>JAANYP010000636.1:169973-334772 GCA_020465985.1 Centrapalus pauciflorus | reverse complement strand
CATCAAATTCCCGCGTGATGCATCAATTTCTAAGTGATGCATTTCAGTTTTTCTAGCGATGCATTGTGGTTCTCCAAGGTTCTTCGATGCATAGAGGTTCTCCATTGAACCCACCCTATATATATATATATATATATATATATATATATATATATATATATATATATATATATATATATATATATGTATGTATTTGTTTGAAACTGATCGAAAGGGGATGGATGGAGGAAGGTTCATGGAAGGAAGGAAAAAGAAAAAGGACAAGGAAGCAACGGCCAATGGAAGATGAAATATCTATCTATCTATCAGGATATATATAACTAATTATATAAGACATGAGAACCTTACTTTCCCATGAACCTTCCTACAAACTAAAAACACATTCATTTCATTATTGTTATGTCATTATTATTACTTACGTAACTGAAATAAATTTATTTAACGTTTCATTTATTTCTAGAATTCTTCCATGGATTAATCTTGAATTAATCTATTTTTTACATGTTATGTGTGATTTTTTACAAGTAGTCTTGTATTATATTAATTTAAACATGATTATGAATTTTTTTTCAAAAAGAATGGTTTTAATCTGGTACTCCGCAAAATTAATGGTACTCAGTTGAACCCAAATCTATTTAACAAACCATTGTTATTAATTATTTACAAGTATATATATATATATATATATATATATATATATATATATATATATATATATATATATATATATATATATATATTGCCGACGGAGCAGTGAGAAAAATGCTCACGTGGCACAATATTATTGGTAGAAATTCCTATTTTTAAGGCTGATTTGGCACAATATGATTGGTTAAAATTGAGAAAATTAAGGTTGCTGATTTGGCGCAATATAATTTGTTAAAATTCAGAAAATAATGGGATAACATCAGCAATCCTATCAAACTAACAAACTTGCATAAAATAATGGTATATTTATTTACATATACAAATTACAATTAAACATTAATTATTCAAAATTATTATTTTTATAGTTTTATAAAATAGATATGAATAGTTGATTATTCTAAAATTTTCATCTATAAATATATATAATATACTTTTATACGGTATCAGATAAAGATATTCTACTAAGTAGTTTCTGTAATAACTTCGAATTATCAAGTTCTGTCTATGTTTTTATGCTGTTTTGGAAGCAGAGAGTGCCTTTATATATTTTAATTAATATAGATTAAAATTTTAGTTTATAGATAAAAGTATAAAACAATGGGATATGTCATTTGCCATTCAAATTGTTCAATGTGATTTTATTAAGATAAATTAAATTTTTTTATAATAACTGCTTTTGTTTGATAACATTTTATTAATTGGTTTGAATAAATTGTTATATAAAATTATGTTAGACGATATTGTAATTAAGTAATACTTTGCAAATACGTGTTTGTATATTAGTTAATGGAAAAATGATGGGTTTTCATTTTATTGTAAATTATTATTATTTTTTTTCTATATACTTCATTCTTATACATGATTTTTTTTAACTAAAATTAGTCTTTTGATCAACTCACATGTATTAAACTAGATATTTATAGGCTTCAAATATAATTATGTGTAATAATTAATATTAATGATTAATATAAGTAACATTTTTTCGCAAACAATGTACAATTTTCTTAAAAAAACAAATTTTTGTTGTGTCATCAATCAGGCCCGTCTTTTAGGGCGTGCGAAAAGGTCGACCGCACAGGGCCTCCGATTTTTTAGGGCCTCACAATCGTAAAAATGATCGGAGTATCAAATGAAGTACTTTGAATATTAAGTTTTCATTAATCATTATTTCGTTTTAAGCATATTATATATCATTTTAGAAGTCTAATTGAATATACAAACACAAAACTTGTAGTTCACGACCTCTATTTTATATATTAAAACTCAGTTGCAAAATGAGTAATCTACTATTTAAATTTTTCGTAATCACGGGCCTATATCGTATGCATGTGTACAGGGCCTCCAAAATCCATGGATGGCCCTGTCATCAATTAATTATTAATACCAATGGGGTTTAGCCCATTTGGTATGAGAGGTTACGTGTAACTGTCGGATCACGGCTTCGACTCCCGTCGGAGACAAGTTGGAATTCACGCAGTGAAAGTAACTTCTGAAGTCCCCATTTGGGACAAAATGGTAGTTTAGGAATAGGAGTAGATTAATTTGTCGTTCAAAAATTAAGTATAAATATTAATTTCATCACACATCACCCGAGCAACGCACAGGTATTCAGCTAGTTACCCTTGTAGTGTGTGTATATAAAGTTAGTAGTATCAGCAACAAGATTTATAGGATTCAAGTCATTTTGTGGTTGTTCATAATGTTCACAACGAATAAATTGTTTACAAAAGATCCATTGTAGATACATACACGTACACACATACATACACACATATAAAATCATGTTTATCAATGTACCAGTTGTTAGTGATCATTCATATATATATTTTTTGCATAAACATGTATAAGACATTTTATCAAAAGAAGCAATATTAAAATTCAAAAAATAAATCATGTGAAAGGTAATAAAAGATATTGTGAATGGTGTGAAAGATCATTCACTTGGATGACCATTCACCTAATTGTGTATGAACATTCACATAATTTGTAAGGACACAGAAAGTGTAAATATATGTGAAATTCATATATCATGTGTATAACGTTAATTTAAATATGGTTATGAAAAAAAAATTAAAAAAAGTTTTTTAACGATGGCCGATATCTTTAGATGCACTTGATTTCGAGATGAACTTTTTGAAACCTCCCCCTCCTCTCCCCATGTGTGTGTGTGTGTGTCTATATATATATATATATATATATATATATATATATATATATATATATATATATATATATATATATATATATATATATATATATATATATATATATATATATATATATATATAGATTGAGGTTCTATGGGGCACCATATGCATCGGGAACCAAATGGGAACAAAAAATGCATTGTTTGTTTACAAAGGGTGCATTAAGGGCATTTTGGGATTGCTTAATAATATATTGTTAAATTATAAAATTTAATTTAATATTTATCATTTATAAATAAAATTTAATTTAATATTTATCATTTATAAATAAATCCACGTTTAAATGTCGAAATGCATCACGATTTTGGTGATGCATAATGATGGAACAAAAACGAGGATGAATATGGCCGAAATGCATCACGATTTTGGTGATGTATGATGATGGAACAAAGAAGAGTATGAATATGATCGAAATGCATCATGTTTGAAATTGAATTGGATGAAGATGCATCGTGTTTGAAGACGAATCCAATAAATTGGATGAAGATGCATCATGTTTGTTTAGATTCGGATAGAATATTTTCTGAATTAAAGCATCTTCCGATTTTGCCCTTCCGCGCGCGAGAAGTTATGCACTCGTGCACCCATTTTCAAGTTAATTACCCTTTTGACACTACAATCTGAACCATTAAAATTCAAGATCTAACGGTGCATACAGGTTCCCAAAGTGTACAATCCATACAGGTGCCCCGTAGAACCTGACCATATATATATATATATATAATATATATATATATATATATATATATATATATATATATATATATATAATATGTTTCGAGAGAGTACCACTGATCTTATGCAGCGCACCAGAAGGTACAACCTTTAAAAAAACTTTTTTTTTTCCAAAAACAAGTTTTAATTAACATTATGAAAAATAATATGTAAATTTCACATACATTCACATCTACTAGCATCTAAAATATGATGTGAATGTACACTTACATAAATTTGAATATATGTGAACGTGCATATATGTGATGCGTGATTTCATGCACTTAGAGTGTTCGAATTTGTGTGAAATTGATATATCATCTGTGTAATGTTAATTAAAATATATGTGTGTCTTCAAAATATAAAACTTTAAAAATTTTATGTGTCTTCAAAATACAAAACTTTAACCATTTTATTTTGCAATTTTACCAAACTGATTTTGCAATATAAACATTTGGTTCAAAAACCATATACCTTCCCTGGTCCCGACCCGATTGACAAGTTGTATTCTTGTCATCCTATTTCATAAAATCTCTCAAGCTATAAATAAGTCCATATATTAATTAATTCTTCCAACTCCAATTAACCGGCCACCACCAAAGAGAATGGAAGAACAAGGATACCAAGATTTGCTTCCGGTGATGGCAGAGAAGCTAGAGCTAAGCACCTTCGTGGAGGAGCTATGCGGTGGTTTCCGGGTGCTGGCGGACGAGAAGATAGGGCTGATCACGCCCGAGAGTTTGAGAAAGAATTCACAGATTCTGGGACTGGAAGGGATGAGCAAGGAAGATTCAGAAAACATGGTGATGGAAGGAGACCTCGATGGAGATGGGTTCTTGAACGAAACCGAGTTTTGCATATTGATGGTCAGACTCAGTCCAGATATGATGGAAGATGCAGAGATGTGGCTGGAGAAAGCCATTGAAGATGAGATGATCAACAAAAAACCTTGTGCTTCATCACCAAATAATTGAATTTGAAATTAAAAATTGTATGTTGAAAGTTGTTCATATGATTATATATATTAATATTAATTAGTTGAAAATTACTATGTATTGTAATTGTATGCATGCCCTTTAAATTATTATTATAATATTAATTAATAGAGAGTGGTATGGATTTGGTGCAGCTTTTTTAGAGCTTCAGAAATGACTTCTTTTTTTCCACATACACATTGCATATATCGTTTACTCAAGGGTTTTGTGGATTATGTTTTGTGTTGTTTGTTTTTTTTTTTTTGGACTATATATTGCGCTTTCTTGTTACAAAATAACAACTTTAATTGAAGTGTTTCACATACATAGTCGATCTGAAATTAATTTGGATTATTCAAGTTTTTAAAGTTTTCCAAACCACTTTTGAAAAAGAGGATATTAATTTCCTCTTTTAATAGTTAATAGAGTACAGAAATGCCCCAAATAATGTGTTCTCGCATTGCTTAATTATAATGTTTCGTTTTTGTCAAGTCTAGATAATTTGAAATTATGATATTAATAAGAGTATATGGTATAATCAAAGTATTATCTATCTATCTATACTATTAAATGAATAACATTTTTGCCATTTGTCGTCACCTTATAATGCCATGTGGCTTCATATCCGATTGACATATGTAATTTTTTATTTTTTCTAAATATAAATATCTATTTCTTTTTAAATGCCTAAAAATGTTCCTATTCTTAAGGATCTATTAAAAATTTTAAATTACCCAATCAACATTTAAAAATTACTAACTAATTATAATAATGATAATAAACTTTAATATTGTTATCGACTATCTTTTTCGTTTAACTAACTTATACTTAAAAGTAATTATAATAAAATATGTTAAGTATCATAAGTATAAAAAGATTCAATATATCAAATTTAATGTTAATTTGTAATTTTTAGTTTATATAATTATTGAGAAAAAATATTTATTAAAGTTATCCGTGTAATACACGGGTTAATAAACTAGTTATCTTGTAAAGTATTACAAATGGTTATCTAATTTTAATTATATTATAAAACATATAAACGTAATTCTAAATGCAATCTCAAAACCCTTCACAAATATCATATGTCGTCGCAAAAAGTGATGACGGGGCACAAATTATGTTGACTACGTGTCTTCGCAAAAGACATAAAAAAGTCGTCGAAAAAAGTCATTTGCTACAAGGTTATTGTGACAACTTTTTTGCGACGAAATGTCGCCGCAGTAGGCATTTTGACATGATATTCTGGACTTTTGAGACCGCAAAAAGTCATTTTTCTTGTAGTGTTTAATTGCATCTAACAACAATGGACGTGGAAGACGATGAAAAAAACATTATTTGTTATTCAACATGTTAAGACTATGACTAACGAGTCTCAAAACGAAAGACATCATAACATCAAGTCACAATTTCATGGAATATTCCAATGGGTTGCATGAATCGACAGACTTTTGGACCACATATATATATATATATGTTCTTTTAAGGGTTAGGATAGGATATATATTTCCAATTTGAGGTTCTATTTTTTTCAAAACCAAATGAAATTATTTTTCAGTAAAGAAAACCGATTAAAACCTAAAATAATTTAACTTGAATGAATTGAAGTCTCAAAAGATAATTGAAATATTATCAACAAAACGTTATCTTTAATGGAAACACTGTCACTCAAGAAAATAAATTGAGGTAATGTATGTAATAAATTATAAATATACAACAGATAGATTATAGAATCTGTCTATAAAAGAATTTTCAACTGAGCTAGCTAGGAAGCCAAGTTTTCACTAACAGTCAGGAGACAATCGATCTACCCAGTGATCACGATACACGCCGTAAAAAAATTTGTACGTGACTTCTAGAAATAAGATGATTGATCATGAAGCACGTTTAGCTGAGCTAGTATCCTGGCTGCCAAGGATTTTGTTGTGTTGTTTCCCCTTTGAGTCAGGTCAACCAAAGTCATCTGGGCCAACTGTCCATATCTTTGCTTCAAATCCACCAGCCGGAAGATTCTCTCCAAGGAGTTGAGTACTTTTTCCTGCAAACTCGAACAACTGCTGCAAAGTAACTTTATAATTGGAGGTATGGCATCAGCTTCCGCAAGCACTTTACACCCGTGGGGTAGCCTTTCAGCTTCGATTAAGGTCAACAAGGCATCCAGAGAAGCTTCACTGACATTAAGGTCGGGATCTGCCAGAAGTGTCACTAGTGGTGATACTGCCTCAGCTTCCACCAAGCAAAAAGAAGTTTCTACACTACAGATTCCTTGATGAACCATGCACCTAGATTCTGTTTGAGGCGAGAAGCACCTTAATATTCCCAAGGGTTTGGGGATTGGCCGACTCAACTCAGCAGAGCTTTTAGAAAGTTGAGCTAGAGAAATTGACGCCTTTCTTTTAGTCACGCTGGTTCCTTGCTCTAACAACTGCACCAACAAGGGAATGACACCAGCCTCTGCTACTTTCTTCTGCGAGTGCTGGTTCGTGGGGATGGTAAAATGACAAAGTGAACCAGTAGCATTATCTATCAACTGTTTCTTGTGGGACCCATTATACATACCATCACGAAGACAGGCTGAAATACTTGGCAGTCCATCTGCTCGCAAAAGCAACTCTGTGAGTTCAGACGACTGTGCGAGGTTTGAAATGATACCCATAGCAGAAGCAATCTCTTCTACATCACTGGATGAACGTATTATTTTTACCAGTGTCTCGATCAATTGTAGCCCCAAGTGTTCTATGGTCTCTTTGTCATCTCCATCATCTTCTGTCAAACAACAGAACAGTTTAACAGCCTTCGCTCGTACCTTCTGGTTATCGTTTTTACACAAATCCACCAGCGCTTGTTCGTTCTCTGAATTCTGACCCCCCAAAAAAGTAGAAGAGTATGGTTAGATGTTGTCATAATGAATGAAAATGGAAGTTAAGGGCTGACATTGTACCTGTCTCAACTTTGCTTTCACAGTTGTAGCTAAGGGAGAACGGCACATGCCATAAAAAGCACAAAGTAAACTTTCTTGTACAGAAGGCCTTGTACAGCCAATGAAAGAAAAAAGGCTATCAATATCTCCATCAGATTCAAATAATGAAACAGGTGTTTCGCTGGAATCCTGTGACATGGTAGATATGGCAAGATGCATGATTATTGCTGCCACCTCATCCTTCAAACTGTTGGACGACGTGTGATTATATAGAAGATTGACCAACGGGTTCACTGAACCTTGTCTTATCATTTGAATGCTATTTTTTGGTAAGCTTGAGAGGTTACGAAGTGCTTTAGCTGCAGTTTCCTTCATCTTAGTATTGCCATGTGAGACCAAGTGAAGAAGTGAATCCAGGACGCCTCCTTCAAATAAAGAAGATTTGCTGTGATCTGTCAATTCCATCTCTGCCAATGTTGTCACCATGCTCATCTTGACATCTTCTGAGCCTGCCAAATAAAACGTGTTAATGCTCAGCCATCTAACATTCTAACTACTACTACTTGCAGTAACAACATCAATTTTGATGGTACATAATCATACTAAAAGATTACACATTCGAACCTTCTACTTATAGCTCTAATTTATTTGAATCAAGTATCCTGGAATGGGCGTGAGAATTAAGCATCACTAAGAAACTTAATGGTCAGTTAGTATCTTCTTTAGAGAAAGAACCTGAAGATAGTCGCTGCAGCAGATGTGTAAAATAATTAGCTTTCGCCATCTGGATGACATTATGATCAGAGAATGAAAGATTGTCCAAAAGCTTCTTCGCAAGGGTGGCAGCTTGAGCATCATCACTATTGGACATGGTTACCAAAAGTAGTATGCATCCATGAACCATCCCGATGCGCTTTTGTAGTGCTTCATGGCGTGATAATTCCAATAACAATTCAACTGCCAATTTTCCTTCAGCAATGCGACGCCCAAGTGAATGAACTGTAGATTTGATGACGCCATCAACCTTTGCAATCCTATCCTACAATAAGCGTCAACATGAATATACAAAGGCCAGCATGGAGCTACATAAAATCAAAAATTGAGGTTGGCCATGTTTTTCTAGCTGCAAAGATTCTGTAGTATTCTTACATCCACCTCACATATTAAATATTGAAAGATCGAAATGCAATAGAAGCAGCAGCCTATGATTTCAGGTCAAACAAAAGAATTTCACAATAGTTATAATTAAAATCAAAGTAGAAGTACCTTTGCATCATCACTATCCTTTGCCAACATGCAAAGCATGACGAGGGCACGCGTCCTTATCTCTCGGTTTTTACCACCAAGAAGTTCCACGAGGATAGGTATATAATTCTCCAGCAATATCCATTCACGGTGTATGTCTCTTTGTTCACATATGTTTTGCAGCTGTTCCATGCAACAAAGCACTTCTTCCTCGTTTTCTGAGAATGGTCTTGAGAGTTTTGATTTCATCGAAGCAATTGTGATCATGGTATTCCTGTCCTTCCATTCCTCAATTGATTGCCTAAGAGTTCTATTAGGCCGTAATATTAAATTGTCTAAACGGGTCATGGTAAGGGGACACAAGCCATTCCCATCAGCCAGCCATTTCTCAATGGCACTTCTCTCAAATGTATGACCAGAAGAAGTTTCCACAGGGTCCACCATAACTTCTCTGGTGATTGGGCAGGAAAATGATTGTAGAGGCTCCAATGGATGACTACCCAACGAAGAGCGTTTCCTAAAATATTTCCTTTCTTTTTCCTCAGGAGAATTGGCAACATCTGCCCTTTCCAGCAAAATAATTATTTGATCCAATTGAATGGCTTCAGCATGGTTTTTCCTCAGCTGTGCATTTTCTATTTCACTCTTGAACTCTTCAAATTCCTTCTTCAATGCAGATCTTTCGGTTGGAATTTCCAGAGCCTGTGCGATAGAAACCAGCAATTCATTGGCATATGCACGATCTACATTCCTCCCATGTATTCCTGATTCTATTTTCTCCAGAATCATTTCATCTGCTATAGAAGTCTTGAACTCTATGGACTGCATGCTTTCACAGAGCTGACCAAGTTCCTGCACCATGCTTGCTGATATGTCTAACTGGGAAAAAGGAACCAGACTTAATGCCCGACTAATTTCTCTTGTAATGTCCTCTACGCGTTTTGTAATTGACCTGCAGTTGACTAAGAGGTACACTCTGTTCTTTTTTCTGCATTCAGTCATCAACTCTTTAGCAAGTCTGACTTGTCGATTCAAGATCTCAATAAAACTGGTCTCAGCATTACTGATATCCTTTTTGTTTAATTCTTTTAGGAGAGGAACAATTCTATCCAGATATGAAGCAAGTTCTGAAAAACTCTCCTTCCCGACAAAGACATTCTTGGCTTCAATGGCTGCTTCAGTGAGTAATTCTATAGTCTGAGTGATGAACTCTGCAGCTGCCATGGAAGAGGTGCCTGTAATAGCTTCCAATGCCATTCTGTTAACATAAAGAATGCTATTTACTTGGTACGCTCAGGATCATTAGATTCTCCGGAATAGCTGGCTGACTCAACCTAATACCCTCATCCTCTGAAGTCAAGATGCCATCCCATCAAGATTAGAACAAGGACCTGAGAAGCAGAATTTTGTTCCACAGTAAGAGTTGTACATTTTATATTAATAATTTTGGTTCAAGTTGCAAGCCCCATTATTTGCTTGCCCTATTTTCTTGTTGTTTATAAGAGTGTAATATTGCTTGGAATGACACAATGTGCTAAAGTGCCCGCTCGTAGCCATGCATGTCGTGAATGCTTGCATCTGAAGAATGTAAAACCTAAAGTGTTGCATTTTCAGAGTCCAGCTTTAATTTGGTCAAATGTTTTTGTTCAACCAAATTGTTTCCTTCCTAGGTGTAGAATGGCATACACTCAAGCCTACAACCATGGTAAGCCATTTTGAAGATTAGGCTCTCTCATTAAGAAGCGAGACACAATAAAAGCATGATCAACTCTGTCCTCTAGAGTTTTGGTTAATAGGACTAGGATCGCATCATCTCCTTACTTGAATTCTAGAACTAAAGAGAAATGATTACTTTTACATAGCTTATATATGATAAGAAATCAATTTTTTATTTCTAAAATTGTTGAGATTTGGATCGTTGGTTCTTCTTAAGCTAGTCACCAAAATGGAGCTTGATTATTAAAGATATATGAATGAAATCATAGATAGGGATGAAACTGTGATTATAAAAGGGAAAACAGCAATGAATAATGAAAGAAATGAGGTGAGGTGGAGGAAGACTTGGACTAAGGTGAAGTCAACCGTGATATAATTAATAGGATCAAAGTATGGAAACTGGAAAGAAGCAACTGACCTGACCTGAACTGACCTGATAAGCAGCAGTAAACATACATAATTGAGGAGAAATGCAACGAAGATGAATGAATACTTCACATGATTTTGGCGTTTGTATCTGACGCCATGTTTTTGGGGATTTATGAGTGAGTGAGAGAGATAAATAAGAGAGTTGAGAGTCTTTGTTTGAAGAGAGAGAGAGAGAGAGAGAGAGAGAGAGAGAGAGAGAGAGAGAGAGAGAGAGAGGAATGAGTAAGAGAAGAAGACTTTTCAACCAAATATTTTGACCGGGTGGGAGTGGGAATGGGAATGGTATTTCCCTTGATTACACAGTATTAAAATTCGATGTATATAACTTACTTTTTATATAACCAACTTCTACATAAAAATGCTTAATTTTTATCATTCACATAGTTTTTCCAATTTATATTTTTATGCATTTCAAGAAAATGGTTTATTATGAAATAAATCAACATGTTTTTATATTTTTGCATTTTCGTCTCTCCATATTATTTTTTTCATAAAAGTCCTCAAGTTAATATTTTATTTTTGGTTTAGTGAAAAATGAATATTAGTTATCGGTTTTTCAGTATCTAAATATCCGGTTTAATAATTAAAACCGGGGTCTAATTGTCAAATTTCACAAAACTAAAAAAATAACATTGAGGGACGAAAACGCAAAATCCGTAAAAACATGTTGGTTTTTTTTTGTAATAAACCCTTCAAGAAATTAAAAATACATCAAATCCGGGAGGAGGATGGGTTTAAAAAAGTAAATTACAGATTTGGTCCTTGCGTTTTGATAAATTATCTTAATTTTAATTGTAATTAATTTTATTATATTTCTATTGGACCATATTCATACAACCATGCTACCACCACCATCACCATTATTGTTGAGACCGCCAACAAGAAACACAAACGTATCCAAAACTGAACCAAAGTTAGATTATTGATTAGTTAAATCAAAATTAAAGACGAATACACGATCATTGTATAATCCCGTAATCATCACCACTGTTGTCATCATCATCATCATCATGAACAGTTGAACACAAACGAAGCATCGACAAGAACTCATACATCGGTAAGTCAAAAAGCCCATGACATCACGAATGAACAATAAACCAAATCAAACAATGATACAAATGACTGATGAGATCGCCATGCATCACAAAGAAAAGAACTCATCGTAGTAATGTAAATGCATGATTTCATAAGAGTGAAAACAATATTATGATTGAAGTTCTTGTTACCGATTTCGCTATAGAATATGAACTGCGGTACACATATATAGGAACAATAATAGGCTTTGTTCATTAAACGTTTGTGTCTGTTTCTACAACTAAAATATCTTCGTCTTTTTACATATTTTAGGGCTAGAAGAACCAACTTTGACTATCAATGGATTCATAAGGCTCTTTATGTGAATCGATTTGCCACCCAACTTTAGCTCCAATGCGTTACACCCCCTTGTAAAACCGAAGAAATATGTACAAGATTTACCGGCTATTTATAAACGATCTTGAATAAACAAAAACTGAATATGAAGATATACTGTGGGTACTAGTTATGAATAACAAAATCGTTAGCCATAAGACCAATGACCCATGACCTAGTAAATCGTACTTTGGAACATTGCATCTAATAAATCATAACTGAAGTAAAGCACAAATGGGCATGTAAAAATCACTACAAGATTTATTGAAGTTAATAAGCTCTAATGCTCTAGAGTTTTGTTCTCCACATCATGAAGGTTGTATCCATTGACCCATTTTGATTTAAAAAAAAAACCCCCCATTTGTCCTAATTCCAAACACATCACTACTACGTTTTCGGTTTGATCTTTAGTCTTTCTGCATTTGAAGTTTAAGTTCATGATTTACCCCATCATTATAGGCACAATTATTTAAACTCTCCAATACAATACATTCTTTAATACTCTGGTTCTTAGAGTAAACAAAGCTCCATCATGTTAGCATTGATTACAACGACGATTCGAGGGTTTAATGATGTCTAGGTCAACAAGAGGATAGGTAAGAGGTGACGGTGCTAGGGCGGAGATGACGATGTGATGACAACTAATAATCAATTAGGGTTAGCATAGGGTGGACCCGCGGAGGCAACTAGAGATATGAGAGGATAGTGATGGAACAAGAAAATATATTTTATAGAAATAACAAAACATTTTGCTTCAAATATCAAATATGTATGTTAATATGTTATTTTTATATATTTCAATTCTTTTGTATGACACTAAATCTCGCCATGAAGTGCGGTTAAATTTCTTGTGATATATAAAATATGTATAGTTAAAAGGATTGTAAACATTTTTGTAATTAGTAAAATCCCAATATTTCAATTAGATTACAGTCCAACGATATTACAATACAAATGTTGTTTATAGACGAATAAAAAAGAGAGATTGAAATGATATAAATATAAAAGAAAATATTATTAAGTGGATCTGAAGATGTATTCAAGATCTGTGTTGTAATACAATGACGGGCCTTAGTATTATCAATACAACTATAAGAAAACATGAAATTTTATAGTTTCTTGAGCTTTGGGATGAATGCTATTTATTTGCTATAATAAGGTTTTTTTTTTTTGGACACTGATGGGCCTTAGTATTATTAATACACATAATAAAGGTCAAACTGATCTCCCTCAGCCCATCCATATTACCTGCTTGGGTTTGGGTACCCTATAGACTGTAGTTAATTATAAGTTAAAAAAATGTTAATGGGTCGATAGAGAGCCCATTGGGCTTATGATGTGGGACCAGGGACAGACAAGAAAGTTTCGATTTGATGGTCTTTAATGATTTATGTACGAGTGTGAGTGTCAGGCACAACATCACCCGTTGCCTGTTCCCCACCAATTATTCCTGTCGGTGCACTGCATCTTCTTGTCAAAAAAATTCAGGGTAAATTACAATTTTCGTCACTCTGGTTGTATATAAATTATGTCATCGTCTTTTTCACACCAAAATTACAATTTTAGTACTTATAGTTGTCATTTTGTTATGCTTTTGGTCTTTTGGCCTGTCATTATTTAAAAATTACCATTTTTTATCATTTTATTTTTGTTTCAATTTTAGTCCCTAACAATTTATTTTCTTATTCATATTATTTCTAATTACTTTTTATTCTATCATTAGTTATTATTTTGCTTTCTTTGAACTGCAGAGTTGTATTAAACCAAAACCCATAAACTCTAGCAAGGAGCTAGAGATATATAGAGCATACAAGATTGTCACCAGGAAAAGAAAAAAAAATAATAAAAAAATAAAAAATTAGCTAACAAGAGATTTTCGAAACAGGGTTACTCAATCAAGAGCTCCAACACAAATTTTTTACGCATCTTCCCCCGAGTAGATAACCAAAAAAAAGTCCAAGCTTGCACCATGCCAAATGGAGAATGAATCGCCCGAGAATCTTGTGTAAATAACACATTATTCATTATCTTCCAAAATACCCAACATAATACTAAAACTGAAGCCGAAAACGCCTCCAAAATAATATGTACTTTTTATGTTATTATTACAATTTGACTAAAGTAACAATTTTTTAATATATTGTCTTTTATTATTATTATCATTATTAATTTACATATTTAAATGAAATAAAACGTAACAAGATTTTTTTTCCTTGAATTTTTATTATTTATAAACCTTTTATCAAAAAATAAACATATGTATATACATACATTCATACATATGTGTGTGTGAGAAAAATTATAGTCATATTGTTATTATTATATTTAATTTCAAACATGTATTCAATTATTTATACTTTATTGAACTTCTCCTCTTTATTATATATTAGTTCATATAAATACTTATATTTAACCAAAATGTTCTGATTTAACTATTCTGAAAATTAATATGTATAAAAACTACAGATTCTCAATGTATTAACTCGTTAAGTTTAGCTAGAACTACATTATGAAATATAAGTATACTTAAAGTAATAATTTCATTAGAACATGTAATATGTTAAGTTCTATCTACATTTTAATACATAGAGTTTATATACAGGTATAAATTTTTTTATTTAACAAAAATATTATATATTTCGTGAAAACATCATATTCATATAGTTTTTTAAACAAATCAATATGTATTGACTTAACAAAATAATAAAATTAAAAGGTACAAGTTAATACATATATGTATAAATTTGGCAAAAAAATCTAGTTAAATATATAAGTATTTACATGAAGTAATATATAATAAAGCGAAAAGTTAAATGTATGTATATATAAATAAATATGATTTTTTAAAAAATGAAAATAAATTTTGAATGCATAAATAGTTAAAGTGTTTCAAATTAAATATAATAATAATAATACAAATTATATATAAAAGTTGTTTTTAATTAAAATTTTTATAATAGCTAATAAAAAAAGAACAAAATAAATATTATTATATATTTCTTGATTTAAATACCTAAATTAATAATAATATAGTTATGGTAGTAGTAATAGTAATAGTAATAATAAAATAGAAATTATTACTTTAGTCAAATTGTAATAATAACAAAAAAAAAGTACATATTAAATAAATAATGTTAGAATAAAAATTCATTAGAAATAATATAAAAAAGAAAATAAATAGTTAGGATTAACAGTGAAACAAAAATAAAAGAACGAAATGGTCATTATTTAAATAATGATAGGTCAAAAGATCAAAAGCATAACAAAATGACAGCCATAGATACTAAAATTGTAATATTGATGCGAAAATGACGATAACCATAATTTGTATATAACTACATGGACGAAAATTGTAATTTACCCAAAAATTTATATTTCTTTTTTACTTCAATTAATTAACATTTATATAATTTACTTACATTATTAAATTAAGTTATGTTATTTATACAAATAAAATAGATTAGCATGTAGAATATTAAAATAAATATTTAGTTACGATTTATAAAAATGTTTTGGTTTCACCTTTAACGAATCCATTTAAAGTTGAAAAAATATGGTTGGTTGGTTTTAACCTTTTAGGTATTTATTTTTGTCCGTTTTATTTAATAAACTTATCAGTGATGGACTGATTTGTTAATTTAAGCGACCAATGACCTGTTTATATATGCTTTAAGGTAATGGCTGGTTACGTACCATATTCTTGTCGACATATCCACTCGTTATTGTCACAAAAGTGAAAATGATACAACATCATCATGTCAACATGTTAACAGTTTTAGTAGGCTACTGGTCATCATAATTACTAAAATAGTCCAGTACAAGAAATTTAATTATTAAAATTGACAAAAAATTTAGAAGAACAAAAATGAACCAATCTAAAAGTTTGTTCGGATTTTATGAGCTCTTTTGTTTAAAGTTTAAATCCTTTTGATTTAAAAAGAACATATTCTAGAAATCTAATTCAATGTAATATCAAACATAATCCGACTCCAATATTTCAACAAATGTAATTACATTAACTATAATATTATTACACTTTTATTAATATTAATTAGATTATTTATTTTGTGAAGTTATGAGCAAGTAATTTACTGCAATTATAAATTATATATATCGTTAAATAGATATAACAAATGTAAATGGATAATAAAAAAACTATATATAATATTCAATATTAAACTTATTTAAAACTCTCGATCAGTGAGATCTTATGAATAATAAGATTTATTAAGTTTTTTTAAATGTTTTATTATGTTAAATATTGTACAGTTATTTGAATTGATTAAAATAAATGAAATTTGATGTGACTGGAAACAAGTAGTTACACTAAAATTTTGAGTTGGTTGGAGAAAGATCACACCAATTTAATGTTTTTGCTTGATGACACCGCAAACATGGTGGGATCCTTTCAATGTTTTCCTTGTTCGTACGCTATTTAATAACATAATTACAAAATGTAATTGCATAAACCCAAAATGATTTAACATATATTAATTATTATCATTATTATTGGTTGTATAAATTTTTTATGTTTATATCAAAATATTTTGTAAAATGTTTTGTTATACGATGACCATGAATGAAATTACTAATAATAACGACTGAACTTTAATTTATCAAACCAACTACTACTAGTCAGTCACTCTTTCTAAAGTTCCACCAAACCTACTAACCTAATGATTATAGAAATATTTTTGAAACAATTCATTTGATCGATCTATGCTTATACAAAAACAATATCAATATATTATTTGATCAAAAGGATGATAAATATTGTTTCCAATCCACCAATGACCAAAACACAAACTATAGACCAAGATGTTGTAGGCAATATAATCCGAACCAAAACCAAATAAACATTATTAGTTAAAAAAACAATTACTTTATCAATATGAAAATCCAAAACAATCAATGTAGTAATAAAGCCTCTCATAAGATTTTCTCCTGACAAAAAGAATAAATGTTTGTTGTTCAAAAAATTAAATGGCAAGCATACATGATGCATATATATATGATGAGATTTAGTAAGTACCATTTATATATTAAGTACCGTGATTCCGTGAACACCTATAAAAAATTAACAAATCAATATCACTTAAAACTTATTCATGTTACAAATTACTTATTTTCATGATTTGAAGCCAATAAACCAAAAAAAAAAACTTGTTTATATATATATAAAATAAACTTTTTGACAAGTTAGATGTATGAATGCATGAAGGATACATTAATCATGGAATGGAACACATTAAATAAATAGATACGAGAGTGGGTGAAGCAATAAAGATTCCCGTTTGATCGACTCATTAATTTGGTATATTATAAAATATTAGATGTAATGTTTGAATCTAGAACTTATGTGTTTAATTTGTTATCAACTATCATCGTTTTTATTATCATGTTCATCGATAAATAATACTAAAACTTAACAGCTAGATTAAAGAAATTGTATGTTTTACATGAATCATCAACAAGTAAGGTTAAAAACATAAAAATAATCGAAAAGGCTACGCAGGTCACCCCTACTACGCCATAACGCCACTAATCTAAGGTTTCCTTTGTTTTGCAGATTAACACACACTTTCATATCTGTCCACATCAACCACCAAGGTCAATGAACGAACATAACATACTTCATTATATGTGATTTTTTTTTAAAATATAAGTCAATTATATATGGACATTGCCATATGTATACTCTCTTTCCTTAATTTTTTTAAATCACACACCCTCTTACTCACATGATTTCTGTTAATGACGTGAGACTCAATGATTAAAAGTTAATCTCCTCTCACATTAAAAAGAGGGTGTGTGAATAGCAACTTAAGAAGGGTGCGTATAGAATTGCCCTTAAATATCAAAGGCAATTTAACCGTACATCTCAATTTTGTTAATCACAGTATCACATACCCTTCCCTCCTAATGTGAAATTAAGTTTAATCTATGGGTCATCCATCAATATTAACAAACAAATATGTGATAATGAGGCCATGAGGGTGTGTATGATTAATAAAAGTTAAGAAAAATCTGTAATCTATCTATAAATGATAACAAATGACTAAATAATCATGTCATGTGTCGACTTCTCCTTCGATTTGCCACATGTCATTTTATCAGTTGGCCATGTCATTAATAAAATCGAATTGAAGTTTCAAATCTAATTAATTGGTTGAATTCTAACAAACTTTAATTTCTTAGAATTATTTTATACATATTTATAAATACTTTTTTTAAAAATTTACCAATGTAAAACATAGGTATTAACCTGGTAATGTTTGTATAAGCATATAACAATGTCCTTAAACAAAAAGAAAAGCTAACCTATTTTCCAATATAATGCTTATAAGTTGTTTTTAAATTGTCATTATTATGTTTGAATTCTAATGTTTCATCAATTTTAAATAAATTAATGTTTGATGTAAATTATATATAACACATATAAAACGATACAATGTTATTTTAATAGGATATTTCAATCGCAATCCTGTTTTGCAATCTTCATATTGAAAAGACAAAAACAATGCAAGGTAAGATCTCGGTTTTAAATAACCTCACATAATCAACTTTAATATTGACATTAATGATCAACGATTGTTTCTAGGGTGGTTGTATATAATTCAAATTTCAAATATTAAATAAATTAATTTTTATCTAAATTAGTATTTGAAATTTGGATATCCTATGATGTAAATATCTGCAAATTTAAATATTTATGATATCTAAATCACAAAATTTATACATCCAGCAAGTACATTACATATAGAAGAAATTATGTGTTACAAACAAATATATATAATGAGTTTTGTATACTAAGAACAACAAAAATAATAAACGAGATAAAATTTTTTTTTAATACATGTAAATAGAAAACATATTAAAAAAAAAAAGAAAAAGATCTTAAAAATATTTATAATTTTTTTTTTGTATTTTCAGATATTCCAGATAGTTAAAAAAGCAAAAAAGAAAAAAGAAAATACTAATCTAAAGTTTAAATAATTTCAGATTAGATTATTGGATTCGATATTTGGACTTGCTTTCCACTTGACCTGACCTGTAGTATGTTACTTTATTTATTTAGTTGAAAAAAGAAATGATTAAAATGAAGTGGAAATGTTGTTTGTTGTGAAAAAGAAAAGCAAGAAAGCTGCTTGCTAAACTGGGAAACCGGCTTTTAATAAATAATAAAAGTAAGAAAACAACCAATCAAATAGGAATAGGAAAAAAACTAAAAAGGGTTAGTTTGGTCAATTAATGTTGGCGGGCATTTCGCCTGAATTACGGATACATATTCTAAACAACTTTCTTCCATTTCATCCCTCAGCTCCCTCTTCTTCTTCTTCTTCTTCTTCTTCTTCTTCGCTACACTTTCACTTTCACTTGCGTTAGGTTGCTGCTTCAATTTATAGATCGAAATTCGAGAGAGATGAATGCAGAGATGAATGGTAATGGTAATGGTGATGGGGTGGCGGTGGCGGTGGTGGGGCGGAGTGGTGATGATCAGAAGAAGATAGATTATGTATATAAGGTGGTGGTGATCGGTGATTCTGCGGTGGGGAAGACGCAGGTGTTGTCTAGATTCACCAGGAATGAGTTTTATTTTGATTCCAAGTCCACCATCGGCGTTGAATTCCAGACCAGGTCTCTCACTATTCACTCCAAACTTATCAAGGCTCAGATCTGGGACACCGCTGGTCAAGAAAGGTAACCATTTACATCCCTAACCCGGCCGCAATCACTTCAATTCTCCTCTTAATTAGCATCTATTTTTCAATTTTTTTTTTCTTTTTCTAAATGTGATCGGTTAATACTAAGAAAACGTGACACCTATAGATCGAGGTAAAGTGAAATTATACACCATATGCATGGGCGGAGCCACATGGAGAAAGACCCCCAACGATTTGTGTAAATTTGACGAATTTTAGTCTATGTGTTCTGAAAAATTAACACAACGTATACCTTGTACAACGACCTCATGCCTCCCACGAAAAATTTTTCTGGATCCACCACTGACAATATGTTTTACATAATAGTATAAATGGTACATTTTTATACTAAGAAAACCATTACTTAAACAAACTAAGAAAACAATCCTTTAGATGTTTTTTACTAATACAAATAAGTTAAGTTTGACCATAATTTAAACAAAATGAAAAATTACATAAAAAGGTATTATACTTAAAGTTGATTTCCCTGTTAGTTAACAAGCAAAATTTGCTGTCATCGAAATTTTTTTAAAAATACTAAATTTTAATATTTTTTTATGAAAAATATCACAAAAAATAGTGTCAAAACGGTCACTAAAATGATAAATATTTTTTTTTTAATTTTCTAAAAAATGTTTATGAGGGTCGACACTCAGCAAAGTCAACTGCATGCCCAAGACTCATTAATCATATGAGTCCATTCTCAAAAAATCTATTATGTACTGGAATCTATTAATTATTAAACAAGGTTATTGACTTGCAAATTATAGGACCCTTTTAAGTTTTTGCACTTGCCCCGAATATGATTGAACCGACCCTGGTGCTTAATTACATTTTTATGATCACAAAGTTTGTTACTTGGACAAAATCGGCTTGAAACATGCTACATTGGTACCTTTTAATGCAATTATTTTATGAAAAAAAGACGCAAGTGTTTCTATATTTACCCACACTCTTACTTTTTCATGATTATTACAAATTGTATAAAATTGATGTGAAATAATTTATGATTGAGTTAGGATATTTTTTTTAGATATACGAGTGACAATTTTATATACCAATCTAACATAATAAGTTAATAAAGAATGGGACAATTCACAAGCAATCATTTAATTACACTGTTCATCCTTCATTTTGCTTTTTAATTTCATCCAACAAAACAATAATTAAGAAAGAATATATTTTTGTATTTTAAAGAAAATGATATATATATATATATAGAGGTGGGTTCAATGGAGAACCTCCATGCATCGAAGAACCTTGAAGAACCTCCATGCACCACCACGAATGCATCACAATTCCCACGTAATGCATCATTATTTCCACGTGATGCATCAAATTCCCGCGTGATGCATCGATTTCTACATTATTTCCAAGTGATGCATCAAATTTCTGCATGATGCATCGATTTCTACGTGATGCATTTCAGTTTTTCTAGCGATGCATTGTGGTTTTTCAAGGTTCTTCGATACATAAGGTTCTCCATTGAACCCACCCCTATATATATATATATATATATATATATATATATATATATATATATATATATATATATATATATATAATTATGAAACATTTCTAGTCAAATAGTAATTAACAAGCTCAATTAATTTAAATTTTTTGGGGGTTCCACACACAACGAAATTGTAGGAAAGTTATAATTTTCTAAATGTATAATTAAGATATAACTAGGCTTCAGCCTTCAGTTAATATATAAATTAATTAAGGGATAATTATCTAAAATATATAACAATACAGTTTCATCACTCTACCTAATAATAACAATATATAATAAAAGTTATTGGTATCCATAAAGTAAATTATTTTTGTTATTAATAGTAACACAAAAAATGTTGTTATTGATGGTAGATAATAAAAGTGTGTTGCTATTAATAATACCAAAATATTTTTGTTATTGGTTAAAGATTATATGTATATTGTTAATATGATAATAATTTTTTTTATATGAAATATATTTTGTAAAATGGTTAAAAGGTTAGTAATAAGATATGATTTATTATGAGTGAGAATAAGAATAGTGATGACATTAGTGAAAGAAGACAAAGGGGTTGGAAATAATCATTGCATAAAACTATTTATCCACAAATTGTCAAAATACCTAACATGTATTATATTAAAAATTTCATTTTATATTTTAAAAAATTGATGATAAGTATATTCATAGAAAGTATTAACCAACATTAATTTAATATATCATATTATAAAAAGAAATTTAGACAACAAGAATGAAGTAGCAATGGCGTTGGCATTAGCTAAGGGCATGTGCATTTGCCTTTCATGCCATCCTGTTTAGGCCCCATTTTGATTACATCGTAATCACACATGCTACACACACATGCTACACACACACACACACAAATCCCCCATTCTTAAAATAATGGTATATTAGTTTTAAGTTATTTTTGTCCAAATTAACTAATGATCATTTGACATAACTAATGATAAAAAAGATCTTAATTATTTAACAGATATCGAGCGGTAACAAGTGCATACTACAGAGGGGCATTGGGGGCAATGTTGGTGTACGATATCACCAAGAGGCAATCGTTTGATCACGTTGCAGGATGGGTTGAAGAGTTGCGTGCCCATGCAGATAACTCCATCGTCATTGCTTTGATCGGTAACAAAGCGGATCTTGAAGACAAGAGGGAGGTTCCATCGGAAGATGCTGTGGAGTTTGCAGAAAATCAAGGGTTATACTTCTTTGAGACCTCTGCCCTTACTGGTGACAATGTGGAAGCTGCATTCTTTAAGTTGCTAGAGGAAATCTATTCTGTGGTTTCTAAGAAGACCATTCATCTTCAAAATCATGATAAATCCAATGCCAATGGGGATTCAATCACACTCAAGGGGTTAAAAATCGAACCCGATATGGAGATCAGTGAGATGAAGAAGTTATCTTCTTGCTCGTGTTGAATATACTCGTACGTATGTGTGTTCGATCTTTATAAAAACGATCCTCCTGCATGATTCACATGTTCAATTCATTATTGTGTCATATGTTGTTTCTAGATTACAAATCATCGTCTCTTATTTATTTCTTTAAATTTATTAACGACCAAGTCTTTAAACTAATGGTGTTAACGAAGGACATGCAATGCTTTAGTATGAAACATTTTAACCTTCATTTATGATTTTTAAATTTTTTTTTTTTTTAATACATATACACACATATTTGTTAAAAATCAATCATCATAAATTAACTTGAAATCAAATTTGATAGAAGAAAAACAATTACATAATCTATGTGCACAATCAAACCTTGATTTCTCCAAAATCACAATTATAAATCTTCATCCCAAATTAAAACACCAAAGCTTGACTATTGTGAAGATCGAGAAGAAGATTCTTACATGCGAACAAACCCGAGGAATGCCCAGATTAACTAGAATTAAGTAAAGGCAATCTCAGGAGTACTCATGAAAGAGGTGACCGACCATCAATTAGAGCGGATGCCAGGCAAAGCCAGTGAGGTATCCAAAAATATATCATCCAGAAATTTGGGTATACAAAATAAAACCTTGATAGATAAACATGATTATAACAATGTTTTAATACCGCACCTTGCGATGAGGTGAGTGAGACTGTGATATTCATTCATATAATAAAAAGTTTGAATAATTATAAGGGATATTTGGGCAAAAAAACCTTCAAGATGGATCATTTTTATGATTAAAACTCTCAATTATTTTATTCAATTCACAAAAAATCTCAAACTGACTAAAACTTATCAAAATGAGATTTTTTTTCCCAAAAAATGACTTGCAACCTGATGAATTGGTTGCGATACGTTGACCAACAATTCGTATCAGACAAATTTTTTCCTAGTGAACTCACTTGTCTGTGTTTTATGATTCAAATTCACATTTTTTGTTTAAATCTATGTTTTGTTGTTGGAATTTACATTTTTATCAAAATTTTGATGTTCACTGATGGCTTGTGTTGGAGCATCCGGTATCAACATTAACCTTGTTCTACGTTTAGTTTTGAGTTTGTGTTTTATATGTTATTTATATTTTTGGTTGAACTAATGAAAGTATGAAACCAATAGTGGTATCATATGGTCTTAACTTACAATGATCATATTTGTAGCCTTTTTGTTCTGGTTTAGACCGGGCTTTAATTTCCTATATATGCATGTCCCTTATTTAGACCGGCTGGGCTTTTATAAAGCTATCATGTCATAAATATCTTTATGTTTTGCGAGTTGCGACAAACACAATACAATATAACTATTCCCATTTTTGGTCTTATCATATGTATGTGAATATTTATATTCAAATATCCTTCCTATACGTCCCCAACACTAATATTGGAAAATTAAAATAACCAAACCAATAAAAAATAACCGCCGTAATTAATTAAAAAGTTGGATATATTAAGAGGGTGTTTGGTTTTGCGTTATGAACCAGATTATCAGCTTATTACGTTACAATAACGCAAATAATTAGTTTAAAGTGTTTGGATTGCATACGTTAATAAGTGATTATTTGCGTTTAGCGTTAATCTTACCACACTTTTTCATAAGTTAAAATTGTAGCTTATTTGCTTCATAAGTGATTATTTGGTCATTTTACAAGTAAAAACGCGAATCCAAACACTTTTAAAACTGATTATTTGATAATTATGATAGCAAACAGCAGAAGCTAAACCAAACACTACATTTCCTGCAGCACTTTTTGTTACAGCTATTATCTGATTATTAGTTTCCAAAACGCTACAGCACTTTTTCAAAAGCAAATCCAAACACCCTCTAAAGCAACATTAACATTAATATAGAACTTTATTAGAAGATGTAAATTATTTATGCTATATTCAAATTGAACGGCCGAAATCGAAAAATTACAAAACTAATTAAAGCAACATTAACTAGCACGTACTATAGAAAAATTACTCAAAAGAGGTAAATTATTATTTTACATATTTAAATTGATTGGAAAAAAAGAAAAAAAAACAATTAATTTATGGGCATTTGGACGTGTCACCATACAAGACTCCCACCATGTTAGCCCCTCCCACATTGGTCCTTTATTTTTACCTAAACCCTATTATTATCATTTGTTTGTCGCCACCATCAAACACATAAAACACTTTGTGTGTTTCCATCTAATTATCTCTGTCAACTTTAAACGACTGCAACCAAGTTACAAGAAAAATGAAGGTATCATATTCAATATATGCTTAAATTTACAGTCTTTATATGTAGTTCATCATTATATCATAATAATTAGTTCATTATTTTTATATATTTATTATAAACGCATCCATCGTTATATTAATTCATTCTGCATTCCATTTATATGCACAGATCTTCAGTTGGGTTCACCGCCGGTTTCGTCATAAAAGCATGGCAGATGCTGAGATGGCCGATAATGAGAAGGTGACACTGCTTGAAGACGAAGCGTTAGCTATTGCCCGTGATGGATGGAAGGCAGGTATACTTGCCATCGGTACTTTGGGGACTGATCTTTTCAATGATTTCTATCTGAAAGATGAAGAAAATTTGATCAAGAGTCAGAAAGTAATGTTGTTTGGATCAGAAGATGAGGAGTGTGATGAGGAAGGAGAAATGGAATGGCCATTGGTGCTAAAAGCTTCTAAACATGGGTTTAATCATGATCATATTCATATTCATGAGAAACAAGAATTAGATTCTTCACCATGTGCTAAACCTAACAGTGGTTGTATTCAAGAAAATGTTGTTGGTGTGATCAAGGATTCAATTGATCCAGATATACGTCAAGGCACTTGCATGAAAACGAAGATTAGGAAGACTGGAGAAAGAATTACTCTTGCTGACTTGCTTTGGGCTGATTCTGAAAAGAACCTGTTGAACAACAATGACAAGGACTCGTCTGATGATCGTTTCGAAAACCCCGACGATGGTACTACTGGTACCAAGTTCATCAAGAGTTTCTTGATCTCTAAGAAGAAGAAGAAGAAGCTCGACAAAGATGATTCAACTCATCTGATCAAGAAAACAAAGCGAGTAAGCTTCAATTCCATATCACACATTAATTCATTTTCCAAATGATCATATATATCCACATAGCACATTTATATATATATCCTTTAATTAATTTGTTAATATAATTATAGATTAATTACTAATGGATGGTTTGAACTTGTAATGTGGGTGTTTGGTGTCGAAAGTTGATGAGAAAGATGCTGAAGAAAAAGATCCATCCAGATAACGGGATTCAGAAGAAGGAAAATGGGGAGATGATGATGATGATTATTGGTGGAGAAGAAAAAGAAATAGCTGATGTGCATGCTACCTGATGATTCGAGTCTTATCAGAACTCATCTATATATATCTGGTATTAATTAATAAATAAAATATATATAATTAATTCGTTAAAATTGACGTATTTTCAGGCCTGTTTCTCTTTAAAAATGTTGACTTGATAAGTAAGAGGCCGGAATCCAATTAGAAAGTGCCAATTCGTGTCTATTCCCTCCATCATATCCACATGAAAAAGATCAACATCTCTCTCTCTCTCTCTCTCTCTCTCACACACACACACACACACAATATATATATATATATAGGGGTGGGTTCAATGGAGAACCTTATGCATCGAAGAACCTTGGAGAACCACAATGCATCGCTAGAAAATTGAAATGCATCACGTAGAAATCGATACATCACGCTGGAATTTGATGCATCACGTGGAAATAATGATGCATTACGGGGGAATTGTGATGCATTTGTGGTGGTGCATGGAGCATCGCTAGAAAATTGAAATGCATCACGTAGAAATCGATACATCACGCTGGAATTTGATGAATCACATGGAAATAATGATGCATTACGTGGGAATTGTGATGCATTTGTGGTGGTGCATGGAGGTTCTTCAAGGTTCTTCGATGCATGGAGGTTCTCCATTGAACCCACCTCTATATATATATATATATATATATATATATATATATATATATATATATATATATATATATATATATATATATATATATATATGTATGTATGTATGTATGTATATAAAATCACTATATATAGCTTGATTGATCGATGGGTGCACTTTATCTACAATTTTAATTACTAATTAAACTTTTTTGTCAAAAGGTTGTGGGCTAACTTATGATTTCTTTGTCTTGATGCAGTTTTTTCATTTCTACGGAGGAGTGTGTTTGCAATTATCCGTCTTGCATGCGGATTATTATATTTTATATATGTATATTTATTCCCTTATTTAATTTACATTTGTCTATTTCAGTCTGTATAAATTAACTTAATTAATTAACTGTGGTCGACCTGTATGTATGTAAGTGGTGTGTTAATTGCTCATGTTGTTAAATTATTGATATTACGTTCATCAATTTTGCTTTATGGATCGGAAATGAGTGTTTGGCTTGATTAGTACGTTCTCGAAAACTTGTAGAGTGATTCATAGTTTGATTCTTCTTGAAAGTGTATGTTATATCCTTACTACGGTATGGTTCTTTTAAAAGGAAAGAAATGAAATTGTGTTTAGGTATCCTATTATAAATTTATTTGTTTGATTAGAGGATATAAAATATATTTAATCAAATTATTTTAATTTTTTTCAATACTTGAAGATACAAGTTGCACATTAAAAAAACATTAGTCACACAAATAAAATTTTACAAAATTTACTCTAGGAAAAGGGTTATTGGTAAGGGGATACATTGCATGTGATACCTCTCCAAACCCATGGGTCCGCCTTGCGAAATAGTTACGTACTTTTAAATTTGTACATATTTATGTAGTGTATTTTTATGCATATTTATGTATTTTACTTTTAAAAGTTTTCAAGTGACCAATGCAACAGATTGTCACATTTAGTTAAACTTTCTCTTTGTGCACACACACATTTATGTAATGTATATTTTCTTAGTACACGTTTGATGGTCAACCTTTTAAAACTGATTAAATTAGATAGTTGGATGAAAATATCATCTAATTATCTAACTGAAACACTTTAAAAGTAAATAACACAATTGTGCACAAAAATATATACTACATATATGTATACAAAATAAAAAAATACATAGTCAATTGGTGTCATTTTCCCTAATATAAATAGAGTATATGACCAAAAATAGTTTTAACTTTTTACATTTTATTATTAATAGTAACATTATTTATTTTTATTATTAATAACATTGACTTTTATACATTTTTTTACCGTTTATAGTACCAATTTTTTATTTTTCTAATCAATAACGGTAACGGGTGACCCGCAAACCTGTTTAGCTAGTCACCAATAACTTTTCATTTATCAAAGATAGTAACATATTTTTATATTTTTTATCAATAATAGTAACATATCAAATTCAAACAAACTTAATCTAATTTTTAAGTTTTTTCAAGATTTTATAGAAACATTAAAATAAATCCAATTGAACTTTCAAAATTTGTTGTGAAATTTTATTATAAAATTTTAGTTTTTAATTTTTTATTATTATTTAAAGCTTATTTAATTATATGATTATTATCGTTAATGATTGTTTTTTAATTATAATTATTATTTATATACAATTTTTATTTTTTTCGTAACATATAGTTTTTAATATTTATTATGATTGTTTATTTACAATTATATAATATACAATTATTTATTTATGATAATATATAATATGACAAAAAAGTACGACTAATTCCAGTTTTCAAACAAAAAAAATACCAACCATTCTATTTTTTTATTTTTCAAACAATCTAGATGGGTCGTAGTTTTTTATATGTAAAACTAAAAATAAAAATAGGTTGCAATATTTTCATTCGGCAAAACTGTGAACCAAAATAATTCATAGTTTTTTCATTGTTAAAAAATAAAAAAAATGAATAGGTTGCAATTATTTGTTAGAAAAAAACTAAAACCAAGATGATTTATGGATCGTAGTACTTTTCGTTTGAAAAGATCACTTACAACCCATTCTGGTTTATCATTTTTCGAAAATAACAAAAACTACAAGTCATTCATTTTTTATATTTTTTGAACAAAAAACTATGAACAAATCCGGTTTTAGATTTTTGTTAACGTAAAAAATAGGGACCTATTCATTTTTTAGTGAGTAAATTACATAAATGGTCCCTGTGGTTTGGCCAAAATTACGGAACCGGTCCCTCAACTTTTAAAATTGCAAAAATGGTCCCTCAAAACACTGTTTGCTTGCAAAAATGGTCCCTCATCCGTTAGTCATCCGTTAATATTTTCAAAATGACAAATTTGCCCTTTCAATTATGGTCCATCAACTAATTAATTACTTTCAGTTTTGGTCCTTCTAATCAATTTTTATTTTTGGATTTAAATTTAAATAGTTATTTTAATAAAGTATGATTTAGTTAACTAATATAAATTTATAAATACAAAAAAATGTAATTTAATTATTATTTGTATATTTATTAAATTTTTTGCTTTATGTGTTCCTAGTATATATATTCATATTTTAATATTAACATTATTTGTTCTTTTACGAAATTAACGTATTTAATTTGTTTTAAGAAAACTAAAATTTGTTATTAATTTTAATTTTTTTTTGTTTTGGTTATAAAATTTTATTATACCTTTTTACTTATTTATTAACTAATTAAAATTACGAGTCATTTAAATTAATATATAAGAACAGAGTCAGGTTCAAATAAGTACCTCTCGAAATCAAGTGCACCCGAAGGTACCAACCTTAAAAAACTTTTTTTAATTTTTTTTTCTCATAATCATGTTTAAATTAATGTTATACACATGATATATGAATTTCACATACATTCACACTTTCTGTGTCCTTAAAAATTATGTGAATGCTCAATGCATATTTGATTTAAGTTTACTAATTTATTATTTTTGATTTAAATATTTTGTTACACTAATATGTTTTTATTTAAATTTATTATTTTATTTCTTTGGATTTAGATATTTTGTTATGCCAATACGTTTTGATTTCTATTTATTATTTTATTTGTTTTGGTCTTAAATTTTGTTGTGTTAATAATGAAGTAAAAATTAACAAAATATTTAAGTGAAAACGAATAATACATATAAATATATACAAATTTGTAAATCAAAAACATTAACATATTATATTGAAATCAAAACGTATTGGCATAACAAAATATTTAAAATTAAAAAAAATAAAGTAGTAAATTTAAATCAAAACGTATTAACATAACAAAGTATATTGTTTTAATTAAAATAAACTAAAAGATAAATATAATTCATTGTTTCTAATATCAATAAAGATTAATAATTATAAAAGATAAATATAAAATATTATTCTTACAAATTTAAATGTTAGATAAGATTTAAATTTACATCCAAATTATATCTCATATATACTTATGTATATATATATATATACAAATAAAAATATAAAATATATATAAACATTATGTTTTACGCAAAATTAAAAATTTTAATTATATCGACTAAATATATATAAATTTAGGAATAAAAATTTTATAAAATGTTAGAAAAAATAGCTATTGTTTATAACTATTTAAAAAGATGGATAAATAATATATACGACAAATAAATGTACCGTTTTTAAATTTATTTATAAGAATTAATATTAAATTATTTAATTTAAGTTTACATACATTTCATTTAACCAATTATTTATTAAAAACTATTCACGTAATACGTGGGTTCATAAATTAGTTCTTTATTAAATAAATTGAATACATAAAAATATGTAAATTAATTAAATCAAGTATAAAAAGAATTGTTAATAAATAAATAAATTTATATTTAAAATTAAATAGGTATATATAATAATAATGATGATGATGATGATTTAAATAATAATTTGTTAAATTAATATTTCAAATTTAAAATCAAAAATTAAAAATTTAAGGAAAAGGACCAAAAGTGAAATTAAATTAAATAGTCGAGGGACTAAACTTGTAATTAATAAAAGGGCAAAATCGTCATTTTTAAAAAGTTCAGACACATAGGGACCGTTTCTGCAAGTAGAAAGTGATTTGAGGGACCACCACTGCAACTTTAAAAGTTGGGGGACCATTTCCGTAATTTTGCACAAACCACAGGGACCATTTTTGTAATTCTTAAATTTAAATCCAAAACTAAAAATTGGTTAGAAGGACCAAAACTGAAAATAATTAAAAAGTTGAGGGACAATAACTGAAAGGGCAAATTTGTCATTTTGAAAATATTAACGGATGACTAACAGATGAGGGACCATTTTTGCAAGCAAACAGTGTTTTGAGGGACCGTTTATGCAATTTTGAAAGTTGAGGGACCGATTCCATAATTTTGGACAAACCACATGGACCATTTATCTAATTTACTCTTTTTTAGTTTCTACGAATAAAAGCACTCTGAACAATTGTTGTTTATAGTTTTTCAGAATAAAAAATACCGAGACCCATTTTGATCTTTAGTTTTCCAATAAAAAAAACTACGACTTATTTGGATTGAAAAATTTAAAAGCCGGAACAGTTGATATTCTTTTGTTTGAAAATATTAAAACAAAGATGGTTCGTACATTCTTCATCTAGATAAAATGAAAATTAGAATGATTGTTAGCTTTTTTCGTTCATATTATATATAATCGTGAATAAATAATTGAATATTATAAAATCGTAAATAAATAATCATAATGTATATTAAAATATTTATGAGTTTAAAAAAGTGAAAATCCTAAATAAATAAATATAATGATTTAAAAAAATAGTCACTAAAAGATTGTAATAATACATTATATAAAACTTTAAAAACATAAATAATGATAGAAAACAAAAACTGAAGTTTTATTACATAAAATTGAGTTTGTTTTGGTGTTTTAAAAAAACTTTAAAAATAAAAATAAATTGGGTTTCAATTTGATATGTTATTGTTACTGGTATCAATATGAAACGATATTAATATTTTTGATAACTGAAAAGTTGTTGGTGACCTGTTAAACAAATTTGCAGATCATCAATTACTATTATTGATAGAAAAATAAATGTTTTTTTACTAGCTATAAATGATAAAAATATATAAAAGTTAATATTAATGATAGAAAAATAGATAATGTTACTTTAATAATAAAAATGATAAAAATTATTAATATTTTTGATCATTTGCCCTATAAATGTATCATTGTCGGTCATATATTTCTATATACATTTCGATATAAAAACCATAAAATTCGATTGATAAAAATAAATCATGATTTATTTTTTCGTAAATATATTATGATCGATAACCTAACTATTAAAAAATAATTTTATTGTGCAGCCATGTATATATAGTTTGGATGCGCTACTCTCATCTTTGCTTAAAAAGATTTATAAGAACATGAACTAAAATAAAGATAAGTCTAAATTACAGAATATTTCTATATATATACAATGAAATTTCTTATTATATTGTTTGTATATTTTTTTAGACGAAAACTAACCTACTCATACTTCTAAATACTTCTTTGCCATAAGTAGGGACTTCAGAACTTATGTTCACCACCTAAATTTTAACTTGTCTCCGACAATCGTGACCTCTTATTTACATATCACCCTCGTACCAAATGTGCTGCCCGTTGATTTTTTTTTTTGTTTGTACATGATATATATTCTGGTTGATCAATCCAACATTTAAAGGAAGTAAAGTCAAGAGGGATGATTGAAGATTCCAACAAACACAGGGATTCATTCATTCCATCATTAATTTCATTTCCTTTTGTTGTTACTTTTAGAAATTAATCTAACTTTGTGAATGCTGGTCGCTTCTTATTGGATTGGTCTTCTTAATAATTATTTCCTTCATAAATATATTTTGTATTTTTTCAATACTGGCTTCTCCTTTAAAATAATTTCACCACTTATTATTATTATTATGAATATATATATAGACACACACATATAGAAGTTCACCACTTATAGATTGAGGTTCAAACGATGAAGAAAACTCAACGATGATGAACGATCATAAAGAAGATGACGAAAAAAAATTGATGGAACACTCATTCTTGTTGATAAAGATGATGCATAGATGATGAAGTCGGAAGAAATGTTTATGAACACGTTGAGATGTCGGAACATTGATGAACACGCTGGAACGATGAGTTTTTTTGTGAACACGCCGCGTCACATCATGTGATGAGCACGTTGCATTTGATTATAACCGATGAACCCGTTCAAGATGAAGTGATGCATTTGATTATAGTGAGACATCACGTTGAAACTGACGAACACATTCAGGATGAAGATGATGCATTTGATTGTAGCCGGAAAAATGATGACGATGAACATTAATTTGAACAAGATGCATCATGAAAAATGATGACGATGATAATATTGAACATCATGCATCATGAATTTGAACAAGATTCATGATGAATTGAACGATGAATATTAGATGCATCAATCAAATCATTTTTCTTAATTTGTTTAGATTTTGTAATTTTTGAAGTGTATTAATATAATTTATTTAGCATATATTGTTTAATTATTTGATTTAATATTCAATTAATATAAAATTTAAATTTGTTTGACTAGATATATTATTTTTCCCAATATATCCCTATATATGCATATCAAATACGGGCATCGCGTGATGCATCAATGATCATTTAATCTGAGGGCTATTTTTGGTTTTTATTAGTTCTCGATTCATATGGTTCCCCCCCCCCACACACACACACAGACACACACACACACACACACATATATATATATATATATATATATATATATATATATATATATATATATATATATATATATATATATATATATATATATATATATATAGATTTAAGTGAGTACCACCTCTAATGCAGTCGCATCAGAAGGTACCACCCTTAAAAGTAATTTTTTTGAAATTTTTTTTCATGAACATGTTCTAATTAACATTACACAGATCATATGTGAATTTCACGCAAATCCGAACACTCTAAGTGCATGAAAACACACATCACATAAATGCATGTTCACATGTCTTCAAAATTATGTAAGTGTGTGTTCACATCATTTTTTAGGAGCTAGGAGATGTGAATGTATGTGAAATTTACATACGATCTTCATAATGTTAATTAAAACATGTTTATGAAAAGAGAAATTTTAAAAAGTTTTTTTTAAAGGTGGTACCTTCTGGTGCGCTGCATTTGGGTGGTACTCTCTCGAACCATATATATATATATACATATATACATACATACACATATATATATATATATATATATATATATATATATATATATATATATATATATATATATATATATATATATATATATATATATATGACAAAGCAAAACTTGTTTAGTGTTCTTGAGAAGTTACATTCAAGTTTTATTAAGGCTTTACTTCCATAATTATAGCATTGAAAGCTAAATAAAATTGCTATATATACGCATTAATTATAGAAAATAATAATTGTGTTTAGAAAAAGACAGAAGGATCGCAAGTTCGCAACCATAACCATGCATGCATCTACCTTCCACGTATCTTCAACCGATGACCCACGTGTAATCCATTTCCTTCTGCATTGCCATTAATTATCCTCGACGGTATCGAACATTCGGATCTCTTACCTACCATTCTATTTCACTCAGCTCCGACCCATCACAGCCTCCTGCTCCTCTCCTTCCAACATTAATGGGCACCACCATCACCAACAACAATAAGCTTCTTCTTCGTCTTCCTCAAGTTAAAAAGAAGCAGCAGCACCAGGTCCCAAAAGGGTTTTTAGCGGTTAAAGTTGGTGAAGCCGGCGCCGAGCAACAACGGTTTGTTGTGCCTGTCATTTGCTTCAACCACCCACTCTTCATGCAGCTCTTGAAGGAGGCCGAAGATGAATATGGGTTCGAACAAAAAGGCACCATCACCATCCCTTGTGACGTCCATCATTTTCGTACTGTCGTCAGTAGCATCCATCATCAACGACAACATCTTTTTGGGTGCTTTAGGGTTTGGGCCGGCTCCGGCTAGCTACTTGTCTACTTGTATATGTATATTACTCTCGATCATGACCTTGCATTTGTACCACAAAACATGCAATCCATCGCCATCCCATCCATCTTAATCATATATAATTTTAATGTAATCCTTCTTTTTCCAAAAGCTGATCGATAGCTTCAATTCGTATGAATATGATTTTTACTTAAAAGTTTTCTGTTGATTTTGAGTATATATATTATTTGTTATTTGTTGGCATGCAATGATGAATTAAAAATTATTTTTTGATTAAAACAGAATATATATATATATATATATATATATATATATATATATATATATATATATATATATATATATATATATATATATATATATAGGGGTGGGTTCAATGGAAAACCACTATGCACCAGAAAACTGTGGAAACCTACGCATACCGTCCGATTTGATGCATTTCATGAAAAACGCGGTGGCATGATCGTAAATAAAGTGATGCATCACGCGAGATTTGATGCATCACGCGGGAATTTGATGCATCACGCGGGGAATTTGATGCATTTGTGGTGGTGCAGTGCGGTTTTCACAAGTTTTCAGGTGCATTGTGGTTTTCCATTGAACCCCCCAATATATATATATATATATATATATATATATATATATATATATATATATATATATATATATATATATATATATATATATATATATATATATATATATATATATATATATATAGGGTTGGGATCATTGCAGAACCTTAATTTAGTGCAGAACCATAGAACCAATCTAAACCATTAGATTATAATATTACACTAGGGATAAGATGGTAATTATACAATTAACATTGAATTAATAGCAGCCTACCAAGTTTGACTGTCCACTTTGACTTTTTTTTTACTCTTTTAATATATAATGGACATGCAGTGTTGCATCGACGTTAAATATACGATATCAAAGTGTTCATTCGACATCGAATGATCGTATGGGTAAAAAAAATTTACGAAAAATAAACACGTAAATTTTTTTTCAAAAAAATATATTCATGACCGTTCTCGTTAAATCCACCAACTTTGACTACTAATTTTGACTATTATTTATCTCTGTTAATAATGAACGTATATGCAGTGTTGCATCGACGTTAAATATACGGTATCAAAGTGTTCATTCGATATCGAATGATCTCATGATCTCACCATGATATATTGCATCGTGGTCTGGGTAAAAATTTTTTTACGAAAAATAAAAAAAATATATATCATAACCGTTCTCGTTAAATCCACGAACTTTGACTACTAATTGTGACTATTATTTTGGCTCTGTTAGTAATGAACGTATATGCAATGTTGCATTGACGTTAAATATACGATATCAAAGTGTTCATTCGATATCGAATGATCTCATGATCTCACCATGATATATTGCATCGTGGTCTGGGTAAAATTTTTTTTACGAAAAATAAAAAATATATATCATAACCGTTCTCGTTAAATCCACCAACTTTGACTACTAATTGTGACTATTATTTTAGCTCTGTTAATAATGAGCGTATATGCAGTGTTGCATTGACGTTAAATATACGATATCAAAGTGTTCATTCGATATCGAATGATCTCATTATCTCACCATGATATATTGCATCGTGGTCTGGGTAATTTTTTTTTTACGAAAAATAAACACGTAAAATTTTTTCGAAAAAAATATATCATGACCGGTCTCGTTTTAAAGAGTATAAAATTCTCGTTTTTATGGTATAATTTTTTTGATTTAAAAATTAATAATATTAATGTTATTTTAATTTAAAGAAAAAAGATATTTATTTTGCTAATGTCAATCTTTTTGCTATTTCCAATCTTTTCCTTTTTTACCCCTCCAAGATTTAAAATATCACTATTACCAATCTTTTTTTCACTAATTCCAAACTTAACTCTTTTAATCAAGACCATTAGATTATTCTAATCTATGGACGATATTGGTTCTACAGTTCTACACTAAATTTAGGTTCTGCAATGATCCCATTCTATATATATATATATATATATATATATATATATATATATATATATATATATATATATATATATATATATATATATATATATATATATATATATATAGGGGTGAGTTCAATGGAAAACCACTATGCGCCTGAAAACTATGGAAACCTACGCAAACCGTCCGATCTGGTGCATTTCATGAAAAACGCGGTGACACGATCGTAAATAAGGTGATGCATCACGCTAGATTTTGATGCATCACGCGGTAAATTTGATGAATCACGCGGGATTTTGATGCGTCACGCGGGGAATTTGATGCATTTGTGGTTGTGCATTGCGGTTTTCACAAGTTTTCAGGTGTATTGTGGTTTTCTATTGAACCCCCTATATATATATATATATATATATATATATATATATATATATATATATATATATATATATATATATATATATATATATATATATATATATATATATATATATATATAGGGGTGGGTTCAATGGAGAACCTCTATGCATCGAAGAACCTTGAAGAACCACAATGCATCGCTAAAAAATCGTAATGCATCACGTAGAAATCGATGCATCACGCAGGAATTTGATGCATCACGTGAAAATAATGATGCATCACGTGGGGATTGTGATGCATTTGTGGTGGTGCATGGAGGTTCCACAATGTATCATTAGAAAATCGTAATGCATTATGTAGAAATCGATGTATCATGCAGGTAATTGATGCATCACGTGGAAATAATGATGCATCACGGGGAGATTGTGATGCATTTATGGTGGTGCATAGAGGTTCTTCAAGTTCTTCGATGCATGGAGGTTCTCCATTGAACCCACCTCTCTATATATATATATATGTATATATATATATATATATATATATATATATATATATATATATATATATATATATATATGTGGGTTCAATGGAAAACCTTATGCATCGAAGAACCTTGAAGAACCTCCATGCATCGCTAGAAAAACTGAAATGCATCACGTAGAAATCGATGCATCACGCGGGAATTTGATACATCAAGTGGAAATAATGTAAAAATCGATGCATCACTCAAGAATTTGATGCATCACGGGGAAATAATGATACATTACGGGGGAATTGTGATGCATTTGTGGTGGTGCATGGAGGTTCTTCAAGGTTCTTCGATGCATGGAGGTTCTCCATTGAACCCACCTATATATATATATATATATATATATATATATATATATATATATATATATATATATATATATATATATATATATATATATATATATATATATATATATATATATATATATATATATATATATATATATATATATATATATAGACGAAGAATCTTTTGTGAACAATTTATGGATTGTGAACATTGTGAACAAATGATTTTATGACAACTCATCATCATCCCATATAATTATTAATTATTAATATAATTGAGTATAAGGGTAATTAAGTCATTAGATAAATCATTAATCCTTGCGTATCAGAACTGCACAACAACATCTCCTAACATCTTGCGGACCACATCTTTCTTATCGTCAATTTTAGTTGACCATTTTTAACGTTTTTTTCTCTACTTCAATATGACCTATCTGTGACGTTTACCGATCGCTCCATCTACATTATTCTTCATATTATCCACGAATAGTTACTCAGTATTTTTTTCTCGATTAATTGATGATTTACGGTGCATGTTTTTCAGTATGAGATCATAACATATATGTGTTGATATATCTTATTCGTTATTTTATTTGCATCGATATGCTACTTTCGTTTGCTACATTTATACATGTTTATGTTGTTCTATTTGTGGATGTTGTATTTTTTTTTTTGCAGACATCGAGCATATTTCGAATTTAAACGTGTAAGCACATTGGTCTGATTACGATATTTATTTAATACGTCTTGTAATCCATGTCGGTCATGTGTATTTTAGTTTTTTTTTTTTAATTTGAATTCATACTTTTTGAGTATGAAGACAATGAGGTGTAATGTAGGAAAGAATACACTGAAGATTACATGCCCTCCAACGATGATTATTCAACTACTTACTATGGATCTCAAGAATCATAAAATGACAATCCTATTTAAATTTATGTCAAATTCTGAAATGTTTTCTCATGGTGGGTAATTGTTTTATTTTTTAAAAGGTTATAGTGATTGTGAGGTTCTACAACATGCTACGGAATACCAATAATTGATATATTGCTAATGAAGTGGGTGATCCAGGTTTGTGGATTGTTCACATTTTCCAGAATTGAAATCAAAATTATATAAGTATTAATGTATGACTGTGCTACTTTTCCATTAGTTTCCACTTCCCGGCCGAACCAAATTTTGCAGCCATGCGTTGGCGAAGTCACTTCGACAACCGGAACTCGATAATGGATTCCAGAGTCGATCCACAGCAAACCTGTCGTAGGCACTTCCAAACCTTGAACAAGCAGTTGAAGCATATAAGAAGTGTCAAAATGCGTTTAATTGTTTTTAGTTTTCTGTTGTGGATTGGTTGTGACCATATCCATCATGTGTGATGTAAGTATGTAAAATTGTAACCCATAATTAATCTATAAACTCTGGTTTTCTATCATTTGGTGCTTTTTATTTCACTTAACTGTTATACATTCAACAAATTTATTTTATATGACTACTGGATTATTATTGATGTGTCAAGAAGTTAATGGGCTATTAGATTTTGAAACGCCTTGATACTATTAAGTCTCCTTGTGCCATGAAACTCTTTTGCTGCATATGCTAACACCTTTAACATAAAGATCATAAGTACCATGTCTTATTGCATATACTGCATCTATTGAATTTTACAACATCAATGATACTCTAGCAAGTAGCAATATTTGGCCACTTGAATCCTACGAATAACGAATCTGGCTTAAAAAATTAAATATAATCCGCAGACCATATTCGCACGCTTTGAATACGGTGAATCTTTAGCAACTAGTATGAAGCATGTGTTTGCAACCAGTGCAACCTACGAATCTTACACGACCTGTGCATCCTGTGAATCTTTAGCAACCTGTGCATCGGGTGCATCATCTTCAACCCTAATAGGATTCAACAAATTATTTCTCTTTCCACAGTCTGCAATTCTTTGAAGCTTTATTTTTATAAATTAATCATTTACAGAACTGAAGTATTCGGTTTCCAAGTTGCATGATGAATCGGATGCAAACCTGCAGTGAAGTATTTGAAAACTCATATTTATCCAAAATCCCTAATCATAGGAGGGAATCTTGCACACATGATATTTCAGATTCAACAAAATTATTGGATTCCTAAATTGCCCCCATACGCCTTTTAAAAATGAATTATATTTATTTCATTGGAGTGCTGACGTGGAATTTTTTTTATTGGTGCACAACGTTCACAAGATATATATTGTTCACAATAGATCATATATCTCTCTCTCTCTCTCTCTCTCTCTATATATATATATATATATATATATATATATATATATATATATATATATATATATATATATATATATATATATATATATATACACACACACACATATAATAGATTTTTTTAACAACAAATTATCCTACTCCTAAACTACTCCTTTACCACAAGACTTACTTTTCATCACCTAAATTTCAAACTTGCGTCCGACGAGAGTCGAACCCGTGACCTGTCACTTATATCTCTACCTTTTTAGCGGTAAAAAGGTGTCATAAATTTATGGAACACACATAGAAAAATAATATTGGTGCTGTACATTCTTTGTGATGTATGTATTATTTAATTTGGGGTTTGTTTGTAACAGTTCTTGACGTTTTTTGTTGCTAGCTAGCGTCATGTAGCCAGTTATAAAATTTATTTTGTTGTTAAAAAAAAACACCATATACATCCAATCAAATTAATTATATATTTGTTCCCATAAAATTGAAGTAATTAAATCAAGAAAATTAAAAAAAAATTGGAATCTTTTTAATTTTATTTTTTAAAGAGCAGAAATATATTACATTATAAAAAGTAGCAAGAATTAATTAAGTTAGGACTTGAATGAATTAATAATCTTATTATTATTTCTATTAGTTGTATTGAGTCATGCATATACTATACCTCCCTGATGTGTGTATTAATTGTTCAATGAATTAACTACACAACCCATTTTCACTATTTTCCTAGCTTGCTATTTTTATAATTAGAAAACCAATATATAAATATATATAGACCCTTCCTACTACAGGAACCTTATTTTAATTACGGGCTTGCCCCATATATAGGTGGTTCAGTGGGCTGCAATGCTGGACCTTGCACCTCGCATTCGGGTAAAGAAGTTGGGTACCGACCCAAATCATGGCAATATGAATATGTCATATACTTGGCCCTATACTCTTCCATCTTTCTTCTATCGGTTGAAGTAATGACACAAGGAAGTTCAACATCGCACTCTGTCGGTTGGGATGACTGGGTCGGGTCAATCTGACACCCGTTTATGATGAACCAGGAGTAACCCATAACAAACGGGCCGTGCTCAAAATCAGCCCGGTACCTGCCGTTGTGGGTAGCCCAGTCGAATCCATCCGAAATGGTGCCATACACAAACATGGGTTTGGATGGAAAATCACCAACCATCATGCCTTCAACATTTTCAACTTCCCTAATAGCAATACCATCCACAAAGTAAACGATCCGATCCTCATTCCAAAGAATGCCATAGTTGTGAAAATCTTCGGAAGGGTCAAAGGGTAATGCGAATCTTTCTTCTCTCCCTCTATTCACACTCCCATTGCCATAGAGATTGGTCTGAAGAACCCACTGTTGGCCCGGAATATGACCAAGGAACTCAAAATCGATCTCGTCACGATTCGGATCATGATTTTGAGTATAAAAGGTTGCAACAATGCCAGCCGACTAGCTGTTGTTTGGTAGCTTGATGGATGCAACGAAAAGGCCATGATTGTATGTATATCGAGAAACGAAACCGGCCCCTGAAGTCGACCACTTGTTCATGGAGATTTGGATGGATTTACCACCATCGGAAGGTACGACGTTCTGGTATCCATAGAGTGGAGAGAAAGCTTGGGTAAAGGGGACATGGGAGAGGTTTAGTGAGTCAGAAAGTTTAAAGAAGGTGATGGTGCAAAATATCACAACTGATAGATAAGAAGAGAACAACATATTAGTTATAGTGTGAGTGTTACAAATGACAACCAATAGCATATATCGTAACTTAGCTAGATATATATACATACACACACGAACATATATATAGATACATGAAGAAGAGTATATTAATAATTAATGAGCGTATGTACGTATATATGTGTCGTGTGTGTGTATATATATATATATATATATATATATATATATATATATGAACAAGTTTAATAAGAAAAGAAATGTATAAAATGAGAGTATGAACCTGCAATTAAACACATGCAAATATGCATGCATGCACGGATAAATATGTATTCCATTAATTCCAACAATTCTACATGTGGCCACAATGCATCACTAGAAAACCGTAATGTATCATGCAGGACGTCGATCCATCACACATGAATTTGGTGTATCACGTGAAAATAATGATGCATCAGCGGGAATTATGATGCATTTTTAGGTGGTGCATGGAGGTTATTCAAAGTTCTTCGATGAATATAGGTTCTCCAGTGAACCCTCCTATATATATATAGACACACACATATATATGTATGTATGTGAATATATAGTCGATTGACATTAATTCAAAACGTATATAAATGGATTGTTCATTAATCGATATTGATCGAATGATCAACGACCTTGCATGCTTGCAATCTTTTCAAAATTTATAATATAATTAATATTGATGTAAATATATATATATATATATATATATATATATATATATATATATATATATATATATATATATATATATATAGGGGTGGGTTCAATGGAAAACCACTATGCACCGGAAAACTGTGGAAACCTACGCATATCGTCCGATTTGATGCATTTCATGAAAAACGCGGTGACATGATCGTAAATAAAGTGATACATCACGCGAGATTTTGATGCATCACGCGGGATTTTGATGCATCACGCGGGGAATTTGATGAATTTGTGGTGGTGCAGTGCGGTTTTCACAAGTTTTCAGGTGCATTGTGGTTTTCCATTGAACCCACCTATATATATATATATATATATATATATATATATATATATATATATATATATATATATATATATATATATATATATATATATATATATATAGTCTATTAGAGAATCTATCTTAAAAGGGAACCAAGAACCAATTTTGAAAATCAATTTAAAATTTAAATCTATTTTTGATAAAATTTAATACATTTTAACCATTAATATCATTAAATATTTATAGAAAAGATAAATTTGATGCATAAACATGAAATTATAATGTTGCTCAAAGTTATATATAAATTGATGCACAAACTAATTTATAAAAAGTCAGTTTATATATATAACAAATACAGAAAACCAGAAACTAACAAAATTATAAACTTATATGCAAACTATATAGTTTACAAATTGATGCATAAAATGTTAAGATATATATATATATTCCTAATAAGTGTTATGCTATTTTTTCTAAACATTTTGTTATGCAAGGTTAAAAACCCACCGTCCAGTAATTAATTAGTAAATTATGAGGTCTCATTATTAAAGAATGAAGTGGAAGTGGACCAAGTGGTTACAAATGCGTTTGGTTGTTTCCTAAGTTATATATATGACACCAATTCGCATAGAAAAGGAGAAGTAACAAATTATATATGTAGGAAATTAAAAATATATTTTGGAGGCGCTTATCTTTTAATGAAATAAAAGAATATCAAATGGGAGAATTTCATATATACCCTTCCAAAACTTCATAATATCATATATACCCAACCTAAAATTTTAATATCATATATATCCCTCCTAAACATCCATAATATCATATATACCCAATTTTAATTAATAATATCACATATATCCCTCTTAAACATCATTAATATCATATATACCCAAATTCATTAATTTAATTATTTTTAAAACATTTAAAACTCATAATTAATATTGCTTATTAATTAATGACCATTATACCCTTACCCATTTATTCTTTCAACTAAACATCAAAATATCATATTTATCTAGCTTAAATTTAAATATCATATTCCTTTTAATAATTTTATATAATTTATTTATGTAAACTTTACTAAATAAAATTTTCAAAATAAAACAAATTAACATTAAAAATAAAAATAAAAAATTTGTATCATGTTTTTGCTTATTTGTAATCAAATCGTATCGTCTATTATATTTTCTTACTTGTTTTTTTCTACAGTAATCTATATACAATTAATTGATTACATACCATGTTCTTTCTTTTCGTTTTCTTTTAGAACTTTATAGTTGTATCACATTTTTTTTTAATTTAGTATATATATTTTGTTTTTCTAATACAGTTTCAAATTTTTTTCAAGTTTGCATTCGTTTTATAACTATTGTTTATTTAGTTTACTTTTTTTTTTACTTTTTAATATTTTGTCTAGTATATGAGTTATAACTTGTTAACCGACGTAATTAGTTGTTTAAATTTTGTGTTAACGATGAGATTATATATAAGCAAAAACATAATACAAGTTTTGTCTAGTATACTTTTGTCTAGTATATTTTGTCTAGTATAAGACGATACGATTTGATTACAAATAAGCAAAAAACATAATACAACTTTTTTATTTTTATTTTTAATGTTAATTTGGTTTAGTTTGAAGAATTTATTTGTTAAAGTTTACAAAAATAAATTATATAAAATTATTAAAAGAGATATGATATTTTAATTTAAGTTGGATGAATATGATATTTTAATTTAAGTTGGATAAATATGATATTTTGAAGTTTAGTTGAAAGAATAAATGAGTAAGTGTATAATGGTCATTAATTAATAAGCAATATAAATTATGAGTTTTAAATATTTTAAAAATAATTAAATTAATGAATTTGGGTATATATGATATTAATGATGTTTAAGAGAGATATATGTGATATTATTAATTAAAATTGGGTATATATGATATTATGATGTTTAGGAGGGATATATATGATATTAAAATTTTAGGTTGGATATATATGATATTATGAAGTTTTAGAGGGGTATATATGAAATTCTCTCAATTTATAAAACCATGCGAAGAACCGCCACCCACCACTACACACACATTAAGAATTGAAATTGAAATTGTATTTTTTTAATTTAATTCCACAAATGAATCGTTAGTAAAAATTAAAAACAATATATTAACTATGTTTATGATTTTAGCAAGCAATATTTGCATGGGCGGACCCATATATAAAATTGGGTGTCACTTGACACCGATAAATTTTCAAAGTAATGAGTTATGTATGTATCAAAACCTCGAGTGACACCTATGATTTTTTTAAGTGACACCTACGAAAAATATATAAAAGTATTATATACATATCTAATTTATATTTTATGTCTTTATTACCCGAATTTATTAAAATACTATTAAGATTTAATAATAAAAATTTAAAAGTAAAAAAAGCCCAATAGAAATTTGAAAAAAATAATAGAGAAGAAGCAAATGATCAGCCCACATTAAAAAAAACCTAAAAATCTTGTTGTTAATTTTGTGTTGGCAACCCGTTTCGGTGACCTGATCCGTCTTAATTTTTTTTTCTTCAAAAATCTAACTATTAAACTTACTTTAAAAAAGTTACACCGATAACAAATATTTTAGATCCACCCCTGAATATTTGGTCTCATTTACTTTTTAAAATACCATTTTTATACTTTGGTCTATAATGTGTTAAAGATTCTTAAAATACATTTTGTCTCATTTAAACCTTTAAATTGTTAGTGTTATTGTAATAGTATTTTTATAAAATTTTATAGTTTTAAACACTTAAGCAGTATATGTTATTTAACCTTATGATCGAAAAGGTAACATATTTGTATAAAACTAGGTAATTTAGACGGGTGTAAATTCAAATAACGATAATTTGAAATAAAATATGACATTAAAGTAATATGAAGTTTTTTGGTCGAGGAATTAATGAATATGAAATCTAATATTCAAATATAAAACAATTACAGACAGAAAAAGGTAAAATGTCAATATTTGATAATCTTTCATTTCATGTAAAAATGCACCTATTTATTTGATATTAACGATTAAAAAAGATTGAACATAATATATATATATATATATATATATATATATATATATATATATATATATATATATATATATATATATATATATATATATGTTGTCATTTTAAAATAGTTAAAAAAAGTTTTATAAAAAACAATCAATTTAAAAGTAGTTCAAACGGTAATTAACTATATATTAAAATGTAAACAAAAATAATATGATAATATTTATATATTCAAAAATTGATAAAACATCATATATTAAAAGTTGTAACAAAAGATAAACGACTATTTATTCAGTATAAAATGTAAAAACTTTCATCAATTTAAAAATAATTCGGATGACAACAAATATTTTATCGGATCGTATAATAAACTAATACAATCAAAAAAGCATATTCAAATTTCTATAGAACATAATATATTAAATTATATAACAGAAAAACAAAACAGTTCTGTATTAAACAAAAAACTATTGTCATTTTTATAATTAATGGACGATAATAAAAAATACGATGGAATGTGGATAAACAAATGAGATTATAATGACATATTCAAATTTTTATAAAATATAACATATTAAAGATTATGAAAACACAACTTTCGTTAAGGATCTTATTATGGTTCCAACTAAGCCATATAATTTAACCATTAACTAAAACAACAAAGACAAAAAATTAAAGCACATAAACCACTATGTATTTAAGTTTAGGATACAAGTCAAGTCTACAAACTATTAAATCACCATAAATCACAAAAACATCAACTACCCACTCTTGAATACAATCTAAATGCGGCTAAGTACCACGAGAAGCAGAATTAATGTTGCGGTATAAAAACATCAAACTTTAACAATGCGTGTATGTAAGCAGAGCTGATGACTTTCGTTTGCCTGTAAAATATAGCAATCATAAGCAATATGCTTAGTGAGAATATAAATTACAAGTACACATGCATTTTATTATAAGCAAATAAATTACAGTCATGTCATGTTCTTTAATACTTTAATTAACTATTCTTTAATTGGCATTGGCTAGAAGGCTAATAATTCTTGCTTTAACAATTTGCTTAATCTTTGGCTTTATATACTTTGACTTTGACACTTTATCAGGATTTTATTGCTTTTATCCTTATTGTTTTGTGGCTTTGGTAATGCTTTTATAAAAAAACTTTTTACTTATAATCAACCTGTACATTTGTTATACGACAAAATCTGAGCTAATGCATAAACTTGACTAAACTATATAGCCGAACAGTGTGCTAATTTCGGATAAAAGCTTGATCTGACTTTCTCAACAATTTCGGATCAATGTTTAATATGAAATTATCAAGATCCAAAACGCTTAAATTGACATTTCTTGACAATGGTCTAAATTTAAAACCATAGTGTGATCCAACATTTGTCGGGGATCCAAGTTTTAAGACTTGGGCATTATTTTTTATTATTCCCAACTGCATCCAAAATTCGGATCACAACTTGATCTCACATTAGTAGGTATGAAATTGTATACTTAGGCAGTTATTATGGATTTTTGTCTATATCCAAAATTTGGATTAAAGGGGGATCCATATTTTGGGCCGATGACTGACTTTGAGTCCGATGTCCGATCATGGACAGATTCAAATTTAGTTGTTAATAGTTGTAGGATTTTTGCCAATTTATCCTAACTTTGATTTTGTACAAAAACAATTTTTGTCAAAATTTACACAAACGGTTATTGTTCTAATCGTACAGTGTCGAACACCATAAAACAACATAAATCTTCAATTTAGATGTTGTTTACCTCGAATTGATGTTCAATTCTTGCTTATTGATGATTGTATACTCTAAATTGGCAAGATTCTTAACTTGTTCAGGTTTATTTTCTTGAAATCGTTAGAGAGAGAAAGAGTTGTAAGCTGTTTTACAGAGAGAGAGTGTGTGTTTTAATTGTATCAATAACCTGATAAATACATGTTTATTTTATGTAAGTTTGAGATATTTGGATTCTACACCCTTTAACATTTTTAAAATTTGACACATTTAACCCCTTTTAAGCATAACTTCTATTAAAATCAAGGGATGTTACAGGATGGATTCAACCATGACTAGCTTCATTCTCGAAGTCAATTTTACTCCAATAGATATGGATGCATGGACTGCATCAGAGATTTAGATTTCCAAGTCTGATAAGAACCTTTGTAATGGTTTCATTGTACAAGTATCATCCCAATCTTTTTATTCCTCAACTTTTGGTCTTGGTATCCAAGACACACTTCGACTCTTCAACTATGTGAAGCTTTTCGTCAATTTGTAAATCAATATATATGATGAATTGGTGGTTTACGCTTCACAGCTAGACTCTTTCGTTAACCACTTAACCTGAAATTTCTCATTAATCTCGAAGACCATTTTTTTAATTTAGTGAAAATGAAATTATAATAAATGAACTATTGGGACTCGTTTTATAATTCTAACCTATTTTTCATATCCGAATCTGTAATTTGGATATCCAATTTTTGGTTCAGATATCAGATTATTCTAATATCTGAAAAATCCAACTTTTTATTTAGAAAAAAACTAAATCAAATACTTAAATATCTAAAATACAAATTTATATATCCAAATACATATTAAAAGTAAATGTATTACACATCAAACATGTCTGAAGTTATTTTTACTGAAAATAACATTTAAAAAACTCAAATATAAATAATATTAGTTAGTAAACACATAAAATCAAATAAAAATCACTTTAAATAAAAAAGATTTACTATCATACGAAATAATCAATAACGTAATACATAAAAGTTAAAATTAGTTTCTGAATTAACGCATATGGATTCAGATTTTTTTAATACCCATTTTGTTAATGGTTATTGGACTAAAATGGTAGTTGGCGGTAAAATAAATAATAAAGAAACAAGTGGACCATGGGCCAGTCGAACTGTCATCCATGTTCCATCATCTCTCACTCTGAGACATATGTTGTAATACAAACGAAACAAACAAGGAATGCTTCTCTCTGTCACTTTCCCACCATTCATACCTTCTCATTTTCCTTACTCACAATCACAATGACGACCCTCTTCAGATCCAAATCCTGTGGCGGAATCCCCCGCCCTAAAGCCTCATTTTTCCGATATTCTTCCTCTTCTACTGATGATCCCGATCCTGATCCTGATCCTGATCATGAGGATCACGATGATGATGTCTCCTATTCCTCTCAAGATTACTCCTACTTTCACAACTCTCCAATCACCACCCCTTTTATCACTCCCCGCCAACCTCAATCCAATCACAATTTCACCGTCGCCTCCCTCTTGTTTGCCGCCTTACGCAAGTCTCTCCTCACCTGCACCGTCCATCATTCCGACGATGTTTCGGTTTCTTCCTCCTTGGATATTGGCTCTCCCACTGACGTCCAGCATCTCTCACATGTTACTTTTGATCGTTTCAATGGTTTCCTCGGTTTGCCTCTAGCCTTTCAACCTGACGTCCCCCGCAAAGTTCCAAGCGCAAGGTAATTTTCTTTTCACATTTACCTCAAATTAACCTTTCTCCATTTGGATATTGCACCCGTAAACCGTTTGTTAAAATGACCAAATTAATGCATGTGGTAAACAAAATTGTTAATTTGGTTGGGGGAGTGGTTGAGGCAATTCATTGCTCTTGGAACCATGTTAATTCGGTGATCCGTGACTTGATATTATTGTACGGTTTGAGGTTTCCTTTTATGGATTCAAGTCAGTGTCACCGGTAAATGGCAGGGGATAGGGTGGGTGCACTTAGTAATGAAAAAGTGCATGTAAGTGAGTTTGATTTTGCAATTAATTAACATTATCATGATGTTTGATATTGACTCCTTGTCTCTAGTGTCGCATCAAATGAAAAAGAAACAGAAGACATATAATTGGGTTTAAAAAAGTTTATCCCTTCCGGTGGGACTTTAAAGTGATCTTTTGCTTTTTGATATTTAAGTACTTTCTGGGGAAGAATAACAATCTTTATATTTAGGAATGCTGTTTTTGGACCAATGCTTTCTTTAATCACAACTCACAAGTAATATTCATAATGGTTTTCTGATTGGGATGATGATTTTGGTTGCTACCCATATTGGTAGTGAGCAAAAGCAAACATCTTCATGGTTCATGTGTATATCCACTTCATTTACTCATCCACAACATATTGAATCACCTTTTCATTTACTCATATACTGCCTTTGTTTAATTCATTCTGTGAGTCAAGGTGTTTAATACAGATGACTCACAGTTCCTTAGGAACTTAACCACATTATATTTGAACTAAAAGATTGCAGCCTGCATAGAAGTTGTAACTAGGTGATCACCTGATTTTTCTATATATTTAGTTTATTACATAACAATTACTCTTGCTCCTCCATGATTCCTGATGACGATGTGTTTAAGTTGTAAGATATGAATTTGATGACCATCAATTATAGAAAAAAACTCTGTTATGCTCTTACTATTCCTACTGTGTTCATCAAACGGAGACCATTTCCAGTCTCTTAAAAAGTTCCCATGACAATATCACATCGTTGTCAATCTCAGTTTACATGAGCAATCTTAATTGAATTGTTATTCCAATTCCTTAAATCCACTTGATTCTTATTCTTTAAAAACGGACAAAATCGATGCCTTAACATCCTTTTTATTTCTCATACTTGAACAGCGTGTGTGTGTTTGGAGTATCCGTCGAGTCTATGCATCTTTCCTACGATGAGAGAGGGAACAGTGTGCCAACAATACTCCTGTTGATGCAGAAGCGCTTATATTCTGGAGGGGGCCTTCAAGTAAGCCATAGCGCAATCCTTTATCTTTTATAGTTTAAAAAATACAATATCTAACATTCAAATTTGACACGTCTTCATGATGAAGGCCGAAGGAATATTTCGGATAAATGGGGAAAACGGTCAAGAAGAGGAAATTAGGAAGCTGCTCAATGGAGGGGTTGTACCCAATGGAGTTGATGTTCATTGTTTGGCTGGTTTAATCAAGGTATATGTCCCACTGTTTGTCATATCAGTTTAGGTAGTTGTTATCTGAGCAATTACAATAATTAATATATTGCACACAACAGGCATGGTTTAGAGAACTTCCTACGGGCATTCTTGATTCTCTGACTCCAGAGCAGGTCATGCATTGCAATACAGAAGAGGAGTGTACTCAGCTTGCCAAGTCCCTCCCTCCAACCGAAGCTGCACTTCTTGACTGGGCCATCAATTTAATGGCGGATGTTGTCAAGTATGACCAAGAAAACAAGATGAATGCCCGAAACATCGCTATGGTGTTTGCCCCTAACATGACTCAGGTATATCACCCTCATTTCCTTTCACCCTTTTAACAAATTTGAAGAACCAAAAATTGAAATTTGAAGTAACAATGAATCTTGTAGGTTTCTATAGAGAATCTTAAATTCATTACATGCTTGCTACATGAAAACCTCATATCTATTCTTAAATTAAAGCATATTAAGTTTGGCCTCAAAGATCAGGTGGAGCAGTGTCATTCATATTTCTGTTTTATGACTGCAGATGGCAGACCCTTTGACTGCATTGATTCATGCGGTTCAAATCATGAACTTTCTCAAAACTCTCATCTTGAAAACCCTTCATGAAAGAGAGGAATCATCTCCTGGTATTGAGCCAGTATCTTCATGTGCAGATTCATCATCTCCCAACAATGCAGTTGAGTATCCTTATTCTCTAAGGAGCACCACCTTGAACAGACTAGGAAGGGAAAGTGAGGAACAATTTTGGAGCTTTCCAAGAAAGAGCGAGTCAGTCTTGGAATACGATTACATGACGGGAAAGAGCTCGCCTGTTACCTGCACAAATGATGAGCATTCGAAAGAGGAACAGAGAGAGGTAGTAATAGAGGGGATATTGGAAAGACTCAGTTTGAAAAAAGGAGTAAGGAGGCTATGCAGGCACCCTGTGTTTCAGTTGAGTAAGCCTGTTAAGAAGACTGGAACCGTGATGGGTAACGGTGATGCTGGTTTGAGGGGTAATGGAGAAGCTTGGGCTTGAGCTTATGATTTCATTGGGTTTGGATAATAAGTGGTGAAAGAGTAGGTATCCGCTAGCAAGTTATTGTAAAGATCATAGTGTACATGTGCGGCTAGTTGGTCATAACACCATCTCATTGACCTTGTTTCATAGCTCCATTTTGAACATCTTGAACCAATTTAATACCATCAATTACCCACACAAACAAACCCGGAAACAAGGTTCTTGTTTTAGCATACATATATATATATATATATATATATATATATATATATATATATATATATATATATTCGATAATTTTTAATCATTTATTTATAAAGTCGATCGATCACATAAAACAACACTTATCCTGGCCTAATAGATCAAAAAAGGAGTTTTGTTTACCATTTGACATTCTCTCCTCCAATCCATCCATGGACAGTTGCTTTCTATTGATCTAAGTAAGAATAAAAGTAGTTGCGACCTACCAATATGTCCATATCATGTTATTGACAGTTTGGTATAAAAACGAAAACAATTCTTAAAGCTATAAATTTTAATTTGAAATTAAAGACCTGAAATATATATCGAAAAATCGCACATGGTTGTTTCTTATTGTGTTCGGCCAGTCAAGCGGTCCTGTAAGTGTAACTCCATATAGTTTAAACACTATTGTTTTCTGAAGTTGAGTAATTCTCTGTACATTTGGTTTTTCATTCTATGGTGTCTCAACCAATCTACCACTTATGTCACGCTTCTAAAACCCAAAAAACAAATAACTAATTATATATAGTATATATATAGTAATTAAGAGTTTAATAACGTACATCTTGACCTCGATCTGTAGTCACTCCTACCTCTCGACCTTATTACTATTTCTTTTCTTTAAGGCTTCTACACATATCTGGTGTGTCTACTAAGACTCTATCCCATGTTTTTATGAACCCAACGAAAGGGTTTCGATTATATATATATATCATTACAACTAAATCATATACAATTAATATTGATTGATTAGTCCCATTTGTTTACCTATTAATAAAATTATTAAGAGATTGATTTATTTTTAATGACTCAATTAAGATGTAAAGAGAGAGACATTTTTCCTTTTGTTCGAAAGGGCAACGTTATCCCCTCTAACTTTCATCTTGCCATTTTTCCTCCCTTTCCTTTCTATTTGGGACGCTAGAATCCATGAAAATTGAAATTTTATACGCTTGATACAATTCCTATGGTGTGAAAATGAGAACAAATATATATTTAAAACTATATATTGTTTTTGCACCAGCATGATGTACACAATATTAACTAATAGCTAGGCATATATTATGCACTAGGGGCGAGCCACGTTGAGAGAAGGAGGTGGGGGAAAGGCCCCAACGAGTTTATAAATCTTTGTAGAAATAATAATAGAATTTCTCGTCACTTAAATAGTGTAGTAGGGCTAATGAATACCTTACATCATTGATGTTCTCAATGAAAAATTTTCCTAGCTCCACCAGTGAATTGCACTATATATAATCATCGATCACATATGTATTTATGAAAACCTTACTTAATTTCCGGTGTCAAATAATATATGTAGACATTCATCATGTTATGTAAAATATTTGTACGTAATTAAAACAAATACAAAACATATTTGATAGGTACTTATAACTAATAAATTCAAGGTCATTAATTGCTCAATATATGTGAAGATGAGTGTGTATGTATTTTTCTTTATTCATATATATCAATCTCTTAATAATAAGAGGCAATTAAACTATATATCGATCCTTTGGCAAAGCTAAACATAAACATAAGAAAGTTTGCTTAATTAGGCAGCCATGTATGATCAGTTAATCGTCTCCTCACCTTCATCTTCTTCCATTGTTTCTTTTCCGGCCACTGATAATAGTAGCCTCCAGCAAAAGCTCCAACACCTCCTTCAAAATCAGCCCCACCCATGGTCATACGCCATTTTCTGGCAGATCTTCAACGACCATTCCACCGGCTGTCTCTCCTTATCCTGGGGTGACGGTCATTTCCAAACCAACAACCACCTCCCAACCACCACCACCACCGCCACCACCAACTACAGGAAGTCTGCTCTCAGAGAAATCCAGGCCTTACTTGGCCAAGACTACAACGGGGACGATGCCGAGTGGTTCTACGTTATCTCCTCCACCAGATCCTTTATTCCTGGAGACGGCTCCGTTCCAGGTACCGCTTTCGGTGCTAACTCTATGATCTGGTTAACCGGAGCCGATCAGCTCAAGTCTGTTAACTGTGACAGAGCCAAAGAAGCTCGGATCCATGGTTTGGAGACCCTAGTTTGCATCCCAACACCAAATGGAGTCGTAGAAATGGGTTCGTATCATGTCATCGACAAGTCATGGAATCTAGCTCATAAGGCCCAGGCACTCTTTGGTGGCGGCTCGTCCTCATCGTCATCTTCTCCACGTGATTCCTTCCAACGCAAACACCATGACAACACCGCCACCGTTCATCCTACGAAACTAAACAAACTCAACGACGATCATCAAAATATTATTTCTTTAGCTGACATGGTTCTGATGTCTAATGGATCTCAAGAAGAGGAAGGTATGAACGTTATAGATTTTGAATCCACAACATCAGACATGTTCAATAACGCTGGAAAATCGATATCATGCATGAACAAGAACACCACCGCTGCTACAACTACAAATACCTCCATCGAGACTGCATCGGAGCATTCGGATTCAGACTGCCAGCTGGTTCTGGCCACATCGGAGAGGCGTATGCAGAAAAAGAAAGGAAAAACAGTAGGTGGTCGGGAACCTCCGCTAAACCACGTGGAGGCAGAGAGACAACGGCGTGAGAAGCTCAACCAACGTTTTTACGCCCTTCGTTCCATCGTCCCAAACGTATCAAGGATGGACAAGGCGTCCCTCCTGGCAGATGCTGTCTGCTATATCAAGGAACTGAAAGGCAAAGTCGAGTATCTCGAGTCTCTGCTGCATCCTTCAGGCAACACCAACAACAACCAACACCACCAAGGGAAAACCAAGAAAGTGAAGGTGGAAATGGCGGATACCACTAGCAGTTGCAGTTTGTATCAATCTCGATTAATGCCGACAACACCAACGATTAACAACAGATCAATGTCGACGAAGAAAACGAGTTTGAAGGAAATGGAAGTGAAAATCGTGGGTGAGGATGTAATGATAAGAGTGAAGTCTTCGAATGCGGACTTGCCGGTTGCGAAACTGATGGAAGCACTTGTAGAAATGAAGGGAAAAATCCAGCATGCAAACATGTCTTGTTTGAATGAGATAATGGTGCAAGATTTGGTGGTTAGGATCCCCGGTGCCACTGATGAACATCAAATTAAATCCGATCTCATTACAATATTAGAACGCTAAGCATAATCGATCATCGAGGCGTTAATTAGGTTTAATTAAGTATTAATTTCAAACTACTTAATTAAGGAGGATGCATTAGTTATTAATTAGTAGCGTATTATATATATACAATGCAGAATATTGAATATGCATGGTATAATATAACGAATTAAGAACTATAAAATTAAGAAAACCTTCAGGAAAATTGTGGTGTCATCAACATATATAATGAAGCTTTAATTATAAGCTTATGCTCATAGCTAGATACAAGTTGTAACGTTGAATTCTAATTCTGGAGACCGGTAGAGGTTAATTACCTCTAATCAATCAAATATTTGACGAAGGTTTTAGAATTAAGTAAAGTTCGTTAAATATTTAAAAGGTTTATGAATATAATGATATAATCATCTAACGTCTTGCTAATTAAAATCACCCTATAATCTTAATTCAACAAATATTATCATCAAAAACCCTAGAACAATATTTCAATATAAATTCCTAGCTAGCTATATATATATATATATATATATATATATATATATATATATATATATATATATATATATACACACACACACACACACACCGTTGGATTCAATAGAGAACTTTTGTTTATCAGAAAACCAAGAAACCATCTTATAGTCGTTAGATTAACTCCATCTCGCTATGCATCTCGTGATGAACATTACATATTTTTTTAAACTAACATGTATAAGCCAACATTATAAAACTTTTAATAAAATGTATCATATCTTAGATTCAAAAATTAAATATTTTGAATTAATAAAAAATCATGTGAATGATGTGAATTATCATTCACCTGGATAACCAATCACATGATTATGCATGAACATCCACATAATTTTAAAGGATATAGAAAGTATGAATTTATGTGAAATTCACGTATCATGTGTGTAATGTTAATTTAAAGAGAAATTTGCGCAAAAAAAAAAAATCCTAAAGTTGGACCATTTTTGTGATTAAAACCCCTATCCATTTTTTAGTGCACAAAAAACCTCTAACCGGTAAAATCTTCTAGAATTAGGACGTTACCGGTATAATAGGTTGCTATGCTTACATGACACACATGTGGCGTTCACATGGCAAACCCGACTTACATGGCGCCTACGTGACACTACATGTATCATTCTTAAACTGATTTTTTACATAAAAAAACTCCGAAATTGGTGACTTTTTCTATTAAAACCCTTAACTATTTTTTTTTCTCACCTCTAACCAATAATCAAATTTACCTCTTCTCTTCTCCTCTACCTCCGACAACTCCGACTACTCTATCCCCTCTTTATGTTCAATGTTGTTTATTTTATGTATGTATGTTCGATTAACTTTGCTGCTTAATTATGAATTTTAACATTCAGTTGTGTCGATGGAATCGATTTCGTTTTGTGTTCACGGGTTGTATTTTTAGGTTCATCTTGATGTTCAGTTTCGTTTATTTATATTCCATTTTAGCTTCTGAATATGATCAGCCAGAATAGTGAGGTTCACTAGAGCCTAGAGGGTGGAGGTTTCATTAAGAAACAAATTCTTTATTTAATAAATATCCATGTCATCAAAATGCAGTCAGTAAAGACTCAATTTTAATTATCTTTGTTGGTTGGAGGTTTTTTATCAAATTAAAAATGATTTGGGGTTTTAATTGAAAAAATTAAACAGTTGAGGGTATTTTAAGCAAAAATCTATTTAAAAATTTTACATGTCATCAAGTTGCAACTGGCTAAACCGGTTGTAAGTCAGATTTTTTGAAAAAAAAAACTCAAATTTACAAAGTTTTAACCGGTTGGAGATTTTTTGTGCAATGAAAAATTGTTGGGGTTTTAATCGCAAAAATGATCCTACTTAGAGGTTTTTTGTGCAATTTTCCCTAATTTAAACATGATTATAATATTAAAATTATTAAAAAAAGTTTTTTAAGGGTGATAAATTCAAGTACACTTGAGTTCAAGTGGTATTCTTTTGAATTATCTGAAATATCCGGATGCTCGGAATCTCGGATTAATTCAAATAAACAACCATATAACTCACCCATGTTGTATCTAACATATATACATATATTTAAAACTAAGGAACAGCTCTTCATTAATTTTTCGAAGGACTTTAAATTGAACATCATTTTCCCATCTAATTATATATATGCTATCCTGGTATGGTGTTTTGATAGCGATTTTTTTTCTTTTTGAAGATAATCAACTAAACATATCAGACACCCCTCATTTAGTTATCCCCAAAACATTTAACGTACACTCAGTCCATCAACCAAACATAAACATTTGGATCACAAAGCTTGAATAGAAAACTTATAGAAATTTAAATAAAAGACTCGTTAACCATTAAAAAACTCAGCCAATAATTATCAACATTAGCCCCTCATAATAATCAAATTACAAATATCCGATTGATGATGGTACCTTGAAGCTGATTGATAATCCGTGTTGCTCCTTAATTCTCAATCTAATTAACATTTGCTACACTTGATATTTCAAAAGTCAAATCGTTAAATCGGTTAGTTCTTTCCCAACTTCATCCATGTTTCTTTAATCTTACTTTTATAATCTTTAATTTCTTTTGTTAGTGTCATGTTTCCCAAATCATAGTATTTCGTTACGATCTTTACAATGTTATTGTGAAGAAAGGCCTAAAAACAGATTGTTTGGTTATGTGAGTTATAATAACCATGGTTGCTGAATCAACACATTTGAAGAGTTGGATGCTATTTTAATAATACTAAAGGAGCATTTGGTTTGCGACTAGCCTGTAATTCATCGAGATTTGCACGTGAAATTTTGTGTTTTGTTGGCAGATTTTAGTAAATATTTTAAATCCCAAGATTTATAAATCTCATTATTTTTTGTTATTTTAAAACTTAGCATTCCTACTAGGATTTTAACTTAAGTATAATTCCTAAGAACTCTTAATCATGTTCACTAAAAATGTGGAATAATTTAAAATTTTCTTCTTAGCGACGATATAAAACTCCAGTATCATTGAACTTCAAAATACGACTTCTCATTACTAAGGTCGTTCAAAAATAAATGTTTAAGATATCGGGGCGCCACTGTCTAACATCTAAAAGAGTGAGGCAGCTGTCGTAAAACATCCCAAGAGTATTAAAATTATCTCAGCCTAACATAAGGCTCAAAATGGGTTACAGACTTACAGTCATCTACTCATCTAAACATAAGCTTAATAATAGCCTAGGAAATGAAATTCATTAGTATAGTTGAGACCACACCAAGTGACCCAAACTTCTTTTGACACAACCTCCCGGGCATACACAAGCCCCCAATGAGTGACCCTGTGCTAGTCAATGTAACAGCGAGACCTACGACCAGTGGCGGACCCAGAAATTTTTTTTATGGGGGTCGGAATTTAATAGCTACGATAGTTTGTTTCGGTACTTCTGTAAGCCTTGCACCTCTATTGAGTAATGCCTGAGTCGCAGCATCCAGGTCTGACCCAAATTGAGCAAGGGCGGCCACTTCGCGATATTGTGCCAATTCCAGTTTTGAACGAGATAGAACTCTTTCAATTCATGAGAGAAAAGAAAAAAAATGTATTTTCCACGTTTTTGGACAAAATATAATTATATATAATTGTGAAATATATTATTAATATTTTGTAAGTTTGTATTCTCCTTGAAGAGAGGATTCCAACGATATAAAGAACGTTCAAAACGGAGCTAAGATGAATGAGATATCGATGCTTAAAGATTGATGTTTGGAATGAATGAAAGTCTTTCTAGTGGGAGAACTTGAGTCCCACATAGGAAGGAAGATGGAAACCAAAGTGGGTTTATAAGGAGGAGTGTTTAAAGTCATGACAAGATTGTTTGTGGTTTTACTCCAATGCCTACCCGCGCACAGGGGGGTGCAAATCTTGGACCCCGAGTGAGAGCTGAGGGGTCGAACCTTAAAAATCATGGGGGTCAAATTTTTTTAGCTATATACGTAATCCGCAAATTCGAAAATTTATCGGGGTCCCTTGACCCCTATAGCATTGCACTGGGTCCGCCCCTGCCTACGACGTACCAACTCCCGAATGGTTCTTAGAAGCACCTAAACCATTTTCTATAAAAATATGTCCCGACACGGGGTAAGCAATTGCCTAGCGAGTAATTTCAATTACAACATACAGTTCACAGTCGCAAACAAAGAAATGATAACATGGAAATCATTAAAGATCTATATGTATGTATGTGTAATTATGAATGTATAATATTATTTCCTACCCACGCTCCGATCTTTCAATACCTACTCTTTTTCATAAGTGACACTAAAAATAAGATATAGTGACACATTTTTAGTGTCACTAAATGACACTTTCCTTGTAGTGACGGTTTGGCTACACACAACCTAATATTATTGTCACACAAATAAATGTCCAATTATAAGTCATACGTATTATTACATTTCACCGAGCCCAATTGTTAACAATTGTGGTGGTTATATAACGTACATGACTCCTAGATATTCCCTAGTCGTCTATAATTCTTTATTATATGTGAGGGTCTATAATTACTCCAGATATTAAACATATGTATAAGTTGTTTCAAAAATACATATCTTAAACCCACTCAACAGCTACATAGCTTAAATGACGTGGTGTGTCGCGGTGCTAACGTAGCGCGTCGATTATTCGATGTAGAACCCGTCTTTCTCAGTTACGAGATGCGGCACGTCAAGTTACTATTCATTAGTGTTTTGTCAATTGAGACTATGTGATAATTAATATTATCTCATATTTCAAGTAATTTCGAAAAAAAGTATTTTTAACTTTTAAATGTCAATAGTGTTTTGTTACTATTATTTATCTTTTTAATGCATTGTAACGTTCCTTTAATAAAACTTTTTGTGATTTTTCATATATTAACATTATTGAATTATATTTATACTTTCCTAATTTTTTTTATTACAATTTTATAAGCCCGTTTCTACGCACAATAAAAAAAACTAGCTTCTATATATAATAATGAAACAAAAAAAAGGTAGTTGAAAGGAGTTTTAAAATGATTAACAAAATACATTGATGAGGTTTTAAAATAGCTATCAGATTCCAAACAGTAAATAATTACTCATATATAATCTTATTATTAAAAAGATCATTGTGTTATAAAATAAAAGGGAATAAATATATTAAGATGGAATGGTAGGTATATATGATCGATCGGTTAGGAGGGTTGGGTATTGTATGTTGGGTTAATTAATGGTTCGGGAATGGTAGATATTATTTTTGATATATATATATAATAAAAATATATAATTTAATTTTAGAGTTGTCAGGATCAGTTTTTGGGTGTCGTATAGAATTTGTGAAATGAAGGAAAATTGTTTGAGAAGAATCATAATTAGGTTGCATTAATTAATTATTAAATTTACAGGTACAAACACGGACACCATTAATTATTTCATTTATATATTTCAACGTGACTATATATAAGTTTAAAGTACGTATATTGTACGTACGTACGTTCAAGATTTTCGAATTTCAACAGTTAATTTAATTATTTCTCAAACAATCAATAATAACAACTAAAAATCAATATCGTCGATAAGGCTATATTAGTTCATCACTAATTAATAAAATATTATAAAATAATTATTTGTGTGATATGATCGAGTACGTACGTGGTTATGATATCATACCCTACAACTTGTAACTTAATTATGCATTCAATTCAGAGAGGATGTGGACAATGGTGCATCCAGACTATTCACATTTGACAGCAATTAATATTACGCTCGCATGGCTCGCATGTCTTGCAAAATAAAATTTGAGGGAACTGATCGAATTAATTTTTATTTATAATATAATACTAGTTTATTAACCCGTGTATAACACGAAAATTTTAATAGTAATTTTTTTTCTTAAAACTATATAAACTTAAAATTGAAAAAAAAAAAACTAATATGTTCATCAATAACTTTTTAAATTTATTATTATTATTTGAATATCTTTTAAATGTAGTTTATTGAGATTTTAATGGATATAGATTTATTAGATTCATTAATAGTAAAAATAGTAATGTACACTTGGCAAATCCTCGTTAAGCCAATTGGCATTCTATTTTAATGACACGTGACATTTAGATACTACTTTAAATTAAAAAAAAAAACTTTTTTCGGAACAAGTTCACATCTGAAACCCGTGTGTTCACAGGTACTCACGGTACTCTGCATTTTTTAGGTACTCACACGAACCATATTCTATACTATATATATATATATATATATATATATATATATATATATATATATATATATATATATATATATATATATATATATATATATTTGTTGAATTAAAAGGAATTGTATGTGTGTCCATTAAGGTGTTTGAATTAAAGGAATTGTATATGCATGGAACTCTTGCACCTAATTATAAAGCAGACCTTTTAAAAACAAGAGAATAATTAAGTATTAAAGTTGTTTCCTTTTTAATGTAATCACTGAGAAGTCATTCAAAGGTAAAATCACATTTTAATGATTCCATTAAGTGCTAAACAAAGTTATAATAGGTATAGTGTAACGTTCATGAAAGACAAATATTATGTGTTCATATTCTATTTCATAATACTTTTAATGGCATATAATTAGTTCAAAACAGATTCTGATTAATAAGAAATTGATACTCTTAGATTTTTTTTTTAAATAACATGATATTTTAGTACCATATAGAAGATAAAAGAATGAGTTTATAAGTTTCACTTTTCAATTAGATTCTGATTATATAGTCAAATAATATTCTCTTTGAAATTTAAGTACCATAATCCGATCCTTTTTTAAAACTACGAGGCCTTAAGAAATTGTAGTCCTGCTCGGTCGACCGTTATGCACACCCTTTGAGACAGTCTTGGAAGTACTCTCGATCGTCAAGGAATTGAAATATATTAGTGAAACAGGAGTATAGTAAGATGCATATATGGCAGCAGTAGGTGTGTGTGTGGCTTTTGGGTGAATGGGTGATCGATGAGATAAATTAAAGGTGATGGAAGTTCCTAGATATATATGTATGTATGTTTCTGGGTGAAAGTGTTGTTTAATTTGCTTGTGTATTTCATTTGGTAGAGTGAATATATGTAGTTTGGGAGTGTTGTTTTAGTCAGTTTCTACTATTGGTAGATGACTCCTCTTGTTTAGTTTTTTGGTGCTTGCATGTATTTGGAGTCTTTTCATTTTAAAAAAAATATGCCTTTTAAAGAAAAAATATTTATTTTTTAACTTATAAATTGATGAATTGTTTATCAAATTTTCTTTTAAATTTTCAATCACACTGTAAACAAATTTCAATTTTCTTAAAGTTCATCAGTTATATTTGAAGTTAGGTTGCGCTCCACCCTATTTGTCACTTTGGAATTTTCACACATGCAATTTATTAGATATATACTTGATTCTTATCAACGTATTACGTGTTTTCTTTAACTAAGTTTATTTATATAAATTGTATAGAAGAAAAAAATAAATCATACAAAAATAATAAATGTGTTCATCTTTTATTATTTATAGATCAAAAAATAAAGTGTACCGAAACGTAGAGGTAACACATAACATTTGATGTTCTCATTTATAACATAATATTTAAAAAGAACACGTATAAAATTAATCTAGTATATTACAATTATAAATTTATAATAATCAAATGTTAATATTATGACTCAATAGATATATTTCTAAACGATATAAACTATGAAATTAAAGTACATAATATACGGTTAATAAAAGTTTTACTGATTGAATTAGAATGTTGATTCATAGATTTTTAACTATATATATATAGATTTATTAAAAGTTTTAATTAGTACGAAAATAAAGTATCATTAATAATTTATATAAGAAAACTGGAGTTATTAGTTTCACTTTCCTTAATATTAAAATGGAAATTATGGTAATAAAATAGACTGGAAATGGAATTGATTTTTATATACATACGACGAAATTATCTTGCTTTATTATTATATATAGATAGATTTGGATCGATATTTATTTTTGTATATAACTTTTATATTGTTAAATTATCTTATCTTATTTGATTTTTATATATCTTATTTTATCTTAGTTATCCACGTATATAACTTAAAAATATTGAGATAATTGATTTTTGATTTATATATAAATGTTTTCTTTAGAAACTATAATTTGTAGTTTATTCATCTTTTCTAGGTATTCTTTATTAATATTGCATTTTTGTTGACTCAAATATAATTTTATTTATTTTAATATTTTATTTGAATTTTATTATATGTTTATATATTTAATTTGATATAATTTAAGATCTTTATTTATAATTTGCAGTTTATAAATAAATTATGTAATTCAAGATTTTCTTAATTTTTTATTTAGATTAACTAAATATTAACAAATGTTATATATATATATATATATATATATATATATATATATATATATATATATATATATATATATATATATATATAGGGTTATATGCCAAAAATAGCAACAACTTTTTCTATTTTTACCGTTTATACCAACATTATTTATTTTTTATCATTAATAACAACAACTTTTGTATTTTTTTACCAATTATACCAACTTTTGACTTGGAAACCTGCTATAGCAGGTTACCATCCATTAATACCAACAACTTTTATCTTTTTACCAATAATAGCAACAACGTTTTATATTTTTACCAATAATAGCAACGACTTTTAACTTTTTACCAATAATAAAAACATATCAAATTAAATTTTCCTTTATCTTTAACTAATCATTACTTTAAAGAAACTAAATTTATGAAAATCGAAATACAATTAAATAAGTTCATAATCCATTTTTTTTAAATTTTGTTAGAAATAAATCAAATGCAATGTGTGCCTACAAAAGAGATAAAAAAAATATGTTCAATAATAGACATTGAAATATGAAGATTATTTTGATGTGTCATATTTTCATGCAAAGCCGGGTTTTATAGGTATGATAAGGTCGACCATTTAAGTGTAACATGACAACGTGAAACTCAAATCATTTTGTATAAGATGTCATAGAAATATAATGAACACATTATGACATATCAAAATTAGGAGTGGGCAAAAAAACCAAAAACCAATCTGAAACAGAAAAATAAAAAAAAACGGAACCAAAAAACCAAACCGTTTAGACTTTGAATTTTCGTAAACCAAAATTTCGGTTTGGTTTCGGTTTGGAGGTCAAATAAACCGGAAAAAACCAAACCGAACTGAAGTTTTATAATTTTAAAGTTTATAAATACTCTTCTTTCGTTACATTTCTTCATTTTAAGTTTTTTATTGAAAGTTTTAACTTTTGTTTGCGAAAGAATGCGTTAAGTGTTATATATTTTGAATTTATGTATCCATATATATGTTTATTCCTATATACACACACACACATACATATATACACAATATATATGTGTGTGTGTGTGTTTTGGTTTTAGAAAGAAAGAATTGAAATTGAAAATCATGACAAAGAAAAACCGAAACCAAACTGAAACCAAAATAAAATCAAAAAATCAAATCGTTTAAAATCCAAACCGAACGGTTTCTTGAATACATATGTTTCGGTTTGGTTTTTGGTTTTTCCCAAAAATTGATCCATGCTCACCCCTGATCAAAATAATCTTCATATTCAATGTCTATTATTAAACATATTTTTTTATCTCTTTTCTAGGCACACATTGCATTTGATTTATTTCTAACAAAATAAAAAAAATGGATTATGAACTTATTTTATTGTGTATTCGATTTTCATAAATTTAGTTTTTTTAAAATAATGATTAGTTAAAGATAAAGGACAATTTAATTTGATATGTTTTTATTATTGGTAAAAAGTTAAAAGTCGATGCTATTATTGGTAAAAATATAAAACGTTGTTGCTATTATTGGTAAAAAGATAAAAGTTGTTGGTATTAATGGATGGTAACCTGCTATAGCAGGTTTACAGGTCAAAAGTTGGTATAATCGATAAAAAAATACAAAAGTTGTTGCTATTAATGATAAAAAATAAATAATGTTGGTATAAACGGTAAAACTATGAAAAGTTGTTGCTATTTTTGGCATATAACCATATATATATATATATATATGGGATCATTGCAGAACCTAAATTTAGTGTAGAACTGTAGAACCAATATCGTCCATAGATTAGAATAATCTAATGGTCTTGATTAAAAGAGTTAAGTTTGGAATTAGTGAAAAAAAGATTGATAATAGTAATATTTTAATTCTTGGAGGGGTAAAAAAACAAAAGATTGGAAATAGCAAAAAGATTGACATTAGCAAAATAAATATCTTTTTTCTTTAAATTAAAATAACATTAATATTATTAATTTTTAAATCAAAAAAATTATACCATAGAAACGAGAATTTTATACTCTTTAAAACGAGATCGGTCATGATATACTTTTTTCGAAAAAATTTTACGTGTTTATTTTTCGTAAAAAAAATACTCAGACCACGATGCAATATATCATTGTGAGATAATGAGATCATTCGATATCGAATTAACATTTTGATATCGTATAATTAACGTCAATGCAACACTGCATATACGCTCATTATTAACAGAGCTAAAATAATAGTCACAATTAGTAGTCAAAGTTGGTGGATTTAACGAGAACGGTTATGATATATATTTTTTATTTTTCGTAAAAAAAATTTTACCCAGACCACGATGCATATATATCATGGTGAGATCATGAGATCATTCGATATCGAATGAACACTTTGATATCGTATATTTAACGTCAATGCAACATTGCATATATACATTCATTACTAACAGAGCCAAAATAATAGTCACAATTAGTAGTCAAAGTTGGTGGATTTAACGATGATATATATTTTTTTATTTTTCGTAAAAAAAATTTTACCCAGACCACGATGCAATATATCATGGTGAGATCATGAGATCATTCGAAATCAAATGAACACTTTGATATCGTATATTTAACGTCGATGCAACACTGCATATACGTTCATTATTAACACAGATAAATAATAGTCAAAATTACTAGTCGAAGTTGGTGGATTTAACAAGAACGGTCATGAATATATTTTTTTGAAAAAAAATTTACGTGTTTATTTTTAGTAAATTTTTTTACCCATACGACCATTCGATGTCGAATGAACACTTTGATATCGTATATTTAACGTCGATGCAACACTGCATGTCCATTATATATTAAAAGAGTAAAAAAAAAAGTCAAAGTGGACAGTCAAACTTGGTAGGCTGCTATTAATTCAATGTTAATTGTATAATTATCATCTTATCCCTAGTGTTATATTATAATCTAATGATTTAGATTGGTTCTATGGTTCTGCACTAAATTAAGGTTCTGCAATGATCCCAACCTTATATATATATACATATATATATATATATATATATATATATATATATATATATATATATATATATATATATATATATATATATATATATATATATATATATATATATATATATATATATATATATATAGAGAGGGAGGTTCAATGGAAAACCACAATGCACCTGAAAACTTGTGAAAACCGCACTGCACCACCACAAATGCATCAAATTCCCCGCGTGATGCATCAAAATCTCGCGTGATGCATCAAATTTCCCGCGTGATGCATCAAAATCCCGCGTGATGTATCACTTTATTTACGATCATGCCACCGTGTTTTTAATGAAATGCACCAAATCGGACGGTATGCGTAGGTTTCCATAGTTTTCAGGTGCATAGTGGTTTTCCATTGAACCCATCCCTATATATATATATATATATATATATATATATATATATATATACACATACATATATATAGTGTGTGTGTATGTGTGCATATATATATATATATATATATATATATATATATATATATATATATATATATATATAATATGGTTTGTGTGACTGATAAAAAATGCAGAGTACTGCATGTGCGTACATCTGAACACACGGTTTTCGGATTTGATATGCTCCGAAAATTTTATTTAAATTTTTTTTCATACACATTTGGATACAGATAATATAAGGTTATTTGTAAAAAATTACATACATTCACACTTTATAGCATTTTAAAATTAAAATTATGTGAACGTAAAAAAATTTATGTGAACATATGTTTAGCATAGTGCAGTCCATGGGAACATACACGTTTTACATAGTTATAATGTTTATGTGTGATGTTTATAGTGTGTATGTGATGTTTTACATGTAGTCTTATATTATCAATTTAAACATGATTATGAAAAAAATTTTAAAAAAAAAGGTTTTAATCGAGGAACATCTGATACTTCTCAAAGCTAATGATACTTTTATATATATATATATATATATATATATATATATATATATATATATAAGTATATACACACACGTGTGTGTGTAATAATCTGCGTTAAATAATACGAAGAGGAAGACGAAGAATTGAAGAAGAAGAAGAAGAATATCATCTTTTTTCAATTTGTGTAAATTTTGTTAAATTTGGAAGTGTATTAATTGAATTTATTTAGCAATTATTATTTAATGTGTTAGAATATTAAACTTAGTATAAAATTAAAATTAATTTGAATAAATATATATTTTTCTCGAAAGTACCCAAAATACATACCCTCCCATGTGTGATCTTGAATGCATTAGATGCATAAAGTTTTCTAACTATATACCATTTTGTCATTTAATCTAAACCTTATAATTTTTTGATCAAATAGATGTCATAGGTTCTTTTGTATTTTAATGCACAAAAGTTTTCCACTGAACCTTCCTAAATATGTGTGTGCTTAGAATTGTTGTGAGTTGAATTGTACGTGACGTGTAGCTAGGCCTGGATTACGTAGCTAGTTAGAGAAATCAAGGTACGTATGCTTGAGTCAAATGCGTCATGTTAGTTATGTGTCTCAAAGTAAAGAAAATTTGTAGAGAGGAAAGAAGTTGTATGCACGTAGTTTTGAGCTAGACTTTATATATAAGTATTTTTCATCATAGTTAATATCTTGTAGTATTGTGAAATTATGTTAGTAAAGACGTCAAAACAAACATCATTGTCTATTTTCAATGATGATATATTTTGACATGCATGAATCACGAATATATGTGTTAGATATTATACCAAGCTGGTAAGATTTTGGTATGTGTATATAGAATATGGTTCGTGTGAGTACCTAAAAAATGCAGAGTACCGTGAGTACCTGTGAATACACGCGTTTTAGATGTGAACATGCTTCGAAAAAAAGATTTTTTTTTTTAAAAATTTCATATTCATTTATAATACAAATAATATAAGCCTATTTGTAAAAGAATTACACACATTCATACTTCCTAGCCTCTTAAAAGTCATGCGAACGTGAAAAAATTCATGTGAACATGCTTAGTGTGAACATACTGCCACAACAGTGCAGTTTATATGAACATGCACGTTTCACATAGTTATAATGTGTGTTTATGTGTGATTTTTTACGAGTACTCTTGTATTATTAATTTAAACATGATTATGAAAAAAAATTTAAAAAAAATGGTTTTAAGCGTGGTACCTCCAGTACTCCGCAAAACTAATGGTACTCACTTGAACCCATATATATACACACACACGCACGGTTGCAATTTTAATGATAAAACAATATAAAACTTATAAACTTTGAAAATTAACCATATATATATTATATATATGCACGCAAATGCAACGAAAAGAGAACGTTAGATATATAGTTCAACAGAAATGGCTCTGGTTTGTTAATAATAATATGCATGCATGTTGGCTGTTTATTTATACATATGATTTAAATCGATGAATTTTTCGGAATGATCGATGTATATATGTATATGTGTGTGTATGTATATATATATATATATATATATATATATTAAAAGTTTTAACCAGTTCACAAAAACACATGCATGCATGATTTCATAATATATATGCAAATCATGTCAAATAATTTCATGTATATACCCCTCCAAAACTTCATAATATCATATATACCCAACCTAAAATTTTAATATCATATATAATCCTCTTAAACATCATAATATCATATATACACAATTTTAATTATTAATATCACATATATCCCTCTTAAACATCACTAATATCATATATACCCAAATTCATTAATTTAATTATTTTTAAAACATTTAAAGCTTATAATTAATATTTCTTATTAATTAATGACCATTATACCCTTACTCATTTCTTCTTTCAACTACTAAACTTCAAAATATCATATTTATCCAACTTAAATTAAAATATCATATCACTTTTGTAAACTTTACTAAATAAATTCTTCAAACTAAAATAAATTAACATTAAAAAAATATAAAAAAATTGTATCATGTTTTTGCTCGTTTTTAATCAAATCGTATTAGGGGTGAGCATGGGGCGGTTCGGTTCGGTTTTTGGCCGAAACCGAACCCAAACCGAAAATTCCGGTTTTTGAAATGGAGAAACCGTTCGGTTTCGGTTTTTCCCGGTTTTGGGTTTTCGGTTTTCCGGTTTACACCCGTGGGTTTTTTGGTTTTTCAAAAACGGTTTGGTTTTTGGGTTCAAACCCAAAAAATCTTAGACATTTTTTTACTAAAGTTAAGCACTATTTGATAAATCACTAAAAAATAATTGTTTATGTTTGAATTTTTAATCGACTTATGTGTTAGTTTGATACTTCGAATTGATAAAATTGGATATTAAATATTAATTTAGTTGTTTTATAGTCTAATTTATTAAATTTACTAACTTAGGTTTTGAATTAATTTAAGTAATTTCATCATGTAAAATATAATAATAATGTTTATACCATTTAATTAGCATTATGTACTTCACATATAATTAAAATAAGCATAACTATTAATAATGTCAATTAATTAGCATTTTAACATCATAAAATATCAATTATATATATAATTGAAAAATGTTTCCTTTAATATAGGAGTAGAACGTAACATATAATATTTATCAATTCGAAGTATCAAACTAACACATTAAATATGAGTGAAACTAGAAATAACTCAATAAATATATATATATATATATATATATATATATATATATATATATATATATATATATATAATATTTATAAAAATTAAATTAATTTTAAAACTGGTTCGGTTCGGTTTTGAGAGGGAATCCGAAACCAAACCATTTACTCCGGTTTTTTCGGTTTCGGTTTTTTTGGTTTTTCGGTTTCCCGGTTTTCCGGTTTTTTCGGTTTGGTTTTTCCGGGTTTTTCGGTTTTTTGGTTTTCCGGTTTGGTTTTTGCTCACCCCTAAATCGTATCGTCTTATTGTATTTTCTTATTTGTTTTCTTTCTACAATTATTTAAATCAAGATAATGAGGGCAAAAAGGTTACTTTAGCTTGAAACTATACAAGTACTGTGAAACGTCCCAAATGGAAAACATTGCAATTTTCATGGGTAGGAGAAATTATAAAGGTGAGCGCTTATTATGGAACAGTGCAAGTAAACGATTTATGGATTTACATTTATAACTTACAATGATGATTAGGACTAGGGGTGGCAAAACGGGCGGGTTGGGCGGGTTTGGATAACGGGTCAAAACGGGCTCGGGTCAAAATGGGTGCGGGTTTAAACGGGCTCGGGTCAAAACGGGTGCGGGTTTAAATGGGTTCGGGTTGAACGGGTTTGGTTAACCCGCAACCTCTTTTCAAATCATAATAAATAACATTTTTATATAATTAAAAAAAATATTGTTTATCAAGATTTATATAAAATGAAAACACTATTACTAATATTAGATAAAAACAATTTTAAAAAACTATAAATCTTACAGTTTATATTTATATTATAAAGAAAAAACTAACCTTCTTTTATATATATATATATATATACATATATATATATATATATATATATATATATAGAGGGAGGTTCAATTGAGAACTTTTATGCACCGAGGTACAAAAGTACCCATATCATCCATTAGATCAAAAAATTGTATGGATTAGATTAATGGCAAAAGGGTAAATAGTGTATGGATTAGACTAATGACAATTTTATGCATATTGTGCATTATAGAAACAAAGAAAGAATGGCATTTTGGGAAATGTGCATACCTCATTAAATTTAATACTTCAACAAATAATCAAATAATAAATGCTAAAAAAATTCAATTGATACATTTTCAAATTTAAAAAAATTACACAAATTCAAAAAAGATGATGGAGATCGATGCATTTCATCGTTAATCGTTTTTATCTATGCATTATTAAAAAAATGCATTTAACAAAAAAAATACACAAATTCATTTATGCATCGTGTTCAACTTGTTCATCATTCTTTTATGCATCGTGTTTGTCGTTCATATTCTTCATTGAGCTATGCATCATGTTCAACTTGTTCATCATTCATCTATGCATCGTCATTGTTCATCGACCATTTATGCATCATCATTTTTCGTTGTTCATCGTTCATCATCCATCTATGCATTATCATTATTCATCGTTCATCATCCATTTATGCATCATGTTCTTCATAATTATCATCCGTTACCTCTCGTGTTCATGTTCATCATCATCGTTGTTCATCGTTAATCTTCGTCTTCAAATTATCATCACTAAGAAAATCATGAAGAACACGATTAGAGAGAAAGAGAGAGAGAGAGAGAGAGAGAGAGAGAGAGAGAGAGAGAGAAATGAGGAATGTAGTTAATATGAGTTTTTAATTCAAAATGTAACTCCTAATTATCATTTAATGATTTTTAGAAATAAATTAATTATCATGTCTTTAGTTTTCCCTAAATGCCCTTTATGCACCCTTGGTAGATTATCCGATTCACAAAAGTGTCTCGAGGTGCCCCGATGCATAAAAGTTCTCAATTGAACCTCAACCTATATATATATATATATATATATATATATATATATATATATATATATATATATATATATATATATAAATTATTGTTATATATGTGTGTATAGGGGTGTGCAGGCCCAAAACCGAACTAAAGTACGAAACTGAGAAACAAAATATTAAAAATTTAAGATCGAGAATCGGAACGAAGTGTACCGGTTCCGATTTGGTCCCGGTTTTTTCCCACTTTTTCAATGAAAAATTACGAAATTCGATCGGATCTAATCAAACCGAAAATCAACTTTTATAAATATGATGTACCGGAAACCGATCATTTCAGTCCGAAAATCAACTTTTATAAATATGTGAATATGTGAATTTCTATTTAAGTTTTTCTTATGGTTTAATAACATTATATTTGATACATAATTCTTAAGTGTAGTTTTATACTTTATTAATTATCATAATCTATTTTTAATATGGTTATAAAACTATGATTTTTAAATTGATACGGTAATTTATTTATACTACTGAATATTTATATATTAATAATAATTTTTTTTGAATATAAAAATGTTTTGAAAGATATATAAATTCCAAACTAATGACATGCATAGGCTCAATAACTTAAATCAACCACCTAACAAATTCTCTATATCTCATCTCCATTTCTTTTAATGTTTCTCCATTTGGTTGTATGACATTTTCCAACCCGTAGCGTTTTACTTAAACTCGTTTAACCCGCAAATATATTTCTTTCTACCCATATCAACCCATATATAAAATTGGAGGAACTCAAACACGCCCATTAAAGTGAAAAAAAAGTCCAATACAACCCAATTTAAAGCAAATGGGTTTAGTTTGCCACCCCTAGTGAAGACTCACGAATATAAAACATTATGCAAATGCCATATAGACGTAAAGTACATAACCACTTTAGATATTTCACCAAAAAACCATGTTTTCTATATATACAAAGTGGTAATCTGATTTTATTTTTAGTTTTGTACTAATTCATTTTTTTTTTGGGATACCATGTTCGTATAGTCAGCAGAATGGGTTGATTTTACACAGCATCACGAACATTTATCATCTTTCCCTTCCGATCTATATAGATTTTGGAACGCCATGTTATCAATGAAACTAATTGTTGAAAGAACATAATATGTAATCAGTTAATTGTATATAGATTACTGTAGAAAGAAAACAAATAAGAAAATACAATAAGACGATACGGTTTGATTAAAAACGAGCAAAAACATGATATAATTTTTTTTATATTTTTTTAATGTTAATTTGTTTTAGTTTGAAGAATTTATTTAGTAAATTTTACAAAAATAAATTATATAAAATTATTAAAAGTGATATGATATTTTAATTTAAGTTGGATAAATATGATATTTTGAAGTTTAGTAGTTGAAAGAAGAAACAAGTAAGGGTATAATGGTCATTAATTAATAAGAAATATTAATTATGAGCTTTAAATGTTTTAAAAATAATTAAATTAATGAATTTGGGTATATATGATATTAGTGATGTTTAAGAGGGATATATGTGATATTAATAATTAAAATTGGGTATATATGATATTATGATGTTTAGGAGGGATATATATAATATTAAAATTTTAGGTTGGGTATATATGATATTATGAAGTTTTGGAGGGGTATATATGAAATTATTCCTAACTTTTTGCTTCAACGTCAAAACATCCATTATATATGATTTTGTCGTTCCAAACTAGTGAAAGTTATTTATTTAGCCGATCGAAGGAATATATAATTATGTACGTATCATTGTGATTTTGAAACCAACCTTTTACGAATTGATCGAATAAATCGATCTTCGACCATCATCGAACTAGGTGTAGCAACATGGAATATATATATGGGTCATGCTGCAGTTCATTGTCCATCCATCAGAGGTCCAAATCATATCCGACCACGTGCATGTTTCGATCAATATTTATGTATATAAATAGTAGTTAGTATATACGTACAATTGTTTTTTAAAGGATGCATAATTAAGCATATATAATGTGTTCGGTGATCCATAGTTGTGTGACAAACAGGCCCGGTGACGAGGAGGACAAAATGGGCCTTTGCCCAGGGCCTCAATATCTAGAGGGTCACAATTTTTTAGGTATGTTTATGTTTAATGTTTGTGAAGTTAAAACCCAATATGTCACAACATAAATCTAAAGCCCAATAAGTGATCAGGTTGTTCATTCTTAAAAAAACAAGACTAATGTTGATAAGTTTTTAAAAAAACAAGACTAATGTTGATGATGCTAAAATTAATTTTAAGTTTACAGTACCTCTTTTATAGTTATTGCACAGGACCTCTGAAATTTAAGAGACGGCCCTGATGACAAAGAGTAACGTGTGTGACCAGGTCCAATTGTGGCTCCATATTCTAGCACCAGGGTACGGATTTTGTTTGAATTTAAAAATTATTCCATCTTTATTAACAAAGAGGACAAAAGTATTGTCATAGATAAAAACTAAAACAAGTGTATGTAAGCACATGCAGGCCTTATTTACCAAAGTACGTACTACTACTATACGTGGTAAATGCAAAACACATGGCCACGCGTAGTCCGCTTACAACGATACATTACCATAGTACGTGGCTTGATCGCTCGAGTTTTGTTGAACAACCATCGGATTTCAAAAGCATATAAAGAGCTAGCTTCAGTAAACTTCCTAAACAAATTTTAGAAACTTCTTAATATTTATGTTAAGGCATTCGGTCTAAGTGATATATAGAGTAAAAGATAATTAATAGTGTTCAACGGTACTTTCCTCAACAATTTAGTTGGCACAATCATGCAAGTTCAATCTTCATTTTGGTAATTAATGTAACTGTACTTACTCGATGAGTAGCCGTTTGTTTTTTAGGACATTATATATGCGAAAACCTTGTTATGTCTTTAATTTTGATTATTACATGTCAAATGTTTTCTTTTAAAGACATAATAAGTGCTCAAAAAAAATCTTATTATAAAAAACAAACGACATCGATTGGTTGAGACTTGAGAAACTAGTGCCAAAAGGTGATCCACATGTTTCCAACTCAATCTTCACTTTTTCTTGGTGATAATCCGATGATGAAGTCACAGAAACCCAAAGTTGGGGTCAATTAAGGTCTAATGATTATAAACAGTTTTAGTTCAATATATATATAATGACTAAAGCATGTTTGAATTCATATATGTATCAAAGGAGTTAGGTTCATTTTCATACCGGATAAAAACTCTTAGGTGCCGTTTGGATTGCATGATTTTAAAATGATGGATTCTAAAATGATAGGATTTTAAAATTAGTAGGGTGGTGAGTGCATTGTGAAATGAGGAGAAGTGTGGAATGTGAAATCCTAAATGAAGCTAAATCCTTTCATTTTAGTTTTTATCCAAACATGACATAAAAAGATTTCTAAATCCAAATCCTAAATGAGTTGTTAAAATGTAATTCAAATTAATTGTAATATAAATTTTAGGTGGCGTTTGGTTTACGGAATGAAGTTCGAAGTAATTGGAATTTAAATTTAGCTTGTTTTAAACTTTTGACACAGAATGAAATTCGAAGTAATTGGAATGTAAGTTTAGCTTCTTTTGAACTTTTAATAATAAAGACGAAAAGTTAAATTGTAGTTATTTGTCATCGGAAACTTTGTTTATATAAACTGGATATTCATATCAACTCATACATGAATTAGAAATATTCTAACTCATATATAACTTAGATTCCAATCTACATATTTAACCAACACTAAAAACTATTTTTTATACATTATCTCTAAACATATTATAACTAAATTTTAAATTTAATTTATTGAAATTTCATTCCACGAACCAAACGTCATCTTAGTTATTAGCGCGTTTCATGGTAAGAGATATAATATAATTTTTACTATTGATTAAGAATGTAGTTTGGAATTAAATTTATGTGTTTGTTGGAATTTAATTCATATATTACTTGATAGGAATGTCAAATTCCTATAAATAAAGAATTTGATGGTAAGTAAATAACATTTAACTCTATATTTTTGTTATCAAAAGTTTCAAATAAACTAATATATAAAATTTCTTCGAATAATATTAATTACACGTCATCTTATTATGTGATGTAAAAACGGGACATCAGTCCAAAACCCTTGTATTTTTTTGGGGGTATATTTTAGCCCTCGTAAAAAAATGAGTGTTTTATTGGTGATTAATTGATTATCACTTTTTACAAAACATTAAATAGGTTTACTAAAATGTAAGAATATTTTAAAAGTTGCAATTTCATAAGCACCTCCATCGTTGTTGGAAGGAAAACATACAAATGGATGATTAAACAACACACAAATTACTTCAATAATTGCAATCTAATACTCAAATAACAAACAAATGCATATAATTTGTAATTGAAACCATACTTTTGGGATTCGACAAATGTAGTATTTACAAATTAAGAATTAAAATCAATTTTAATCTAACATGCATCTATTTTGACTGCATGCGTAAATTATTGAGATGCAATAAAATATTGAAGATTGAAACATCATATATATATATATATATATATTACTCGTATCTTTATTGAATTGAGACGGTCAATGTCTATCATTGTCGTATGAGGCGCTTACATGTTACTTGTTGATATATATATAAATATGGCGTCGATGAAAAATCATTGTCGTCATCCTACTGACTAGTCAATTCTCTCTCTCTCTCTCTCTCTCTCTCTCTCTCTCTCTCTCTCTCTCTATATATATATATATATATATATATATATATATATATATATATATATATATATATATATATATATATAGATTTGGGTTCAAATGAGTACCACTAGTTTCGCGGAGTACCGGAGGTACCTCGTTTAAAATCATTTTTTTTGAAATTTTTTTTCATAATCATGTTTAAATTAATAATACAAGAGTATTTGCAAAAAATCACACATAAACACACACTAGAACTATGTGAAACGTGTGTGTTCACATGAACTCTGCTGTTGTGAACGTGTGTTCACAACTAAGCATGTTCACATGAATTTTTTCACGTTCACATCACTTTTAAGATGTTAGAAAGTGTGAATGTATATAATTTTTTACGAATAACCTTTAATTTAGATACAAATAATATAAGCCTATTCGTAAAAGAATTACACACATTCACACTTTCTAGCGTCTTAAAAGTCATGTGAACGTGAAAAAATTCATGTGAACATGCTTAGCTGTGAATATACATTCACAACAGTGCAGTTCATGTGAACTTGCACGTTTCACATAGTTATAGTGTGTGTTTAGGTGTGATTTTTTGCAAGTAGTCTTATATTATTAATTTAAACATGATTATGAAAAAAAATTTCAAAAAAAATGGTTTTAAGCGAGGTACCTCCGGTACTCCGCAAAACTAGTGGTACTCATTTGAACCCAATTCTATGTATATATGTATATATATATATATATATATATATATATATATATATATATATATATATATATATATATATATATATACGGTTGAGATCCATGGAGCACTATATTATACTGAGGTACCAGAGTACCATATTAAATGAACATGTTAATTACTATAAATTGTTAAATTAATTCAAAAGTGTAATATACATATGTTCAAAATTATATTATGATTAACTAGTTCACATTATTTCAATATTAATCACGTTAATTTTGTTTAAACGTTTAATTTCATTCAAAATATGCACATTTTCATGCACATTGCACCTATAAACATGGAGATATTCCTATTTCTCATGAAACATAACATTTTATGATAATTAACATATAAATTATGTAAACTGATCAATAATAATATACATTTGAAAATGTGTATATTGTAATTTTGCATGAAATTTAACATTTTATCATATTGAACATGTTCATTTAATATGATACGCTGATACCTCAGCCTAATATGATACCCCATTAGTCTTTTATATATATGTATGTATGTATTTATACTTACATACGTACATATAAATAATATAAGGAAAGTCTCTTTTGAGAAAACTTAAATATCAAGAACTATTTGTAGCCTTTAGATCAATAAGATCTATGGCTGAAAATTGACAAATGACATTTTGGTAATTATTTAGACTTTTGATAGTGTGGAATTTTGAAAAGATGTGCAATGAGTATTTTTTTTGGAAGAAAAAAAATCTATTTTGTTCATTCTCTCACTTCCTTTTTTTTCATTTTTTTTATCTATTTTTCTCTTCTTCGTGAGAATAACTTTTTTTTAATTAAAACCGTTTTTTATTTAAAAAAAATGTCTTTTTTAGTATAGTTTTTCATTTTTTATCTATTTTTCTCTTCTTTACGAGAATAATTTTTTTTATTAAAACCGTTTTTTATAAAAAAAATGTCTTTTTTTAGTATAGAATATTATTTTCTAGTTAAATATTTACACATTCTATATAGGAAGTATTATGTAATATATGTAGAATGTTATATAAACCTATATATTTGTTTGTAGATTAACTTTTATTCATAATCTATGTGAAATGTTGTGTTTTCTATACATTTTATATTATATACAAAAATAAATTAACTGCTACAACAATTATAATATTCTACATAGAATGATAAGGATGCTATATAGATACAACAATAACAAATAAACTGGTGAACGTATTCAATATAGATGCTCATGTATTCAATGTAGAAATTCACAACAAACACAGATTTTAACAATGAACATATTCTATGTAGATTATTATGTATTCTATGTAGAATATCATGTATTCTATGTAGAAATATATACAAAAACACAGTTTTAACAAATTAACTGCTAAACGTATTCTATGTAAACTATTATGTACTCTATGCAGATTATCATGTATTCTATTTAGTTACAAGAATAAGTAATTAACTTGTACAAAAATAACAATATTCTAAATAGATACAAACTAGTTACAATCAATTCTGTATAGGATACTATTTATTCTGTATAACATATCATATATTCTATATAAAAATATAAACAAGATGTATATAGAATACATAAAGACGCAAAACCAACCAGTAGGAACCAGAACACCTGACACCAGATGAACGTAATTTATGTATATACTAGGTATTTTATGTTGAGTATCGCGTATTCTGTGTAGAGTATCACGTAATCTATGTAGAATATCCAGACGAACTGAAACAGAAAAAAAAAGATTTATTTAGACATTTTATCAAACACTTGGTATATAACTTATACAAAATACACAAAAAACGTAGTTTTAAACAAAAAATTTTCTAATAAAAAACATATATATATAACTAGTACATTCATTGTAGAACTAATATATTATAAAAACTCTTCATTTCTTGACCGTCGATTTCCAAATCGTCATTTCTTGATCGTTGGACTTTCCAAATCGAGAGAGATATATGGAGAAGAAAAAGATCATCGTGACTTTGAGATCGTGACAGCGGCAATGAAACTTTTTAGTGTTGAGAGACGAGAAAAAAGAAGAGACTAGACAAATTTTTTTAGGTTTACAAATGAAAATGAAAATGAAAATGAAAAAAAGAAAAGACAGATTTTTATGGTCATAAATAAAAACGATAAATTTTTGTTTTTCCAAAATTGCTCCAATAATTATTAAGATTCAGTAAAAAGATGAGTTTTAAAATAAAATCAAAGGCTCAGTACGTTTTTGGCTTTTTCCCCACGTGGAAACACTCCCAAAACATGCCAAGCCGATACAAATGGCTGAAACCCAATCATCGTTTGAAATTAACGCAAATTATGAAAAAGTAAGTTAATTATTAGCACCAACTCCTTAAATTTTAACTGTTCACATTGGGGTTTTAAACGTAATCATTGGTTCTAGTCTCTATTTACACACGTTTCAACAAGCCACTGCTAAAATATTCCCTGCCCTATGGGAAAGCGATACGCTGTCAATCATTTAACAAAATTTAATGACTAAATTACAAAGATGCCCCTTGTAGTTTATATAGAATTACCATTTTAGTTTTTAAAGCAACTTTATTACATTCTGTTGATCCTTTATCAACAAAAAAAAAAAATGGGGACTTGGAAGGCTATTGGTTCTATTCAAAATAATTTTGACGAATTCAATTTGAACTTGAATGCTCTTTTCCAGTTGGATTTGAATTCTGTTAGAAATGGAACAACTCAATGGCGTTGGGCTCTTGAAAATTCAGGGGTCTTCTCGGTCTCTTCATTGAGGTTTGCGGTGGATGACATGATCTCTTCTTCTCATCGTGGGATACAAACTTTTTGGTCTCCCTTGGTTCCTAGTAAAGTAAATGTGTTGGCTTGGAAGATTTTTCATTATCGATTGCCCACGTTTCTTAATCTGTCTAAGCGTGGATTGCAATTTAATTCTTCTAATTGCCTTCTATGCGGGTCAGAGTTGGAATGTGAGGATCATTTGTTTGTTAAATGCATCGTTTCAAGGGAGCTGGTTGCTGATTTTAAAAGGTGGTGGGGGGTGAAGAACCCAAGGTATGAGACGGCCGGTGCTTTACTAAGTTGGGGTAATGATTTGGGTCTAAAAGGAAATATATTGGAAATCTTTTCGGCATCGATTTTTACCTTGTGCTGGGTGATTTGGAAGTTTAGGAATTCGTTGGCTTTTCCTTCAATCTCGCGGTCTTCTCCTTCGCTTATTGGATCGGTTCAAGGTTGGTCGTTTTTTTGGATAAACTCTAGGGGACATTTTAAGAAAAAATTATCTTGGTCCTCTTGGCATTGTAATCCTCTTGTGGTATATTCCTAAGCGATGTTTAGTTATTAGATTGTAATAGGGGTGATTAATATTGTGTATCTTGGTGTTTTGGCGGCTAGCATCTTGCTAGAAGTTGATTGATTTTATAAAATTGCTGCTGTTCAAAAAAAAAAGTTCCTAAAATAAAAATTTTATAACATTTTAGTCACTAACACTAACGATTAACTTTTATTGTTTTTCTTTTTTGCTTTGTTTTATATTATAACTAGTTTATTTACCCGTATAATATACGAATTTATTTCAATAATAACTATTTTAATAAATTATAAATTTTAGAATAATTATAGAATTCGATAATAAATGATACAAATTTTAAAATATTCTGAAACATATGTGGCTTTATATTACTTTTAAATATTATAGATTATATCCATATAATGAAGGGGGAAAGCATAGTCTAATTCATACTTCATGGCTTTATTTATAATTAATAACAACACATAATCGAGATACGATAAATTATTAGTTTTATTATTACATTAACAACTCTTAGAAATCAAAATTTTCATGTATTAACCATTGAAAAGAGATTCTATTAACTCAAGGTTGTTACCAAAATTCTTAAAACATAGTAACTATAATTAACTGAAATTAATTATTAAAATGAATAATTATAAATTACACGTGTCAAATACAGGATACGCCAATTGACATCCAAGTTAGGTGCCCAATGTCAATCTATTTACTATTTTTTTAATATAACAGATAGATAGATAGATAGATATAGATTTGAAAACATGATACACAGATAAATAAAATTTACAATTTAAAATTTTTGTAAGTATACTGACCTTTTGTTCTACACTATTTTTTGTTTAGGAAACATATTACATTTAGTTCAAATTTCTATAAGATAATAATAATCTAAATCTTTAAGTTCAATATTTTGTTTAAAATAATAATTTAAAAATAAAAAATTTATTATTTTTCATCCTTAATGTCATTAAATTCGGTCTTTAAACTATTTAGAAATATAAACATAGGATACTAATTATTAATGTTAATTATATATAAGAATGATTTTCTATTAGCACTTTATTAAAATACAAGTTTAGATTTGTTTATAATAGTTAAGTGTATGATAAAAACTAAAAAGTAAAACATATGAGATTATAATTATTTTAGAAAAAATAATTATAATCATATTAAATTTGTAAAAAAAAATCATGATAAACTAAATAAAATAATGATTTCTAATTTCATAAATTATATAAAATACAATATCAATATAATAAAACAATTTAAGAAAATAAAAATATTTAATACAAAAGAACCATATAGTTTAAAATTTTAAAAGCTAATAATAATTTACATATTTTAGGAATGAAAACATATATAAAAATTTAAAATCATTTCACGCAATAATAAAAAAAATTACATAAACTTATAAACATAATGGATTTAGCAAAAATGATTTAATAGAAACAAAAAATTATTGTATTACATTCTAATACATAAATATTTAAGATGAAAATATATGTAAAATACAAATTATATAAAAATAAATAAATAACTCAAAATATAATGGGCAAACATTTAAATTTTAAAGTTTAAGTTAATATTTCTATTTATTAAATTTTAATATTAAAATAATAGAATGTTAATGTTTAAATTAAAAAAGAAGATATTATTTGTTACGATTATTCATCTTATGGTATTTAATGATAATTTTAACTTTATGATATTTAATTTATTTATACAATATTGGTTAAGAAACATTTTTATTTTAAATGTAATAAATTCAATTGGTTAATTCAAATGAATATATTAGGAAATGAATCAAAATTGTTTTACTTAAATGACAAGCAATTAATTGTTTATATTAATATGTTAATTTTGAAAAAAAGCGAGAAATCAAAAAATTAGTGAAATGATAGGATGACACGTGGCATGCAAGTGTTTTGCTTTATTAATATATATATATATATATATATATATATATATATATATATATATATATATATATATATATATATATATATATATATATATATATATATATAAAAGATTTATTTTATATGTATATTTTAAATTATCTTATCATTCAATTTTTCAATGGTAACATTTTATTTTTCTAATACTAATTTGTTTTATCATCTATATGTTTAATTTTATTATTAGTGTTATCTCTTTAGTATATATTACTATAATTAATTATTTATATTTATTATATAATAGACGTGGTTTGTTTTTTTTTTTTTCAATTAGTTATTGATGTTTGAATCTTTCTTCGTTCCTTTTTCCATTTAGAAAAATTAAAAATTGAAGATAGTTTTAGTTTTTGCAACTTCGAAAATTTAAAAACGAAATGATTTATTTTTTCCTCTATTCAAAAAATTCAAAATGACTCACCAAACTAAGCTGTAAACAAATCTAAACCAAACCTTATTATAAGTTTAAGTTAGGTAGATTAATATGTGGTTTTCGGTTTTAATTAGTCTTCATAAGTTCAAAACAAGATATATTTTAGAAATTATTGTTTTAAAACAATGAACTTAAAAGTGGGAAAAGAACATTTAATAGTTTTTCTTTAATTAACACCTCAAACTTAAATGAACTTATCACCTCTCCTATAATCTTCTCATTAAGTCAAAGACAACTAATGCTTATAAAACTTCTCTAATCGGGGTAGAGAATATCTCACTATACTCTTAAAAAATGTTCTCTAAGGCAATTTAAGAAGAAAAATTGAAAGAAAGAAAGAGAAAGTGAAAGAAAATAAAAAATTGTTATGTTCTTCAAACATTATAAAGGTAGGAAGAGAAACAAATTGGAAGGAAATAATAACCAAATACTTCTCTCCAAAAGTAAGGTGTAAGAAGAATGAAAAAAACCAAAAAATCAAGAATATTTTTATTTAAAACTTATGTACTTTCTTTTTCTTTCCTTTATATTTCTTGCATTCATCATTAATTTTTTCATCTCTTTCCAAATTGGAGAACATGTTAGGATGCATTTGGCTAGTGAAGTAGAATTTGAATCAACTTGTATGCAATCTTAAATTACAAAGATGAATACATAATTTTAATGTATATAACTATATACTATCAAAATCTAGGTTTTAAAGAATCTAACAATCCCTATAAATTTTTAAATAAATTTAAATTTCAACTATTCGCAACCTACACATTTAGTCAAACACAATTATATATTTTTTTATCCCTCCACGGCTCCACACCATATACACTAATAACTAACTCTATTCCAATTTCATTGAATTTCATTCTATGATCCAAACGGTCTCTTTCGTTGGTCTTACAGAATGAAATTTAAAGAAATTGTGATGTACTTATTGTGTATTTGTTATTTGGGATTACAAACTATTGAATTAAATTTTGTTTAAATTACATAAAAAAAATTTGTTGTTGAAAGAATTTGTCACTCTCAGCTATTTGTAATAAAATCTAGACTAATAGTTCACTATTCATGCCATTAACAGATCTTAAAAACCATTCCATATACCAGTCAATAAACACACTATGTAGAGTAATTTGAATTGTAATTCCTTCAATTTTTATTCTACAAGTCAAATGGGACCTTAAATTTGTAGTTGAAAATCACTCAAGCTTTTGCACATTTGCATTATGAGTGTCTGTTTACGATTTGACAATCAAAATTGCAAAGGATATATATAAAACAACAAACCACCCAATGATCTCGTCAACAAAATCATAGAATAAGATAATAACATAAAATAAACGTACCTCGTTTTATGGAATCAAGAACAACACAAAAGGATGTCTTAAGTGCCCATCTATGATGATGTCGTCAAATCCGATCCTAGTTTTTGATCCATGCATTTAATTCAATTCCGAATTCGAATAACAAGAAAGATATGTCTTTATTTTGTGTGTATTGCCCAAAACCTTCCGGTTAGTTGGGAGGGGTGGCAGTCCATGTAAATAAAAGGGGATGAGATTAGGGTTTTTGATTATTCAAATCTTATCCTAATCCCTAGCTTTATCTACTCATAATATTATCTATAATCATTACTATAATTAAATTACATAGATAATATTATTAGTTATTATCACCTATATATTAATAACCATACAATCTTATTAATTATTAGCTAATAACAATTAATACAAAGGGCTTCTTTAATTTGGCATGCATGCAACTTGTAATAGCTTACAGGAGCTTAAGCTTATAGTTTTTGAAAATTCTAGCTACTTTTTATCAATAAACTGCATTTGAATAACTTTTCTTTTAGAAACTTTTTTAAAACCATAAGCTACTTCAAGTAACTTATACAAGTATTTTGAGCTTATGAAAAATAAAATTACCAAAATCATCTTAGTTGATTATGATTCTACTTTGCCTTATTATTTATATACGTTTTTAAGTAATTTTATATTTTTCAGCTTCATTTAATTTACCAAACATGTTTATTAACAAAAACTTCAGCTACCATGAGCTCCATCTCTAGCTAGTTTTTATCAAGCAGCAGGCCCATATATATAATAGATGACAAGTTAACAATCATCATATGATAGTTAGCTCCCATCATAATAGCATACTAGTTTATTACCCGTATAATATACGGATTAGTTTGACTAATAAACATTTTTAATAAAATTATAAATTTTAAAATAATTATAGAACTCAATAAACGGTACAAACTATTAATATTATGAAGGAGACGTGACTCAATATTTATTTAAAAATTATAGATTATAGAATGAAATAAATTATTAAAATAATTTAAAAAACCTCCAAATAAAGAATGGAAAAATCATTAATGTTGTTTATAATTAACGATAATACATAATTGAGATACAATAAACCTTAACTTTATTAATAATTAATATCAACCCTTAGAAATTAGAATTTTCATTTTGCAAGTCTCGTATATTAACCATTGAAAAATGATTCTATTAACACAAGGTTTTTAATAGAATCCCTAAAACATAGTAATTATAAATGACTTCGAATTAATTATTTAAACAAAAAATATAAAGTACATGTGTCGAATACAAGCTTCGCCAATTGGCAGCGTACTTAAGTGTCATATAACATTCTAGTTATTCTTTTTAATAGAATAGATAGATATTATGTTTAAGTCCCTCTTAACATAAGTTATTATCATGCCAAAGGGCTTCTAGTCTGGCGATACCAGGTGATAAGGTGATCCCCAAGATTGAATGTTTGAGTCACATCGTGGACAAATGTGTAGATTGGGAATATGTTTAGATGAGTGTGTGTGCCGTAGAAAAAAGAACTTGAGTTTTATCAAATTATTAATTAAAAATGTATAATGATATCCAATATTTTATGTCTCTAGTCAACTGCACAATATTCGTTGACGCTCATTGGTGTCTTATATCTCTCGTTTAACTGCACTTTATTCATTTGCGCTCGGTGTGTTTCTTTGGTGTCTTGTGACATCAGTTATGATGCTCGATGATATTATATGTGTACACAATATTATTTGACCACATTACTTTGCTTCAATTTATTAGTAACTGTACGTGTGGATTTATGTAATTAATCAAGTGAGCCTCTTTATACAAAACTTTGAAAACAAAAGAGTAAATGTAAATTCCCACAAGGAGTAGGGTCACATCATGGTCGACCGAGCAGTTGTGCCATTTAGCCAGGTTAAACATTTTTTTTTTTGAATAATTACTAAAATAGCTAAAAAGTATACTCATTATCAAGTTTTAGCAAAATAATATCAATCTAACCAAAATAGTCACACTTTACGTTATCACATTTACGAGATAGCCATCATTTACATGTCGCTTCCTCATCACATTAAATCTTCATTTTCCCGCATTTTTTCCATAATTAAATATTTCATTTACTAATTTATCTATTATTAATAAAAGAAAATTTTATTTTGAATACTTTCCTATTTAATTCATGATATGCAATAAAGGAAACACATTAAAATTTTAAAAATTCAATATTAATTTTAAAATTAGTTTTAGTAGAAAAAAATATTTATAAGTTTGTATTTAATTTTAGGGTTTTTTATGAAAAAAAATTTAACAAGTTTTCACGATTTTTGTGTTTTAATCTCTCCATGTTATTTTTTTTTTCAAAAAATCCTCAAGTTAATTTGTTTTTCTTGGTTTTGTGAAATTTGTCTATTAGAGTTAGGTTATAATTGGTAGACTGAGTTTTTAAAGACTGAAAAATCAAGTTCTTATAGTCAAATTTCACTAAACGAAACAAATTAACTTGAGGATTTTTCTGGAAAAAATAATATGAAGAGACGAAAACACAAAAAAAACGAAAACACATTGGTTTTTTTCATTATAAATCCTTAATTTACGCGGCATTTGGATGCCGAGAGTGGGGGAGAGAATATTGTGGGTATTTGTGAGTGTGAATATGTATGTGTGTGTGTGTATGTATATATATATATATATATATATATATATATATATATATATATATATATATATATATATATATATATATATATATATATATATATATATATATATATATATATATAAATTTAAAAAATAGGTGTGGCAAAAGTGACATCGACACTGTGTGAATGACATCAAAATGACAAAACTGACGTGGCTGCAATTTTACTTGGCATTCTTGCCAACGACTCCATGTGGCCTAATAATAATTATATGTTTGTCTGTCATATTTATGTATTTATCAATATGATTCAAATTAAATCTAAATTTAAATATCAATCCTTTATACTTATGTGTATATATATATATCTAATTAAAAACAATTTTATATGTTTATAAAATTTTTAAAATTTATTACAAATAAATACACATTAAATAGAAATATAAAATTTTTAAAAATAAACATTAATCGGTAAAAATATATTTCATAATTTTTTTACCTATAATAAAATGTGTAATACTACATTAAATATAAACTAAACTTCTAATTTATATCAATCATAATATATGAATTTATACGTAAAAAATTTAAAAAAAATCATAAAAATGTAGTTACTATCATATCTATTTATAAAAACTCAAAAAAATAACTATGATCAATTATTATTTATATATTTTAATTTTTACTGTATATACATTTCATCTAAATAGATTTTATAAAAAAATATCTACGTAATTTGTATATATTAGTAATCTATCTTTACTAATAAAAGAGTAAATATACTTAACTCTCATGAAGTCACGTGTCATTACCATGAATCGATACGTGGCAATAATAAATAAATTTAAATCATATCTATTCAAATCTAATATAATCTACTTTTAAATCCAAATCAAATCAAATCCAACAAAATATAATATTCTAATAACTTATTAATTATAATATAATATAATAAAAGTTTAAAATATTTTAGAAAACAATTACTATTCATGTGTGTGTATAAAATTATATATAGGTCATAATAGATAATAATATCATTATTATATATTTTTGTTTAAAAAAATAACTAGTATATTACCCATGTATTACATGGGTTAGATTTTTAAAAAGATAATAATAATAATAATAATAATAATAATAATAATAATAATAATAATAATAATAATAATAAATGAGTATTATAAATTATTTTATATTTTCAAGTATTAAAGCTAGGTTTGTCAAATAATATTTTACTTCATTTACTTTAATTATGTATGAAACGTAATTACTTTTTATATATTGTTTATATTATATTTTTAATTTTTTTATTGTTCAAGATTTTTAAATCGATTATAATTCCTTATACTTTTATAAGTTTGAATAGAATTTATTTTAATTTCGAGTATGAAAAAAAGATTATTATTTTCTTAAAAGTTTAAATTCTAACTTATTAAATTATTTATTTTATTTCAAGGATTAGACATAAAAATTTATTCTATTATCAGTATTTTTATTAATTTTTAGTTTCTTGATATTTAAAAAAAAAGTTGAAGTGCATTACAAAAGTTATTTATGAATTATTTTAGGTAAAAAGAATAATAAGGATTATTTATTAAATTTTAATTTAATTAATTAAATGGCATGTGTTATCAAAATAAAGGTTATCTTATTTTTGAAAAAAAGATGGAAAAGTCATTAAATTGGAGCTTTAAAGGTGCGTCATGTGACAAAAACTATTTTCTTTTATTATAAGATGTAGATCTAGATATATAAATAGATATAGATATAGAAGTTTATATTATATTTTTAATTTTTTTGTTGTTCAAGGTTTTAAAAATGATAATAATTCCTTATATTTTTATAAGTTTGAAAAGAAATTTTTATTTTCAGATTATGAAAAAAAGATTATTATTTATTTATTTTTTATTTTTTTTAACTTATAAAATTATTTATTTTATTTCAAGGATTATACATACAAATTTATTCTCTTATTGGTATTTTTAAATTTAGTTTTTTGATATTTAGAAAAAGTTAATTGTATACAAAAGATATTTTTAAATTATTTTAGGTAAATAGAATAATAAAGATTATAAATTGATTTTAGTTTAATTAATTAAATGACATGTTGTAAGACCCTCTGATTTCTCAAAGGTCTTAAGTCTAGGCCCAGTAACAATGCAATATCAATCAGGAAACTAAGATCAAATTAACAGTTGCGGAATAAAAGTTAATTACAATCATAGAAAATTTTAAGTAGCAAGGTACAAACATCTAGACTATTACATCAATTCACATAATATAAACTAGACCCGAACCTCAAACCTCTATCATCTGACAATACCAAGATGTTGAAACGGGTTCTAATGCACTTCAAGCTCTTTCAGAGTTCTGACCTATGAACTTGGTCCAGCCAATCCTTTGCCTTTACCTGAAAAATAACGCAACAACGGGTAAGCTTAATTGCTTAGTGAGAATGTAGAATTTCACATTTAACATGCAATTATGAACGCGGAAGCACATGCACTGCACTCGGCTCATTCACGGCTCAACTCTATTGCTTATGCACTGCACTAGGCTCATGCACAGCTCAATCTCGAAGGGACATTGGCCAATTAATGCTCTTTTGATGCGCGACTTTGCTCAGCTCCCAGTTATAAAACTGTTGTTGCTCTTGAGACTTTTAGACAAATTCATAAGGAATGCTCGAATGATGATAAATCCATACACACGCATCATTAGTGGGAATCAGCCACGTACTGGGCTAGCTACCAGTAAAAGCTCTATATGGATATCATCGGAATGCTCAGCTCTAGCTACCCTCTGTGCTTTCATCACGTAAATCAGCACATCATAAGCCTAACATTAACCCAACACTGAGCAATAGTGATGGTGTTAAGCTTAACAATCAAATGACTCGTCAAAGAATCGAATATAGAAGAAGAAATACTCAGCTCAACAAATCATAGTAAATATACTATGACAATATATCAATAAGCTCAAAGATCAGAATGCCAAATAAATCAGGATAAAGCAACAAAAGTCTCAATTCACATAATTTGCAGTTAAAGTGAAATCTACAACTCACTGTTATTGGTTATTTGCACTTTCTGGCTCTGGCTCTGTTGCTCACAATCTGTAGTGGATTAGAACCACTATCTGACTTATGTCAGTCTTTCAGATGCTTGCCATTTTGCTTGTTGCTCAATCTGTTAATAACATCATTTCTGATATTTATTAGCTTTTGAATCATGTGAATAACATATTCAGTGTTCATTCGTTGGTTTTTAATCCCAAATTCTCATACTTTAATTGTATTGAGATGAATATGGCCAACAATTTGTTCAAATCATTTTATTCAATCGTTTATCATGTGATACTAAACTCTGTTAAATCATCATTCAACTCAGAACTTGTATTTGACATGATTTGGATAACTCATAAGGTTTTATGTCCTTTTTCATGGACATGTGTCTTTTAAGTCATTTTAAGCTTTCATTACACATTTGAATTCTCTTAAGAATGCAAATTATTTATTTGCATTATAAGCAAAGTGTCATGAATTGCAAGTCTTGTGTTTATTACACATAAACCTATACTTGTTGCCCTCTTTCTGTAACAAACTTATAAATCATACATTCAAAAGTAACATGATCAAATTAAAATAAGTTGTTAAGGGGCTGCTAGTCAAATATCAGATTACCCACGTATGTATTTTTTTTTATATTTCTATACATTAATTAAATACATGTATGATGAATGTATTTATGTATAAAAAGGCTGCACACATATTGTGCACACACTGCACACACATTTCACACACTGCACACACATTTACTCTTTTTATGATAAACAGAAAATAAGGGTCTTGACATAAAAGACAACAATTTAAAAGGAAAGGTTGCTGTAATGTTTCTGCTTTCTGTTTCTATACACGCATACTGCACATACACTTAATTATCCACACTCAATAAACACATATATACATACATGGTGGACACACACTGCACATATATTCTGCACACACACACTAATTTCGTGCAAGGAAGCTGTGACTGTTTATGTTGATTCTGTTTTCTGTCTTTATATATCAACATACACATACTACAAGAGTTATATATATATATATATATATATACATATATATATATACATATATATATATATATATATATATATATATATATATTCCTATTGTATCTGTTTTTGTTTCAATTTGCACTGAAATAGAACAATTAATAGAAATGGAACTACATGGTTTCGGTAGTGTCTGTATCTGTTTCGGTAATGAGATTACCGAAACCTTCAATGGTTTCGGTATGTCTCTGTCAGTTTTAGTATCTTCCTGTTGTTCTCAGTACTATGGCTGTCACTAAGTGTGTTTCGGTATTTATGTAGTGTGTTAAAGTTTCAGCAGGTTTCAGAATGCATCAATAAACATACGAAAGCCTTATGTAAGTAGTTTAGATTGCAGGCTGCTGCATGGTTTCGGTAGGTAACAGAAAGGTCTCGGTAGTTTTCAGTTTCAATATTACCGAAACCAAGCAAGGTTTCGGTAGATTCATTAAGGTCTCGGTAGGCTTCTTATGGTTTCGATACTGTGGCTTCAGGGATTACCGAAACCTTTTCAAGGTTTCAGTATTGCATGGTGGGTTTCGGTACATAGCAAATCACATACGCACACTTGCACTTTTACTTTCTGTTTTCTTTAAAATCACAGCAGCAAAACCATGATATTTGAGGGTATTTGATGCTTTTAAATGAACAAAACACACACACAAACATATCCATTATATGGCCGAAGGCCACTGATTTCTTGGTTTCGGTTGGTTTGATAACGGTTTCAAACTATTAGGATGCTCAATTAAAGGCCTAAGAAGACATGCATGTGTTTGCTTTGAAGATCAAAACATTTATTGATGATAAATTTTAAAATGAAAGACATATTTTCTCAAGAACCCGTGGGCTTCAAATGAAATTCCAAGATCAAGTTTTAAGATGATGATTTTACCTTAAATCTTTATAAGATTTGTTGTTGGGTGATTGCTTTGATGATCTCTTATTGTTCTTCTCTTGAATCTTGTTGAAAATCATGAATTCTTTGTGATGAATTCTTTTTGTGTATACGTTGAGTAGAGAGAGGAGCAGAGAAGAATTGGTTTGGTAATTATATGATAAATGAGTAGGTTAATCTTATTTTTAGATATTTATATTTATGAAATTTCCATTTTTCACATTTTCATCACATAATTGTTTTTCTTTCATTTCATTTATATCAATGTAACAAACTTATAATTTAACCCACTTGACTTATATTAACAAATTAAGACATCTTTTATTACTTATTTTGTAATTTGTATTTTAAATCTCTTAAAACAATATCATTTAATCTACAATTAAAGTTAAGTTTGTTAATTGTCGTAGATTAAAGTTTAGGTTGTTACACATGTGTTACCAAAATAAGAGTCATTTTATTTTAGGAAAAAGGCGGGAAAATTAATAAATTGGAGCTCTAAGGGAGTGCCATGTAGTCACTCTTCTCTCTCCACAATTATTCATTCACCATCAACAATGGATCAAAATGTTTTTGTCCATCTCCCATGGAGTCATGTAATGCAATTTTGCATCCCCTTCCAGACCAGTTATTTACTCCATCCTCGAATTCAAGGTTCAATATGATGTTCCCTTCTTCATTATAGCCACATTTGTATCCTATAAATTGGAAGACCAAAACATGAGAAGCAAGAAATCAGATCTCGAAAAGCATCACTAGCTCCCTCCAACCCATTGAAAATTGCCCGCATTTTGTTAAACTTCATCGTTCGTATGTTAGATAAGATGAAATGATTGTATTGATTTTGGTCCACTTACGTCTGCGATACCAACACGGATTCTATAAGAAGGTTTACACCAGGACCCGGACGTTCCAAGTAAAACACTACACGGCTAGGCTTATCCGACAAGACGAATGTACCTTCCAAGTTGTCCCATTTTTCTTTTGAAACTCTAGTCCTGCAACATTGATGATGGTCTTCAACAGCCCACAAAGAAAAGAAGAAGAATCACTTGAAAAAAAAAAAGAAGAAGAAGAAGAAGAAGAAGGAAAATGATTTAATTAACCTTGTGATATGTTTATATAATTGGTTTCTGAGTGTTGATATTCAAGTCTAAGAGTTGCAATGACCTGAAACTCCAACACGTAAAGTACAGCTTCACTGTTAATGAGATGTGTCCCTGAAACTCCAACACGAGCACAGACTTTGTAAGTGGTACCCGAGGAAACGCGAGCGGTGATATCTTGTTCCAAGCCTTGCCAATTTTGGTTTCTATTTGTAACAACAGCATGCCTCTTGGATGGTTTTGATATGTTTTCTTCGATCAATTTTGTTTCAAGCATCATGCAAAACCATCTTGCAGAAATTTTGATCCATTGTTGATGGTGAAAGAATAATTGTGGAGAGAGAGAAGAGTGATTTAAAATTTTTTTTAGCAATCATTACATTTTTATGGGGAAGGAACAAAATTTTAAAAGTGGTCACGTAAAGTACAACAATTTACGTGACCAAACACCTTTTGTAACGTAATGTATTAAAAAATGAAAAAAGTACAAATCAGTGGTCACGTAAAGTACAACAATTTACGTGACCAAACACCTTTTGTAACGTAATGCATTAAAAAATGAAAAAAAGTACAAATCACGTAAATTGTGGCTATCACGTAAATGTGGTAACGTAAAGTGTGTCTATTTTGGTAAAATGTATATAAAATGGCTAAAAAGTGAATATAAGATTTGAGATGTGGCTATTTTTGTAATTATCCCTAATTAATAATTGTTAACCCTTTTCTCCACGTGACCCCAATCATACAAAAGAATTAATAGTTTCATACTCATATTGACGTCAACAATAACTTCTCCTTAATTAAAAATCTTTTAATAAGATTTAGTTAAACAATAATAAATTTATCACCAAATCAAGAGTAACTTTTACAAAATGATGTTATAGAAAACGGCATTGTTAATATTTCTTCCAAATTATTTAATTATTTATTATTTGTTTAATTTTTCAGCTTCATAAACATTTTATACACACAAAACAAATTTATTATGCATGACTATCCACACCTAACTTTAATATTAACCTATAAAATTGAATAGGCTTGTGAATTATATATAACCACTCCAAAGCTGATTTAGGGATTGCTTTTGCAACAATAGATTGTGTTCTGCGTGGTTCGAAGATTACGGACCGTGGCCATTATTTCTTTAAGTGTTATATGGTTAATGCTATTTGACGTAAAATATTAAATAGAATGTCTCGGGTTCAACTTCTTCTAATTCTAAGGTCTTCTTCTTGGATGTCAATCGAAAATGAGAGTGGCTTTTTAGAGAGATGATTTCAAGAGTAAATAGCAAAGTCGAAAGAGGAAGATCTTTTCCTCAAACTTCAATGTATATTCAGTCTTTGGCTTGCTATCAAGAAACCGAAACTCCAAGGAAAATAGTTGATGTGGTCGCTCAACCCCTATGAGTTTGTCTCTTGGTCCCGTAGGTTATTTTTTGGTTGAGGTTTTGGGTTGTTTGAGCTCTTTGGTTAGAATATATTGAAGAACAAAATGCATCATGTCGAAAGGAAAAACATGCTCGGTTCGAGATGAATTGCACGAAAAAAACATCATGCATCACCTGGAATAGATTGTGCCCCACACGAAAAGGATTGTGCATCATGATTACTTGATGCATCACTAGGTCTGTCCTAGTCAAGTCAATCTAGAAATCTGAACCTGTTCGGTTTTTTACCGGTCCGTTCTGGTCAAAGTCGATCCATTGTTTTTTTATGTTTCTATACAAAAATAAAAGATTAAATTATTTTTAGGTGGAGATCGAACCCATACATCTAGCTCCATAAAACAATGTCTTACACATGGAGCTACAAGTCATATGGTTATCAAATTTATTGAGTTACTTATTTTAATAACAAACTTTTATTTATTGTATCGATTTAAGATACAAATAACTTTATTGTAGATCGGATCCAATATCTCTAGTTTCATAGATTCAATCATATTGCATTTTATTCACAATATGACACACTATGGTGAATAACATCATGTATTGGTCTATGAAACCATAGATCTTGTGTTTGATCCCTAGTTAGTCTGATGTTTATTTAAGTTAATATATTAAAAACTAAGTTTGTTAGAAAAATAAGCTAGTTAATAAATCTAACAATAAAACGACATGTGTCACATCCTTGCTTTTAAACACGCTTGCTTATCCCAGGAATAATAATATATGCATAAAGCTAAATAAAATATTACAATCAGTCATGCACTACACATGCTTCAAGGTTACAGTACTAAGTTGCTAAAAACATCATAACATAAATAAAAGCAGCTACCCAAAACCCAAGGCATCATAAGCTATACCACAAGCTGAAAATGAGCTAAGTCCTCTGGGCAGATCAGATAATAGACCTAAGCAGAAGGTCCAGCTTGTTCTTTACCTTTTCCTGTAAAAATTGTAAGTAGCAACTGTAAGCTAAAGCTTAGTGAGTAAACAGATATTCAAGAATGCATGTAAAATATGAGGCGAAAATGCCTATAAAGGCTGTTATGCTTGCTTGCTTGCTTGCTTGCTTGCTCATTTGCTTTAATACCCAGAAAGAACGATGCACAATTGAGACATTTCACGCAGAACGGAGATGCCACCACTATGGGTTTACCGCTGACAGATGATCAATCTGTAATGCGGGGCTAGCTACCCGCATAATGCTCAAGGGATAGTGGTGAACATCAGAATTGCTTGCTCGCTAAATATAATGCTTATGAGATGCACAAAGAAACGCTAAAACAAGGCTTGCTGTATAGTATGCAGAAAAATAAACAGATAGCAGATAAATATGCATATTAATAGATCAAATGTAAGATCCGGCTAAGCTGGGCATCACCTGTACCACAGTGTTCGCCTTCACTCACAAAAGTCTATTGAATTCCAAAGAAGTCACATAGAAGCAATTTATGTCTCAATTTCATATAAAACATGTAAACAAGAATAACTGTTACTCACTGTACTGAAAATGCTTTGAAAATGCTCGGAAATACTTGCTCGGGCTTATTTACGCTTTAAATTGCTTTATAATGCTTGCACTTGCTTATCTAGGATCAATATAGACTGGCACTGGCTTTGACTCGCAGCTGGGCTAAACAGCTTATGTATAATATCTGAAGTTCAATATTACAGAACATGTGCTAAATTAATATTGCTAGCTCAATATTCCTATATCTATAAGCCATAACTTCTAACTAATCATTTTGCTATTTATTTTGCTAATTTACGCGTTGCTCATTAATTTTTATAAATTAAATTCGAATTTAATGGATAGATTCGAGCACATGTAGACAGATTCGAAGGTAGATTCGAAACAATGGTTAGATTCGAACCTCATCATGCTAAATTCGAAGGTACAGACTCGAACATAGGGAGTCAGACTCGATGACAGACTCGAAGGGGTCTTAGATTCGAACCTTCATTCGAATCTGAGGCTAGATTCGAACCCCATACTCGAATTTAACTCTATTCGAGTCTGATCTATCTATTTTCGAGTTTGTTCTACGCATTCTCGAGTTTGTTCATATGCTACAGCTTTAAACATGCATTTCAAGCCTCAAATCCACAAATAATCTAAGTAATAAGCCTCGGTTTAGTTATATTATACATAATCTACCATATTTTAGCAAAAACTCAGACGAAATCAGCTTTAAATCGCCTAGAATGATAAATTCGAATTTATAGTTTCAAAACCAAAAATGCAGAAAACGAAATTGATCGATTCTTACCTCAAATCCGTACGAAATCTCACATGCAATAGCAGATTCGTGTTCTACTCTTCGAGATCTTTCCGATGACGTATAGAACACGAGATTTGGCCGGCCGGTTTGGGAGAAAAGTTAGAGAGAAGTTCAATTCTAGAGAGAGGAGCTCTGGAAATGCTAGACGGTTTTGCAAAAGTGAGAAAATGGAGCCCCCAACTCCTATTTATACTAAATCTCGAAATTACATCTTTTTACGCAAATTGCTCAAAAACTCTTAAAATAAAAATGCAAATAAAAGGCAAGGTGTTATAGTATGAGCCCACCACGCTTGCACTTCGTCCTCGAAGTACCTAAGGCTCAAACAGATGCGGATATCGAACTCTCATGTCCTGCTCAGATTCCCAGGTCTGAGAAGTTCCGTGAGAAGTTCTCCATTGCACCAACACCATTGCTACCTCTCGATTTCTCAACTTCTTCATCTTTGTCTCTAAAATGACTTCAGGCTCGTCACATTGCAGCTTCTCATTAATCTTATAAGTCAGATGATCGGCCCACTTTTCTCTGTCATCTTCTTTGCACTTCCTTAGTTGCGAAACGTGAAATACGGGGTGTATGTTGGACAGTTCGCTCGGCAAGTCCAACAGATAAGATTGAGTTCCAACACGCTCGGTGATCTTGAAAGGACCAACGAATCGTGGTGCTAACTTGCCACGCTTGCCGAATCTGAACACACCTTTCATCGGTGAGACTTTTAATACGACATAATCGTCCTTCTGGAATTCTAAAGGTTTATGGCGTTGGTCGTGATACGATTTCTGTCGAGATTGAGCGGTTTCTAAGCGTTGGCGAATAATTCTGATCTTTTCATTAGTCTGCTGAAGTAGCTCGGGACCGGCGATTGGTGCTTCACCGGCTTCATGCCAACACGTAGGAGTTCGGCACTTGCGTCCGTATAAGGCTTCGAAAGGTGCGGCTTTGATAGATGAGTGGTAACTATTGTTATAAGAAAATTCTGCTAACGGCAAGTGGTCATCCCAACTACCGCTAAACTCAAGAACACATGCCCGCAGCATGTCTTCGAGTGTAAGGATCGTACGCTCACTCTGGCCATCAGGCTGTGGATGATACGCTGTGCTCATTCTGATCTTAGTGCCTAATCCATCTTGTAATGCAGTCCAGAACCTCGAAGTAAATCGGCTGTCGCGGTCGGAAACAATTGATAGAGGCACACCGTGTCGGGTAACGATCTCGTCTATGTACAACTTGGCTAGTTTCTCAAGAGAATAGTTTTCGCGAATCGGAATGAAATGTGCGACTTTGGTTAGGCGATCCACGATAACCCATATTGCGTCGTGCTGTCTTCGTGTAGTCGGCAACTTCGTCACAAAGTCCATCGTTATGTGATCGAACTTCCACTCGGGGATTGGTAAGGGCTGAAGACTGCCGTAAGGCTGCTGATGCTCCGCTTTGACTAACCGGCATGTAACACAATTATCGACATATTGGCCTACGACTCTTTTCATACCGGGCCACCAATATTCGGCTTTTAGATCGTTGTACATCTTGGTGCTGCCAGGACGTACCGAGAAGTTAGAACAGTGGGCTTCCGAAAGAATTTTCTGTCGAACATTACCAAATTTCGGAACCCAGACACGATTTTTGAAAAGCTTCAAGCCACGAGGGCTATCGGTTAAGAACTGAAGTTGCCCTTTCATGTCCTCAGAGTTGAGGTTTTCTTCTTTTAGGGCTTCGGCTTGAGCAACGAGAATTTCATCGATCAAAGTTGATGAAAACGAAGTATGAGTCAAGGTATAGAGACATTTAGCAGAGTAGGATTTACGACTCAATGCGTCGGCCACCACATTCGCTTTGCCAGGGTGATAAAGAATATCACAATCATAGTCTTTGATGAGTTCCATGGAGCGTCGCTGGCGCATGTTGAGCTCCTTCTGGCTGAATATATACTTAAGGCTCTTGTGATCCGTATACAGCTGACATTTGGTGCCGTAGAGATAATGCCGCCATGTTTTCAACGCAAAAGTCACAGCAGCAAGTTCAAGGTCATGAGTCGGATGACTCTTTTCATGATCCTTAAGTTGGCGAGAAGCATATGCTATGACTCTGCCTCTTTGCATCAAAACACACCCAAGCCCTTGATATGAAGCATCGCTGAAGACTACAAAGTCTTCATTACCTTCGGGTAAGGCCAGAATAGGCGCTTCGGTGAGTTTCTGCTTTAAAGTTTGGAAGGCGGTCTCTTGAGCTTCTTCCCAAATAAAGGGAACATTCTTGCGAGTAAGAGATGTAAGAGGCATGGCTAGTTTTGAGAAGTCCTTAATGAATCGACGGTAGTAACCCGCCAATCCCAAGAAACTTCGGATCTCAGTAGCTGATTTGGGAGCTTCCCAATTTTGAATGGCTTCTATCTTAGAAGGATCCACAGAGATTCCTTCACCAGATATCACATGACCAAGGAATTGTATCTGATAAGATACAAGATTTTGCAAGTTAACGCTGAGCATGAATTTAAGAAAAGATAAGCTTAAAAATAAATAAATCGAGATTGCAAGCACCTGTCGCAACCAAAATTCGCATTTAGAGAACTTGGCGTAAAGTCGCTCCTTGCGCAGCAACTCTAGCAGCTCTCTAAGATGCACAGCATGCTCAGCTTCAGTTTTCGAGTAGATGAGAATATCGTCTATAAAGACGATAACAGACTTATCGAGCATTGGTCTACAAACGCGGTTCATCAGATCCATGAACGCCGCAGGAGCGTTTGTAAGGCCAAAGGGCATAACAAGAAACTCGTAATGCCCATATCTGGTACGGAAAGCCGTTTTAGGGACGTCTTCTTCATGAACTTTGAGCTGATGATACCCAGATCTAAGATCGATCTTTGAGAAGTAACTGGCTCCCTGAAGCTGGTCGAAAAGATCGTCTATTCTGGGCAATGGATATTTGTTCTTTATTGTTACCTTGTTCAACTCCCTATAATCAATGCACATCCGGAGAGTCCCATCTTTCTTCTTAACGAATAAAACAGGAGCTCCCCAGGGAGATGAACTTGGTCGTATGAGTCCCTTGTCAAGCAATTCTTGCAATTGCTTCATCATTTCTTGCATCTCAGCAGGTGCAAGTCTATACGGGGCTCGAGCAATTGGTGCCGCGCCGGGCACTAAATCAATTCTGAACTCCACCTGACGGTCTGGTGGGAGTCCAGAGATGTCCTCGGGAAAGACATCTGGAAATTCAGAGGCTATCGGTACCTCGGCTAAAGTTTTCTTTTCAGACTTAGCATCTATTGCATATGCTAAGTATGACACGCAACCCTTAGCTATATGTTTCCTAGCTTTGACTACAGAAATTAAACATAAGTCACCTTTCTTTCTGTCACCATAGATGCAGATACTGCGGCCATCCGGTGTAGTGAGCTTTATCAACTTCTTCTTGCAGACAATGTTGGCGTCATGATGATCAAGCCAATCCATACCGACGATGACGTCGAATTCGTGAAAGTCCATAGGAATGAGGTCAAGTTGGAACGTGCAATTATCTAACAGAATTATGCAGTCGCGGTAAATTTTATCGGTGGACACGCACACGTTACTGGCCGTTTCGATATCAAATATAACAGGCAGAGTTGTCGGAGTAATTCCAAGCTTAGATGCAAATGCACTTGATATAAAAGAGCGATTGGCTCCTGAATCGAAAATAACTCTAGCAGGGATAGAGTTAACAAGAAACGTACCAGATACCACATCTGGTATTTCCTTCGCTTGCTCGGCTGTTATTTGGAATGCGCGATTCTGACTCCTAGTTGGCTCGTTACGGCGACTAGAACCTCCTCGCGATGTGCTATGCCGGGCCGGTTGATTTTGTCTTTGCTGTTGTTGTTGATGTTGTTGCTGAGGTCGGTATTGCTGCTGCTGCAATCGCGGATGATGCTCTGCACTCGGGTAAATCATGCTGAACGGATGCGTACATGCATGCTCATTATGTCCAGGGCGTAAACAATTGTTGCAAACTTTAACTCTGTTAGGACATTCTTCACTGCTATGTCCTATTTCGTTGCACACATAGCACCTCACATCATTGGGGTTACAACGCCCAATGTGTGACTTCTGGCAGCGGCGACACTGCCTCGGCTCAGAATGTACCGCATAAGATCGAGTTTGCTGTGCCGTAGGCGAGCTGAACTGTCGGTACTGAGACTGCTGTGGCTGAGAATATCTGGATGAAGATCCAGAATAGCTTCCGGTGCGCGATTTCTTGGGCGGTGATGGACATGTCGGGTTAACAGAGGAAGTAGGAACTCCTCCAGCTCGAATAAAATCCTGCTCGAGAATTCGAGCAGCTTCAACACAGTCAGCATAGTTGGTATATCCCCGGTGCTTCAAGAACTTCTGATACTCGGGATGCAGACCCATCAGAAAACGGTCGATCTTTCGCTCTTCAGTAGCGACTTGATAGTCAGACAGCAAGCTTAGTCGGGTGAATTCAATCTCATACTCAGTCACCGATTTGGTTCCCTGAGTAAGAGACATCAGTCTCTCTTCCAGGCGTTTCTTTTCATCAGCCGGGCAGTACTGACGAAAGAAAATAACTTTAAATTCATCCCATGATAGGGACTTAATCCAGTTGGCTCCGTGCATGTTTTCCTGAGATCTCCACCACATAACAGCGCCACCCTCGAACAGTGTTGTAGCGAAGCTGACCTTTGATTCTTCAGCACAGTCACTAATGAGAAAAATCCGTTCGATGCCAGTGATCCACTCAAGCGCTTCGATCGAATTTGCAGCACCCTTAAAAGGTTGAGCTCCGCAAGCCTTAAAGTAACGGAAGTTGCAGCCCTTAGGAGGGACTACAGGGGCTTCCTCCTCGTCGGTGTCATCGTTGTGGCGTCCAGTGTCATCATGCTGTTGTTTCCTACGTTCTTCTCTACGCTTAGTTTCGGCTTCATCACGAGCACGAAACTGGTCTTGCAAAATTTTAGCTTGACGCTCGTTGTTTTCATTGAGCATCGTTTGCATTATTTGCATGATCTGTTCAGGAGTGAGTCCACCTCCAGCTCCTTCACCAGATCCAGACATGTTCTGAAATTATATAAATAATACTTGCATAAGAATAGGCATAACTCCTATTCTACCCCATTTCCCAATTCCTAAAGCAAAGTCAAAGCCTATCTCAGGTCAAGTTAAAGCCTAGACATTCAAAGCTAATATCTTCGCTTAAAAGTTTGAGTCCAAGTGTTATTGCTAACACTTGAATCCCTCAAACTAATTCTCTGATACCATCCTGTCACATCCTTGCTTCAAAACACGCTTGCTAATCCCAGGAAATAAGAATAAATGCATAAAGCTAAATAAAATATTACAATAAGTCTTGCACTACTCGTGCTACAAGGTTACAGTACTAAGTTGCTAAAAACATCATAACATAAATAAAAGCAGCTACCCAAAACCCAAGGCACCATAAAGCTATACCACAAGCTGAAAGTTAGCTAAGTCCTCTGGGTTGATCAGAAAATAGACCTAAGCAGAAGGTCCAGCTTGTTCTTTACCTTTTCCTGTAAAAATTGTGAGTAGCAACTGTAAGCTAATGCTTAGTGAGTAAACAGATATTCAAGAATGCATGTAAAATATGAGGCGAAAATGCCTATAAAGGCTGTTATGCTTGCTTGCTTGCTTGCTCATTTGCTTAATACCCAGAAAGAACGCTGCACAATTGAGACATTTCACGCAGAACGGAGATGCCACCACTATGGGTTTACCGCTGACAGATGATCAATCTGTGATGCGGGGCTAGCTACCCGCATAATGCTCAAGGGATAGTGGTGAACATCAGAATTGCTTGCTCGCTAAATATAATGCTTATGAGATGCACAAAGAAACGCTAAAACAAAGCTTGCTGTATAGTATGCAGAACAATAAACAGATAGCAGATAAATATGCATATTAATAGATCAAATGTAAGATCCGGCTAAGCTGGGCATCACCTGTACCACAGTGTTCGCCTTCACTCACAAAAGTCTATTGAATTCCAAAGAAGTCACATAGAAGCAATTTATGTCTCAATTTCATATAAAACATGTAAACAAGAATAACTGTTACTCACAGTACTGAAAATGCTTTGAAATGCTCGGAAATGCTTGCTCAGGCTTATTTACGCTTTAAATTGCTTTATAATGCTTGCACTTGCTTATCTAGGCTCAATATAGACTGGCACTGGCTTTGACTCGCAGCTGGGCTAAACAGCTTATGTATAATATCTGAAGTTTAATATTACAGAACATGTGCTAAATTAATATTGCTAGCTCAATATTCCTATATCTATAAGCCATAACTTCTAACTAATCATTTTGCTATTTATTTTGCTAATTTACGCGTTGCTCATTAATTTTTATAAATTAAATTCGAATTTAATGGATAGATTCGAGCACATGTAGACAGATTCGAAGGTAGATTCGAAAAAAATGGTTAGATTCGAACCTCATCATGCTAAATTCGAAGGTACAGACTCGAACATAGGGAGTCAGACTCGATGACAGACTCGAAGGGGTCTTAGATTCGAACCTTCATTCGAATCTAAGGCTAGATTCGAACCCCATACTCGAATTTAACTCTATTCGAGTCTGATCTATCTATTTTCGAGTTTGTTCTACGCATTCTCGAGTTTGTTCATATGCTACAGCTTTAAACATGCATTTTCAAGCCTCAAATCCACAAATAATCTAAGTAATAAGCCTCGGTTTAGTTATATTATACATAACCTACCATATTTTAGCAAAAACTCAGACGAAATCAGCTTTAAATCGCCTAGAATAATAAATTCGAATTTATAGTTTCAAAACCAAAAATGCAGAAAACGAAATTGATCGATTCTTACCTCAAATCCGTACGAAATCTCACATGCAATAGCAGATTCACGTAGTACTCTTCGAGATCTTTCCGTTAACGTATAGAACACGAGATTTGGCCGGTCGGTTTGGGAGAAAAGCTAGAGAGAAGTTCAATTCTAGAGAGAGGAGCTCTGGAAATGCTAGACGGTTTTGCAAAAGTGAGAAAATGGAGCCCCCAACTCCTATTTATACTAAATCTCGAAATTACATCTTTTTACGCAAATTGCTCAAAATTACTAAAAATAAAAATGCAAATAAAAAGCAAGGTGTTATATCCACGATTCCGTCTTAGCCGCTCTACCAGACTCTCTTCGGTGACGAACCGTCACCGTTGAAGGAGTTCTCAAAGTTATCATGGTGTCAATAATTAATCAAATCCACCATTCGATTGGTTAATTGTACAACTATTTTATCTATCTGTGCCTCCATTCGTGTCGTAAATCTGTGACTCGTATTTCCGTTCATATGCATGGCAGCATGATGATGTCCTACGATGTAGACTGGTTTCCATCAATGATATCGTTTGTTATCACACACCTTTTTGAATTAAAACCTCTTCTAGAGTAGCGATCCACTCGATTACCTTCCTAAATTCAGACTACTCCATCAATTTCTAGGATTTGAATCGTCAATCCAGCCTTCGAATGCCTATTGTCATCCTCACGAGTCTGTCTTCGTCGCTTTACCGGATTCGCTTCAGTAACGAACCGTTACCACTAAACGAGTTCTCAAAGTCATCATCATGTTCATGATAAATCAAATTCACCATAAATGGTTAATGAAGCGACCACTTGATCTATATGTTCCTCCTTTCAAGTTGTAAAACATGGCTCCAATTCCCATTCATATACATGGCACCATGTTGATGCCCCACCATGTAGACTGGTGGCTATCAATGATACACGTTCTTTATCATACACCTCAATGAATTGAAAAACCTCTTCAACAATAGCCAATAATTCGATTAATCTTTCGGAATACATACTAACTCCATCACATCCTAGGAATTCAATCATCAATCCGGCCTTCCAATGCCTATTGTCATCCCCATGATTCCGTTTTAGCCGATCTACCATACTCTCCTTAGTGACGAAATGTCACCATTGATCGAGTCCTCAAAGTTATCTTCATGTTAATGATTATTCAAATTCACCATCTGATTGGTTAATTAAACGACCAGTTGACATATCAATTCCTCCATTTGTGTTGTAAATTGTGGCTCTAATTCCCATTCCTATACATGACACCATGTTGATGTCCTACAATATAGACTTGTGGGCATCAATTATACATATTTGTTATCACACACCTCTTTGAATTGATAAATCACTTCTATAGTATCCATCCAATCGATTATTATTCTGGATTCATATTAACTCCATCAAATTCTATGATTTCAATCGTCACTTTGGACTTCCAATGCCTATTGTCATCCTCACAATTCCGTCATGTCCACGATTAATCAAATTCTTTATCTGCTTGGTTAATGCAGCGAACTCAAAGTCATCATCATGTTAATGATTATTAAAATCCACCATCCAATTGGTTAATTGAACGAACACTTGATCTATCTGTTCCTCCATTCATGTCATAAATCGTGGCTCCAATACCCATTCATATACATGGCACCATGTTTATGCCCTAGAATGTAGACTGGTGGTAATCAATGATACACGTACATTATCATACACATCCCGTATTGCTGGTACCTAAGAAGGATGGATCATGGAGGATGTGTGAAGATTGTCGTGCCATCAACAATATCACGGTAAAGTATCGCCATCCAATCCCTCGATCAGATGATATGCTTGATGAATTGTATGGCTCAAAGTTGTTTTCAAAGATTGATCTAAAGAGCGGGTATCATCAAATTCGCATGAATGATGGTGACGAATGGAAAACAACTTTCAAAACAAAGCATGGTTTACATGAATGGTTAGTTATGCCTTTTGGGTTAACTAATGCTCCAAGTACGTTCATGAGATTAATGAACCATGTTTTGCGTGATTTTATTGGGAAATTTGTGGTCGTTTACTTTGATGATATTTTTATTTAATCTAAGAGTTTGAATGATCATCTTGAGCATCTAACGTGTGTTTTGAGTGTGCTTAGGAAGGAACAGCTTTATGCGAACTTGAAGAAGTGCACTTTTTGTACCGACCACATTGTATTTCTTGGATATGTGGTTAGTTCTAATGGAATATCTGTTGATGAAGAAAAGGTAAAGGCTATTCAAGATTGGCCAACTCCAAAGAGCGTAAGTGATGTGAGGAGTTTTCATGGTCTTGCAAGTTTTTATCGCCGATTTGTGAAAAAAATTAGCACCTTGGCATCACCACTCACCGAAGTGATTAAAAAGAATGTCGGTTTTAAATGGGGCAAAGAGCAAGAGCAAGCTTTTGAAAAGCTGAAGTTTCATTTAACTCATGCTCCTTTGCTTTCTTTGCCAAATTTTGATAAAACTTTTGAGATTGAGTGTGATGCATCGGGTGTTGGAATTGGTGCGGTTTTAATGCAAGAAGGAAAACCATTGGCATAATTTAGTGAAAAGTTAAGTGGTGCAACTTTAAACTATCCCACATATGACAAAGAGATGTATGCCTTGGTTCGAGCACTAAAAACATGGCAACACTATTTGTGGACCAAGGAGTTTGTCATTCATTCTGATCATGAGTCCTTGAAGTTTCTAAAAGGACAACAAAAGCTCAACAAGAGACATGCTAGGTGGATGGAGTTTCTTGAGACATTTCCATATGTCATCCGATTCAAGAAAGGTAAGGAAAATATTGTGGCTGATGCACTTTCACGAAGGTACTCTTTACTCTCTTCTCTTGACTCTAAAATTCTAGGTTTTGAACAAATCAAAGAGTTGTATCGTGAAGATGTGGATTTTGGTATGATTTTTCAAAGTTGTGAAAAGGGCTCTTTTGAAAAGTTTTTCATACATGATGGATTTTTGTTCAAAGAATCAAAGCTTTGCATTCCAAACACTTCTTTACGTGAACTTTTGGTTTGGGAGGCACATAGTGGAGGTCTTATGGGTCATTTTGGTGTGGCAAAAACATTGAATATTTTGCAGGAACATTTCTTTTGGCCAAAAATGAAAGTTTATGTTGGAAAAGTTTGTGAAAAGTGCATTGTTTGTAAACAAGCCAAATCAAAGGTTCAACCTCATGGTTTATACACTCCTCTGCCTATACCAAGTGAACCATGGGTTGATCTTTCTATGGATTTTGTGTTGGGATTGCCAAGAACTAAAAATGGCAAAGATTCGATATTTGTGGTTGTTGATCGGTTTTCGAAAATGGCGCATTTCATTCCATGCAATCGAACCAATGATGCCTCACATATTTCAGATTTGTTTTTCAAAGAAGTGGTTAGATTGCATGGCATGCCAAAAACTATCGTCTCGGATCGGGACACAAAGTTTTTAAGTTACTTTTGGAAAACGTTGTGGGGAAAATTGGGAACAAAGCTTTTGTTTTCTACAACTTGTCATCCCCAAACGGATGGACAAACTGAAGTTGTGAATCGTACACTTGGTACTTTATTAAGATCAATAGTGGGGAGAAATGTGAAAACTAGGGAGCAATGCTTACCCCATGTTGAGTTTGCATATAATCGAAATGTGCATTCTGCTACTAAGTTTTCACCTTTCGAGATTGTGTATGGATTTAAGCCATTAACTCTTATGACAATGCTTACAAACTTTCAAGTGTTGCAGAAAATCAATGACAATGCTTACAAACTTGATCTTCCAGATAAGTATAATGTTCATGATGTTTTTAATGTAACTGACTTGACTCTGTTTGATGCAGGTGAAGATTTGAGGAGAAATCACTTTCAAGAGGAGGGGAATGATGAGAACCTGTCCAAGGACCGAGATGACGAAGATCCGTTAAGATGGAAGATCGGACCTATCACAAGATCAAAATCCAAGATGTTCCAGGATGCTCTCAATGGAATGATTAAATATTGTCGGAATCAAGCTCCCGTTTGTTCGCAAAACAACCAAGCACGCTTCCTAATGTTGATCCAAGTTGAACACTAATATTAGTCCAAGTTTTGGAGCCCAAGTTCTCACTTTAATCCACAAAAGCCCAAAAATAAATAAAATTCGGCCAAGCCCACCCATGTGCATTGTTTTGGCCATAACTTCTTCATTTTAAGCCCAATTTGAGTGAAATAAAAGCCCACTTCAACCTTAGCCTTTTTCCTATATTTTCAAGAATAAAAAAGGCCCAACATATGTCCTTAGCCACGTCCATGAATCTGCCCATAAAGGTGTCCATGTTAATGAACTTGTCAAAGATTAAATTCAAGGCATTTTGAAGGTTTTCTCAACATTATGGCCATTTACTTGGAGGAGATAAAGGGATATAAGTTACTTGCATGATTAATACCTACTAGAAGCTTCAAGTGGTAAAATGTCAATAATGCCCTTTTGATAAGTAGTCTTGCTTATTTGATAGCTTATCGTGATAGCTTGTGCAACTTATCTAGATAAGTAGTTGGTCTTATATTTTCTCCTATAAATAGGCACTCAATGTAACCATTTCAATCATCCTTCATTTTGAGTAAAATTGTGAGTTTTTAACTCTTATTGTTCCTTACGAACTTTTAGAACTTATCGAGTGTTTTAGCTTGTGCCGTTCGAAACTTATCAATCAACTTGGTGGGGTTGATTGTGGCGTTCTCTATACCAAAGTTCTTGCCTCGTATATAGGCAACGGGTCGCGGTTCCACTTATACCAAGGTTCTTGTCTCGTTTATAGACAACGGGTCGCGGTCCTATCCAATTTACTTGAAACAACCATTAGAACGATCGGGCAGTCGTGATCTATCACACATTCATCGGGTGAGATCACATCACATATGCATGACACCATGTTGATACCCTATCATGTAGACTGGTGGCCATTAATGATACACGTTCGTTATCACACACTTCATTGAATTGAAAAACCTCTTCTACAGTAGCCATCCTCTCGATTAAACTTTCTAGATTCTGAATAACCCAATTTAATTCTAGTATTACATTCGTCAATCTGACCTTTCAATATCTGTTGTTATCCACAAGATTAGTTCTTAGCCGCTCTACCAGATTCCCTTTGTTGACGAACCATACAATTAAATGAGTTCTCAAAGTTATCACCATGTCCACGATTAATCACATTCATGATCTCCTTAGTTAATGGAGCGAACACTTGATCCATCTGTTTGTCCATTCGCATCATAAAATCGTGGCTCCCATTCTCATTCCTATGCATGGCACCATGCTAATGCCCTATCATGTCCATCAATAAAATCACACACCTCGTTCATTATCACACACCCTTTTAAATTGAAAAACCATTTCTATTGTAGCCATCCATTCAATTATTATTTCAAGATAGATACTAACTCTACTAATTTAAGTGTCTTAATCATCAATCTCATCTTTAAATGACTATTGTCATCCCCGTAATTCCGTCTTAGCTGCTCGACCAGATTCTCTTTGCTGACGAACCGTCACCATTGAACGAGTTCTCAGAGTTATTACCCTGTCCATGATTAATTAAATCAACCATCTGATTGGTTAATTGAAAAACCACTTGATCTATTTGTTCTTCCATTCATGTCGTAAATCATTACTCTAGTTTCATTCATATGCACAACACCATGCTAATGCCCTAACATGTAGATCCGTGGCCATCAATGATACACGTTCAATGATACACGTTCATTATCCTTTCAGGATTCATACCAACCCCATTAACTTCATGGATTTCAATCGTAAATTCGGCCTTCCAATACACACTATGTTTTATTCAAGCAAACTTGCATGCATGAAAACACACTTCTTTGCACGTTCTGAATATCACACTCTCTTGGTTATCTCACGTTCCTTAGAAGCTTCCTTTTATACTCTCACTGAGAATCTCAGTGAAGCTTCCTCGTTGGATATAGAGATAGTGGGATGTCTTTCCAAAAAGACAAAACAACTTTTCTGCACGTTGTGATAAAGCAGAATTGTCTTTACATTGCAGAATCTGTCTTTTCCTTTTTGTCTCTGTTGTAGAATGCTTTAACTAAAAGAGGAATGTCAACCTTAAACCTTTCATCATCTGTTATGGCCATTTTGATATAAGAAATGGTCTGTCACCCATTTCAAATATCCACTTTGTCTTCATGTAACAGAAGAGCGTAGGCAGTCTTTGCAGCTTCTGTTTTTCCACTTTTGTCTTTGACTTTGTAAACTAATCTTTTGGTCAATACAATACATGAGGACATGGAAACATATTCCAAAAAGTGTTTTTCCTGTTCACAAAGAACAGAGCACTTTGAATTTGTCCAAACTGCTCAACAAGATACAACAGCGTAGACAGTTTATGTCCAGCCTGTTTAAACAGAATAGAACAGCTTGGACAATCTACCTTTGTTGCAACAAATGCAACAGGGTAAACAGCTTTGACTAATATTTCAAAACACTTATCAGGTTTCAATAAGGCATTAACAGGCCTTAAATTATGCCTTCAAGTGCATCAAACAGGTTTGATTAATAATCTCCCCCTATGATGTAGAGTAGGTTTGACTGAGACCTTTTTGTGCCTAACAATCTCCCCTTAATTGCGGTAATCAGTCTAAGCTGATTCTATCAAAAATCACTATATATTTTTACAATACATTTTGCTGAAATGAAATTACAACATTGAAGTAAAGTAAAAGATCAGTTTATATATACACACACTGATTTTGATTACAAACAACACACGTTTTTACAAAAGTACAACTAATGTACTAAAGTAGATTACAACTGATGTAATAAGAAAATTACAACTAATGTAATGAAGTACAACGTATGTACAAGGATAAGTTTCAACAAATTTGGACTGTTGATGGTGGGAGCAGGTAATGGCAAGCCTGTCCAACTTATGAACAGCTTCTATTCTTCATCTACTCAGCAGTAAATGGACCTCCAAGTTGTTATGGTCTTTCTTCGAACATTTAGTCAAAATGCTCTCTGGCTTCTTCAATTTCATCCATTTCATTTCCAAGGAACATGAAGTTAGGATGTTGAAGCTCTCCTCTCTCATGGAAGCCTTTGAGCTGTTCCCAGATAGCTGCTCTCCATCTTGAATATTGTTTGAAGGAGTTGGCAAGTCTAAAAGCTACAAGCTGCTTAAGACAAACTTTATGCAAATCAGATGCTCTCTGGAAACACATTTTCTTTGTTAGGGGATCTACAAAAAGATACCCCAAACTCAGGTTCTTCTATAAGCTTGTCTTCCTCAGGTTCCACTCCTCTGGGCAGGTTGTGATTTACTCCATTAATCTCAACAGGTAGAATGCCTTGCTCAATCATCATTAGGAGTTCTTCCAGCTCAGTATCCTTCCTCTTTCTCCTGGCCTTAATCTTGGGTTCAACCACTGAGGTACCCTTGATTTGTTCTTCTGAGATCAGGACAAGATTCTTAACTCTTTCCATTAATGTCTTGACATATGCCTTGATAGTCTTAGCAGTTTCAGACTTAGACTGACTCAGGGTCACTGCCAATTCAACCCACTCTCTGTACCCCATTTGAGCAACATTAATGTGTTCATATGCTTCCAGTTATGGACCTTGAGCACCTAGCCTGGTTATCTGGATTTTCCACTGTTTGCCTTTCTTTGAAATGGGGACAGCTTTGACAATTGTTTCCTTGGCAAGCCTTCTGTTGGCAACATCAAAGAATTTCTTCATTTCCAAGTTGTCAAAGTGTGTTTGGGCACTTGCTGAGGAGGATGTTGACTTTGATTTGATCACAGAGACCTGAGCACCCTTTTCTTTTTCTCTTTCTTTCTCAGCCACTTACTCATTGGCAGCCTCTAGCAGTTTCCTTTGAACATCCAAGGAAGACATTTTAGCTTTTCTTGCCTCCTTGTATGCAAAGGCCTTTGAAGCTTTAGCAGAGGCTTCTTCTCTCTTTAGCTTTTCTAGAATCTGAAGCTGCTCTTCTTTGAATTCATAATAAGTTTTCATGGGGAGACCCATGTCTTTGGCATAAAATTTATCATATTTTAGTTGAGCAGCTTTGAGATAATCAGTGTCCATTGAGGCTTTTCTCTTCCCTTTAGCTGTCGTGGTTATGACAGCTTCAGTTTCCTCTTCCTCTTCTTCTTTAGTTTGCTCCAAGATCAGATGTCTCCTTCTGCTTGGCCTGTCCCCAGGAATGTATTCCTCCCCCTTAGATGGTGCAGGGATTGGAGATCCAGCCTGAGTAGGCTGAGCAGCTTCAGTTGTTTTGGAGACATCTGCAGTAGGACATGTTTGGGAAAGACCTGCTGCTTGTCCCACTGATGCTGATTTCTCCTTAGAGGGTGATGAAGATTTCTCCCCCTTAGACTTGGTCTTTTAGGCAGATATCTTCTCCCCCTTTGAAGGAGATGGCACAGAGCCTTCAACAATGGGTCTGCATGTAGGAACGAATCCAGCAGGCTGGGCAGCAGGTTTGGCAGCAGGTTTGGAACCAACAAGGCTATGCACTAAGAAAGCCAAGTTGTCCTTAACCTCTGCAAGTGGGGTAACACATGTTTGAAGAATGGTAGATTGGGAAGTAGCAAGAGATGACAGCTGAGCAATAGCTTCCCTGTCAGAAGCTGTGAACACCAAGCTCTGAAGTTGTGCAAGATTGATTTCAAGAGAATCTTGCATATCATCAAAGTTTGACGACACAGTATTGGACAGAGAGACCACTAAGGTGTTCAAGCTGGCCGGAGTGGAAGGGAGAGTATTTGTGCAAGTGTCAAGAAGAGCTGACAGCTGTTGGGAAACAGCTGACAGTGAGGACACAGAGTCCTGTTGGGAAGAAAGAATGGTTGAGAGGGTATAGTGTTTGCAGCTGTGCAGTGAGTGCAAGCAGCTGAGAGATTGATCAGCTTGGAGAGCAGGGGTTGGAAAAGAAGTCCTGAATGAATCAAGGAACCCCTGAAGCTGAGCAGACACAGAGTCTAATATGATAGAAGGTAGGGAGGTCATTGACGTTTCCGAAGAACCAACTATGTTGGTCAGCAAAGATAGCTGATCCTTTAAAGGAAGATCTTTGGGGGATGGAGGAGTATGTGTGGATTGTTTGGATTGGGTGGATGGTGAGGAATGTGAATGTGAAGGTGATGTGGAAGATGTAGGAGTATGTGGATTAGTGGGGGAAGGTTAGGAGAGTTTAGAGAGTAATTTCATAGCCTGGACATATGTTAGATGGCCCGGCTTGGAAGGGTCAAGGGTTAGAAGTGGCTATATCTGCATCATGAGGTGAAGTGGTAGGAGTTGGTGGCCTTTCAGATGCTGCCTGTGTTGTAGCACCTTCATTAAGACCGGGGGTGGTTCCCTCAGTAGCACCTTGGTTTTCAGGAAACCTCTTCATGGGGAGAAGGGATGTGCATTTCAACATCATCAGTGGTGAAACCTGATGACGGATTGTGCACTTGGGGAGCAGGCTCACCAGAGGGGTGGTCCATTCCCTCAGGTTCATCAGCTTGGGATGATGGGCCTTCAACAGCTGTTGGGTGTACAACAGCTGTATCACCAGGAGCAGAAGTTTGAGGCTGATCTGCTTGATGGTCTGTTCCAGCAGCTTTGGCACCTCGTGCAGGCTCAGATAGTGTAAGAGAAGTATGAAGTTGAGACTGTGTGGACTCAGTATGGAGTGGAGTGGACTCCTGTCTTTCAATATACTCAGCCAGTTGGGAGGCTGGGATAGTGGATGTGGTAGTCTCCTTTTGTACAACTGGTTCCTGTTGGGAGGAACCAGAGGGTCTAAGCTGACTCTGGGTTGACTCTTTTGGAGTGAAGCCTGCTCCAAATGTGCTGAACTTTTTCCCAAAATAGGAGAAGTAGCAGGGGTTGCTTCTTTTTCAACTGACTCCTGTTGAGAGGGGTTAGAGGGGCTAGTTTGGGATGATTATTTTTTTTTGCTCGGGATTTGTGTCGGTTATATGATTTGAGGGATGAAGTGGAAGATGGATGTTGTGGGGAAGTGATGGGGGGTTTTGTTTAGACTGTATGTGAACTGGGTCAGAATCAGGGGGTTAACCTGTTCCATGGTCTCAGGTGACACAGAGGCACCAGCCACATAGGCTTCAGATTTATCAGATGAATCAGGCATTTGGACCTGTGGTATCAAACACTTGTAATATTTAATTATTACTTAATGCATTCTCAACTTGTAACTTTATGACGTGTATTATTTTGGTAACTAGGGTGTTACACATAGAGCGGCTAAGACAGAATTGTGAGGTTGACAATAGGCATTGGAAGTCTAAAGTGACGATTGAAATTGTAGAATTTGATGGAGTTAATACGAATCCAGAATGATAATCGATTGGATGGCTGCTGTAGAAGTGATTTATCAATTCAAAGAGGTATGTGGTAACAATTGTGTATAATTGATGGCCACAAGTCTACATGGTAGGACATCAACATGGTGTCATGTATAGGAATGAGAATTGGAGCCACAATTTATGACACGAATGGAGGAACCGATAGGTCAAGTGGTCGTTTAAAATTGGATGGTAAATTTGATAAGTCATTCACATGATGATGACTTTGAGGACTGGATCAATGGTGACGTTTCGTCTAAGGGTGAGCATCGATCTAAAACCAGACCGGAACGGGCCGAAACCGGACCGAAACCAAAAAAAGTGTGAAATTTAGAACCGAAAACCGGACCGTATCATATCGGTTCGGTACCGGTTCAGTATCGGTTTAGAACCGGTTCGGTCCAAAACCGGACAAAGAACCAAAAATGATAAATTAACAGTAGCTAAAGTTTTACATTTAATTGACAGTAGCTAACTTAACAAAGAACCCAAATAAGTAGACAAAATTCCAATAACTAAATAATTGACTCCAAGATGTCAAGTTTTACAAAAAAAAAAACTTATCACCAAGAATACTAAATACATTAATTGTAATTCTTCACCAGTAGTAAATAAAAATTTCAGGATCAAGCAGACCTTTCGGTTCACAATCATCCGGAAGCCATCGACAAGTAAATAGTTTAATTCCATTTGAATTTGTAATGAATTCCTGAAAATATTTGGATAACTTGGTTGGTGGGTTCATGCATGCAATGCGTCGCCTCATCTGCCCAGCTTTGGAATTGGGTATGTGGCTGTGGCGGTTTGGGTAAATAAGTGGGTATGGGTAAATAAGTGGGTTCGGTCTCGGTTTCAGTCGGTTTTGGATCGGACAGAACTATCATGGGGATGACAATAGGCATTGGAAGGCAGGATTGATGATTGAATTCCTAGGATTTGATGGAGTTAGTCTGAATTCCGAAAGATTAATCGAATTATTGGCTACTTTAGAAGAGGTTTTTCAATTCATTGAGGTGCATGGTAAGGATCGTGTATCATTGATGACCACCAGTCTTCATGGTGGGGCAGCAACATGGTGCCATGTATATGAATGGGAATTGGAGCCACGATTATACAACATGAATGGAGGAACAGATAGATCAACTGGTCGCTCCATTAACCAATTATGGTGAATTTGATTTATCGTGAACATGAAGATGACTTTAAGAACTCGTTCAGTGGTGACAATTCGTTACTGAAAAGTATCTAGTAAAGAGACAAAGACGAACTCGTGAGGATAACAATAGGCATTGGAGGCCGGATTGACAACTCAAATCATAGAAATTGATGAAGTCTATCTGAATTCAGAATGCATGATCGAATGGATCACTACTGTAGAGGAGGTTTTCAATTCAAAGAGGTGTGTGATAACGAACGAGTATCATTGATGACAACCAGTCTACATGATAGGACATCATCATTGTGCCATGCATATGAATGGAAATTTGAATCACAGATTTACTACATGAATGGAGGCACAAATAGATAAAATAGTTGTTCAAATAACCAATCGGAATGAGGATTTGATTAATTATTGACACAATGATAACTCTGAAAACTCCTTCAATGGTGATGGTTCGTCACCGAAGAGAGTCTGGTAGAGCAGCTAAGACTGAATCGTGGAGATGACAATAACATTGGAAGGCCAGATTGACGACTAAAATCGAAGAATTTGAAGGAGTTAGTCTGAATCCAGATAGGATAATAGAATTACTAGCTACTGTAGAAGAGGTTTTTCAATTCAAAAAGGTGTGTGATAACGATCGTGTATCATTGATGATGACCACTCTAAATTGTAGGGCAACTGCGTCGAGCCATGTATAGAAATGAAAATTCGAGCCATGATCTACCACACGTATGGAGGAACAAATAGATCAAGTGTTTTGTACATTAACCAATGAGAAGGTGAATTATGTTAAACGTGGAAATGATGATAACTTTGAAAACTCGTTCAATGGTGATGGTTCGTCACCAAAGAGAATCAAGTGGAGTTGTTAAAACGGAATCGTGAGGATGACAATAGGAATTGAAAGGCCAGACTGATGATATAATTCCTACAATTTAATTGTGTTAGTCTTAATCTAGGAGGTTTAATCGAAGGATGGCTATTAGAGAATAGATTTTTCGATTCAAAGAATTGTGTGATAACGAACGTGTATCATTGATGGTCACTAGTTACATGGTAGGGTATCATCATGATGCCATGCATATGTCTGGGAATTAGAGTCACAAATTACGACACGAATGGAGGAACAGACAGATCAAGTTGTCATTAATTTAACAAATCAAATAGTGGATTTGAATAATCACTAACATGATGATGACTTTGACGATTCGTGGGGACATTTTGTCACCAAAAAGAGTGTGGTAGATCGGCTAAGACAAAATCTTGTGGATGTCCATAGGCATTGGAATGCCTGATCGACAATTGAAACATTAGAATTAGATTGAGTTAGTCTGAATCCTGAAATGATAATCATTCGGATGGCTACTGTAGAAGTGATTTTTCAATTCAAAGAGGTGTGTGATGACGAACGTGTATCATTGATGGCCTCAAGTCACATGATGTCATGTATAGGAAAAGGGAATTGGAGCCATGATTTACGAACGAATGAAGGAACAGATAGATCAAGTGATCACAACATTTACCAATCAGATGGTGAAATTGAGTAATAATCATTAGAAGGCCAGATTTACGGTTGAAATCCAAGAATCTAATGGAGTTAGTCTGAATCCAGATAGGATAATCGAATGGATGGCTTCTATAGAAGAGTTTTTCAATTCAAAGAAGTGTGTGATAAGGAACACATATCATCGATGTCCATCGGTCTAAATGGTAGGGCATCAGCATGGTGCTATGCATATGAATGGGAATTAGAGTCACGGATTTACGACACGAATGGAGGACCAAATAGATCAAGTGGTGGTTCAATTATGCAATCATACGATGGATCTTGTTAATCATGGACATGATGATGACTTTCAGAACTCGTTCAGTGGTGACGTTTCATCATCGAAGAGAGTACGATAAAGCAACTAAGACAGAATCATGGGGGATCACAATAGGCATTGGAAGGCTGGATTGACGATTGAAATCCTAGATTTATGTAGAGTTAGTCTGAATCCAAAAAGGTTAATCGAATGGATGGCTGATGTAGAAGAGGTTTTTCAATCATTGAGGTGTATGATAAGGAACGTATATCATTGATGACCATGAGTCTAAATGGTAGGGCATCAAACATGGTGCCATGTATATGAATGGGAATAGGATCCAAGAATCATGACATGAATGGAGGAACCAAGAAACCAAATGGTCACTCCATTAACCAATGAGATGGTGGATTTGATTAATCGTTGACATTATGATAAATTTTGGGACTTGTTCCATCATGACTGTTTGTAACTAAATAGAATTTAGTAGAGCGGCAAAGACGAAATCATGGGGTATAAAATAGGCATACGAACGGTGTATTGACGATTAAAATCATAGAATTTGACTTAGTAAGAATCTAGAAAGTTAAAAGAGGTTTTTTCAATTTAAAGAAGTGTGTGCACCGTGTATCAATGATGACCATCTACATGGTAGGGTATCAACATGGTGCCATGCATATGATAGGGAATTAGAGTCACGATTAAGACACAAATGGATGAACACATATTTAAAGTGGTCGTTTCTTTTAACCAATGGAACAATGGAATTGAAATATGATTAACATGATGATGACTTTGAGGACTCGTTCAATGGTGGCACTTCGTCACCGAAGAGACTATGGTAGATCGGCTAAGACGAAATCGTGGGGATGACAATTGGCATTAGAAGGCCAGATTAACGATTGAATCCTTAGAATTTAATGGAGTTAGTCTGAATCCAAAAAGGTTAAGCAAATGGATTGCAACTGTTGAAGAGGTTTTCAATTCATTGTGGTGTATGATAGGGAACGTATGATGTGATCTCACCCGATGAATATGGGATTGAACACGAGTTGCCCGATCGTTCTATTGGATATTATTATGAGAAATAGATAGGAACGTGACCCGTTGCCTATAAACGAGGCAAGAACCTTGGTATAGATGATGTGATGCGAAACGTTGATCCGCAAGTTAAATGTAACTTGGAACCTTCGTATAGGATAGAATAGGCGTCAAATTACCCGATAATTGGGACTCCAACACGCCTAGAGCAAGTCCTTGACCCGTTATTTATAAGAACTAAGAACCAAAGGAATACGAGAAAGCCACAAGAATGTGCTCACAATCTTGATAAGTTCTCTAACTATGAACTCTCCAACAAATAACAAAGCTCACAAAGATGAGTAAAACTTAAAAGAAAGATATATATTTCTCAAGTAAATTGATTTGAAAGTACATAGGAAGCCATCTATTTATTGCCAAGGTCTACCAAGTAGTATATGACTTACTTGCATTGGAACCACGTCACACATCACTTCGTCTTTGTACTTACCGATGGAAAATGTGATCAAGGCCTGTTTAGTCACCATCACTTCGCCACATTCATTCAACCAGTGAAACTTATATGGGTGTGGATGCTTCAACGTACGCAAATTCAACTTCTCAATTACCTCATTACTCACAACATTGGTACAACTCCCACCATCAATAATGAGGCTACATACTTTACCTTGCACCAAACATCGCGTATGGAAGATATTTTCTCGTTGTTGTGTGTCTTCCACCTTGGCTTGTATGTTTAAAACTTTCTTGACCACCAAGAGCTCTCCGCTTTCTGCCTCGGTTTGCTCCAAGTCCTCTTCATCATCCGAAACATCCTCCTTTTCATTTTTAGACTCTATTTCACCACTTTCATGAAGAATCCTAACTTTTTTGTTTCGGCATTGTGAAGCAATGTGCCCCACACCTAGACAACGAAAACATTTAATTTCACAAGTTCGTGTAGGGGTAGAAACAATACGTTTGCCTTTTCCCATTTCCCAACCTTTTGTGGCATCATCTTGGTTCTTTAAAGGTGCAGAAAAGGTACTTTTAGATGTCTCCCCTTTTGGCCTCTGAGAGAATATTGAGAGCTGGACGTACTTCCCTTAGAAAAACTATTTCTTTTCCTCAATTGTCTTTAAACTTTCATGGCCGTATGAACCATCTCTTCTAGGTCTAGACAATATTGCAACTCCACGACATTAGAAATATCTTGATTCTAGACACTCAAGAATCTTGCCATTGTTGCTTGCCTATCTTCTTCAATATTTGCTCTAATCATGGCAATCTCCATCTCTTTGTAATAATCCTCCACAGACTTTGCTCCCTGATTCAAAGAATGTAATTTGCGATACAAGTCTCAAAAATAATGAAAGGGAACAAACCTTTTAGGCATAACAACCTTCATTTCAACCCATGTAGCAATAGGTCTTTCTCCATTTCTTCTTCGGTTGGTGACTAATTGATCCCACCATACTATAACGTAATCTGTGAATTCAATTGCTGCTACTTTCACCTTTTGATCCTCGCGATAATTATTACATGCAAAAATCAGTTCAACCTTTTTTTCCCAGTCCAAATACGCTTCTGGATCACTCTTTCCTTGAAATTGTGGAATTCTCATCTTAATGTTGTTGAGTCATCTATTAGCACCATGGTTTCTTCTGTGCCTCCTTCTTTCAGATCCTCTATCCCATTCGTCACTTCGAGCATCATCTTCATGATTTTCATCAGAATCTTGTGATGGTGGTGGAGCATGAGGTCCACGTGCCTCCAATCTATCCATTCTTTCATGGATTTGATCAAACTCGTTCGTCATTAAACGTCGCATTTCAGCCATGAGAGCTTGGACTTGAAGTTTAGGGAGGGGTTGATTATCTTCCATCTTTTAATCTGTAAAAACAAGAGTAATTGGAAAAAATATATATTTTCTCTCCTCACTCCCTTACGTGTTTCACTCAAGAGATGTCACTCAACGCTCGTGTATCACACAAAAAAATATTCGGCTTTACCCTCAAGTGTTCTCACAACTCAATGCCTTTTACCTCTCTATTCCTTGTGGAGCTCAATTGGTAAAAGAACAAATCAAATTACAGCACAAACTGAAAGTGTTCAAGAAAATCCTTTGGAACTTAATTGGATACCAACGAGTTTAGAACTTTTAATGAAGATGGCATAAACAAGAAAAAAAAGTAGTAAGGTGACGAGAAACAAAGTACTAACCAATGAGGAGAAGTTGGAACAAAAAAATGATATAGAAGATAAATTATTGATTTTCAAGCACACGTGTACATATAAACTTCTTTTCTTTTATTTATTTCTTTTTGCACCCTTTTTTTTAATTTTTTTGCTACAGTTTTTTATGCTTTTTTTTGCTGCACTTTTTTTTGCTCTTCTTTTTTTTTTGCTCTTTTTTTGTTGAACAACGTGACTTTTTTTTAATATGACAAAACATGAAAAATGTAAAAGATAAAATGAAGAGAAAGATAGACAAACACAATGATAAGAACAAAATGCAAAAAACTTAAGAATCGAACCATTGTAGCTTTGTTACCAAATGATACGAAACGTTGACCCGCAAGTTAAATGTAACTTGGAACCTTCGTATAGGATAGAATAGGCATCAAAGTACCCGATAATTGGGACTCCAACACGCCTAGAGCAAGTCCTTGACCCGTTAGTTATAAGAACTAAGAACCAAAGGAATACGAGAAAGCCACAAGAATGTGCTCACAATCTTGATAAGTTCTTGATCAATGAACTCTCCAAACAAAGCTCGCAAAGATGAGTAAATCTCAAAAGGAAGACACATATTTCTCAAGTGAATTGATTTGAAAGTACATATAGGCTTCAAAAACCAACTCAAAAGACACTAATTAAATTCAATGGAGTAAAGAAGGGACTTTAATCCATGAATGTAGACATTTTGTCATCACTTGGTAGATAATTCTAGAACTTTTAAACTAAAAAAACGGATTAGGCATTCTAGGCCTTTATTGGACTCAAATAAACTTTTAATGGACTTCAAAATACATCCATTCTACCACTTGGGCTTAGTACTAGCCCATAGTATTTCGAAGACTCAAGAAAATGCAACTTTTGGGCTTTTATGCTTCCATATTAGGATCCAATGCTTCAAGTCTAGTAACATGTTTCATCACTTGCGGTTGAGCATCGTCTTTGCATTCAGACTCTCGGATATCAACAACTAAGCTCGTAAAAACTTCATTGATCTTCTTCCCTCGTCCTCTTGTCATCGGACCTTCACGTATTTCCATGACATCTTTGGTATGGTTTGATGATCCTCCATCAAAGAGGCAAGAACCTTGGTATAAGAAAACACCACAACCAACCCCACCAAGTTGATTGATAAGTTTTGAACGCCATAAGCTAGAACACTTGATAAGTTCTAAAAGTTCGTAAGGAACAATAAGAGTTAAAAACTCACAATATTACTCAAATGAAGGATGATTATAAATGAGAACTTTGGCCACTATTTATAGAAGAAAATATAAGGAAAACCAACCATCTAGATAAGTAACAAAAACTATCACGATAAGCGATCAAATAAGCAAAACTACTTATCAAAAGGGCCTTCTGGACATTTCACTACTAGAATCTTCTAGAATGTGTCTTGGTTCATTATATCTTGCAAAACTCTTAGTATCCTCCAAGTAAATAGCCATGACCTTCAAATTTCCTTGAATTGAAGAGAAGGCTTTCAAATTGTCTTGTAATTAATCTTAAGAAGTACATTGAATATGGACACTCTTTTGGGCTCAATTTTGGACGTGGCAAATGAGTCTTTATTGGGCTTTTTCTTCTTGAAAAGATAGGAGAAAGGCTTAGCTTTCATTGGGCTTTTATTTGACTCAAATCGGGCTTGAAATGAGTGAGTTATGGACAAAACATGGGCTAAGTGTGGGGCTAGCCGAAATTTTTTATTCATTGGTTATGTTTCGGTAAATAAACATAACTTGGGCTATGAAAAACAAGGCTAATCTTGGGCTTCAACTTGTAGCAAAATTAGGAAGCTTGCTTGGTTATTTTGCAAAGACACGGGAGCATTATTCCGGCAAGATTTGATCATTCCATTGGTAGCATCTCGGAACATCTTGGATTTAGACCTTGTGATAGGCCCGATCTTCCACCTTAATGGATCTTCATCATCTTGATCATTGGATGGGTTCTCATCACAATGTGTATTATCATCACCATGATTTCGAGTTAGTCGCTCTACTAAATTCTTTTTGGTGAAGAACCATCATCATGTGACTAGTAATCTAAGTCATCATCATGTCCACGATTAATCACATTCACCATTTGACTAGTTAATGAGGCCACCACTTGATATATTTGTTCCTCCATTCGTGTCGTAAATCGTTGCTCCAATTCCATTCATATAGGTGGCACTATGCTGTTACTGTACCATGTAGACTGTTGGCCATCGATAATACACATTGGTAATCACACGCCTGTTTAAATTGAAAACATCTACCATTTCAAGTGTTGCAGAAAATCAATGACAATGCTTACAAACTTGATCTTCCGGATGAGTATAATGTTCATGATGTATTTAATGTGGCTAATTTAAGTCCTTTTGATGCAGGTGACGATTTGAGGACAAATCACTCTCAAGATGGGGGGAATGAAGAGAACGCATCCAATGGTCACCCTTCCAATGGTCAAGATGATGAAGATCCATTAAGGTGGAAGATCGGGCGGCCTATCACAAGGTCTAAATCCAAGATGTTCCGAGATGCTACCAATGGACTGATTAAATCTTGCCGGAATAATGCTTCCGTGTCTCCGCAAAATAACCAAGCAAGCTTCCAAATTTTGCTACAAGTTGAAGCTCAAGATTAGCCATTGTTTTCATAGCCCAAGTTGTGTTTAATTACCCAAATGTAGCCCATGCATAAAGAATTTCGGCCAGCCCCACACTTAGCCCATGTTTTGTCCATAACTCACTCATTTCAAGCCCGATTTGAGTCAAATAAAAGCTCAATGAAAGCTAAGCTTTTTTCCTATCTTTTCAAGAAGAATAGCCCAATAAAGGACCATTTGGCACGTCCAAGAAGCTGCCCAAAAGAGTGTCCATGTTCAATGCACTTGTCAAGATTAAATACAAGGCAATTTGAAAGTCTTCTCTTTATTTCAAGGCATTTTGAATGTCATGGTCATTTACTTGGAGGATACTAAGGGTTTTGCAAGATACAATGAACCAAGGCACATTCTAGAAGATTCAAGTGGTGAAATGTCAAGATTGTCCTTTTGATAAGTAGTTTTCCTTATTTGATCGCTTATCGTGATAGCTTTTATTACTTATCTAAATAGTTGGTTTTCCTTATATTTTTGTCTATAAAATAGTGGCCAAAGTTCTCATTTGTAATCATCCTTCATTTGAGTAATATTGTGAGTTTTAACTCTTCTTGTACCTTACGAGCTTTTATAACTTATCAAGTGTTCTAGCTTGTGGCGTTCAAAACTTATTGATCAACTTGGTGGGGTTGGTTGTGGCATCTTCTTATACCAAGGTTATTGCCTCTTTATAGGCAACGTGTCGCGGTTTCACCATCTATACCAAGGTTCTTGCCTCGTGTATATGCAACGGGTTGCGGTCCTATCCATTTCCCATAATAACATCCAATAAAACGATCGGGCAACTTGTGATCAATCTCATATTCATCGGGTGAGATCACATCAATCTGATTGTTTAAATGAACAACCACTTGATCTATCTATTCCTCAATTCCCATTAATATGCCTAGCACCATGCTTTTGGCCTACCATGTAGCCCGGTTGCCATCAATGATACACGTTCATTATCGCACACCACATTGAATTGGAAAACCTTTTCTTTATTAGCCATCAATTCGGCTGGTCTTCCAATGCTTATTGTCATCCCCATTTCCAACATAGCCGTTCTACTAGATTAAACAAATTCACCATCTAATTGGTTAATGGAGTGACCAGTTCATCTACATGTTTCTCCATTCGTGTCGTAAATCGTGACTCCATTTCCCATTCATATCCATTGCACCATGCTGATACCCTAATATCTAGACCGGTGGCCAACAATGGTACACAGTCTAATGATTTCTCTGAATTAAAAACCTCTTCTACAGTAGCCATCCATTCGATTGAACTTTCTAGATTCAGGCTAATTCCTTCAAATTCAAGGCTTTCAATCATAAATCCGTCCTTCCAATGCCAATTGTCATCATCAAAAATCCATCTTAACAACTCTACGAAATTCTCTTCGCGGACGAATGGTCAACATTGAACGAGTTTTGAAAGTCGTCAATTCGTCATCATGTCGACAATTAATCAAATTCACCGTTTGATAGGTCAACGGAGTGACCAGTTGATCTATCTGTTCCTCCATTCGTGTCGTAAATCGTGGCTAAATTCATAGTCCTTTACATAGCACCATGTTGACGCCCTACCATTTGGACCGGTGGCCATCAATGATACACCATCGTTATCACACACCTCTTTCAATTTAAATACTACTTCTGCAGTAGCCATGAATTCGGTTATGAAATCTAAATTCAACAAAACTTCATCAAATTTTATATATTTAATCATCAATCTGACATCCAATGCCTATTGTCATCCCCACATTTTCGTCTAAGCTGGTCTACTAGAATCTGTTAGGTGATGAACTGTCACCATTAAACCAGCTGTCCAGTTCCCAGAGTCAGCATCATGTCAACGAATAATCAAATTCACCATCTGGTGGGTTAATAGAGAGACCACTTGATCAACTACATCCTTCATCTGTGTCGTAAGTTGTTGCTCCAATTCCAATTACAATTCATATACATAGCACCATGCTGATGCCCAACCATGTAGACTGATGGCCATTAATGATACAAGTTCGTTATCACACACCTCTTTGAATTGAAAAACCTCTTCTGCAGTAGCCATCCATTCGATTATCCTTTCTGGATTGAGACTAAGTCCATGTAATTTTGGGATTCCAATCATTAATCCAGCCTTGCAATGCCTATTATCATCCCCATGATTCTAAATTAGCCGCTCTAGTAGATTCTCTTCGGTGATGAACCATCACCATTAAAGGAGTTCTCAAAGTCATCATCATGTCCACGATTAATAAAATCCATCATCCAATTGGTTAATTAATTTACCACTTGATTTATATGTTCCTCCATTCGTGTCAAAAATCTTGAGTCCAATTCCCATTCATATGCATGGCACAATGCTGATGCCCTACCATGTGGATTGGTAGCCATCAATGATACACGTTCGTTCTCGCACGCCTTTTGGAATTGAAAAACCACTTCTACAGTAGCCATACATTCCATTATCATTTCTGGATTCAGACTAAGTCTGTCTGATTCTAGGATTTCAATTGTCTATCCAGCCTTCCAATGCCTATTGGCATCCCCACGATTCTGCCTTAGCTGCTTTACCATATTCTCTTTGGTGACGAACCGGTACCATTGAACGAGTTCTCAGACTCATTATCATGTCCACGGTTAATTAAATCCACCACCTGATTGGTTAATGGAGTGAAAACTTGATCAATCTGCTCCTCCATTCGTGTCGTGAATCATGGTTCAACCTCCTATTCATATGCATCGCATCATGCATATTCACTATCATGTAGACTGGTGGCCATTTATGTTAGACGTGTGTTCTTACACATCTCTATGAATTCAAAATCACTTTTACAGTAGCCATGCATTCGCTTAGCCTTTATTGATTCAGACTAACTCCATCAACTTCCATGATTTTAATCATCAATCCGGGCTTCCGATGCCTATTTTCAAAAACACAAAACAACCTTTCTGCATGTTTTGACAAAGCAGAATTGTCTTTACATTGCAGAATCTGTCTTTTCCTTTTTGTCTCTGTTGTAGAATGCTTTAACTAAAAGAGGAATGTCAACTTTAAACCTTTCATCTTCTGTTATGGCCATTTTGATATAAGAAATGGTCTGTCACCTATTTCAAATATCCACTTTGTCTTCATTTAACAAAACAGCGTAGGCAGTCTTTGCAGCTTCTGTTTTTCCACTTTTGTCATTGACTTTGTAAACTAATCTTTTGGTCAATACAATACATGAGGACTTGGAAACATATTCCAAAAAGTGTTTTGCCTGTTCACAAAGAACAGAACACTTTGAATTTGTCCAAACTGCTCAACAGGATAGAGCAGCGTAGACAGTTTATGTCCAGCCTGTTTAAACAGAATAGAACAGCTTGGACAATCTGCCTTTGTTGCAACAAATGCAACAGGGTAAACAGCTTTGACTAATATTTCAAATCACTTATCAGGTTTCAATAAGGCATTAACAGGCCTTAAATTATGCCTTCAAATTCATCAAACAGGTTTGATTAATAATCTCCCCCTATGATGTAGAGTAGGTTTAACTGAGGCCTTTTTGTGCCTAACAATCTCCCCTTATATGCAGTAATCAGTCTAAGCTGATTATATCAATAATCACTATATATTTTTACAATACATTTTGCTGAAATGAAATTACAACATTGAAGTAAAGTAAAAGATCAGTTATATATTGTAACACCCAAGTTACCACAAACAGTACACGTCATAATTTCTTAAAATACATTTCATTAAGTAATAAATATTACTATTGTCTAATACCACAGGTCCAAATACCTGATTCAAATTACTTCAAGATACTTACTTACAAAATATATTAAAGATATGATGTTGGTCTAATCTAGCTTCTAAAATCTTCAATCAGAGTGCGGAAGATTGAACAAGCTACCCGAGACCGCAATAATCTTTACAAAATAGGCATCAGCAATAAGTCCAAAAGTCTGCAATCATCAAGTATCCAGATTCACTTAGCCTGGGACGAACTACCTGCTATGGTCTTGCCCTTATCAGCTTTTCCTGTAAAGAGAGTTGTCATGACAGAGTAAGCTAACATTGCTTAGTGAGTTAACAGAGTTCCATTAGCTTCCACACACACACACACACACACACACACACACACATATATATATATATATATATATATATATATATATATATATATATATATATATATAATACTATCAGCTCATGTCGTCAAGTCAACACGTCAGAAACGGCAAAAGATTTGGGAGATTAGCCCAATCAATATTCCCATGTGTAAGGCCGAAGCCCTACGGGAAACGTATGGAAACGATCAGATGCGAAAGGAATCTGCAGAATTCCTTCCTGTGAATGGAGATCTCACATTCGGTCAGAACAGTAAATGCAGTATGCAGATGCAAATGAATCAACAACAAGTAATCAACAAGCATGCTAAGTATTTATATAGAAAGTAAAAGAGAACATGCAGTTCAAGGCATATCAGATATCTAATTTCAATGATGTCAAAAGTAAGTTCCTATCATACAATAGAGTATTCAAGAAACATGCAGCAATAGCAGATGTTTCCATACAATTCAGTAACAATCACCAATAAGTATTGAAACATATGCATGTACTTAATGTAATCTGTCACTCACAGTAGTCCTGAGCAATGTAAATTAGTCAATTAGTGCTTAACGAATTAAGCCGTCCAATTTACTCTGTCAAACCGGCTAGTTCCTGCAGTTCAGTTTCAAATCTGGCATATCAATGTCAAGTTTATAACATGATCTATATAACCCTAATTATATTATTAGGTTATTATCATGTCTTGTTGTCGAGTCTGTGGTAGTTCCTAATGTCCCAGAGTGAGCCTATTCTTATCCTTGGTCAATTAGGTCAACCGGAACTTCTTTAGGTCTATACCAGGGTATAACCTTCAGTTCTTATCAGATTACTATAGTTTCATTTGATTTACAGAGATGTGGCCTTAATACAAAGCTAACCATAGTATTAGCAAAGCAAATCATGACATACAATTTCTAAGGTTTCATAACATTAAAACAAATGTTTTCATGTTTTAAGTTTAGTCCCAAAGTCGAGGGTTCATATAGTGCCTGTTTAATTAATTGAGCATAAAATGGTCGTGAAACTTGTGAAGTTTATAGTGATTACAATATGAGATGCTTTTCAATTTAAAATCATGCACAAAACATAAGGCCGATCAAGAACTTGATCTGATTTACAATTCAATGCCTCCCGAACATAGTTAGCTTCGAATTTGGGGTTCAAATTTAGGGAGATTCGAACTTAAGTAGACAAATTCGAATTTAGGGGGGTTAAATTCGAATTTAAGTATACAAATTCGAAATTTAGGGGTTAAATTCGAATTAGAGTTCGAATTAGGGGTTAAATTCGAATTTAGGTAACAAATTTCGAATTTAGGTAACAAATTTCGAAGTGAGGTAACAAATTTCGAATTTAGTCCCTTTGCATACCAAAAGTCATTAATTTAATCAATTTCGAACCTAATCTGATGATGAATTCGAATTTGTTCATGGTTCTCTCGAATTTGTTCTTCTTGAGGGAGAAATCGTCACTAACATTTGTCCAAGCTATAGCATTCGAGTTTGGATGATTATAGACGTTTTCCAAACAAAATCAGGTCCTAAACGAGAGCAAATCAACTTCGAATGAAGAGCAATTGAGCAAATTCAAATTTGCTCTCAAAACCGGAACAAAAAGAGAGAAAAAGGGTCGAACTTACCTCAAATCAGAACAATATCGAACATGCAATGGCAGATTATGGTAGAGCTCGACGATATCTATCCGATGAGGTATAAACCACGAGTTTTCGTTGAACCGATTAGGAGAAAAGTTAGAGAGAAGTTCAAATTTTAGAGAGAGAGAGTCTCAAGGGGAGAATCAGAAGTTTTGGCTAAACAAATTAAAGGAGTTTACATACTCTATTTATAAGAAAATAGAGAAAATCTGATTTTTCTAGCTAATTTTAGGAGTTGACCATTTTTACTCCTAATGAATCTGATTTGCATTTTCAGATGCATATAATAGTAAGGAGGTTCTAGTTTTGCTAGAATTATCTTTTTAGACTAATTTTATTCATTTTAGTCCATTTTGTCATTTTCAAGTCTTTAATTTGTCAATTAGCTAAATTTAATTATTAAATTTATTTCAGCTAATTTTGGGCAAGTTTTCATAATTAATTATAACTTAGTATAATTAACCATCTATAATGCATGTTTTCAGCTAATTACTAATAATTTAGTCAAAATTATTTAAATACCCATGGTTTGATGTTGTAATTTATATTTAATAAATTACGGGCTGTTACAAACTTCCCCCGTTAAATTGATTCCGTCCTCGGAATCGACTAAGACCAGAATAACTTTGGATATTTTTGCCTAATCTCGTCTTCTCGCTCCCATGTTTGCGCAGATCCCTTATGGTATTTCCATTGAACTAACACCATTGGAATTTCCTTGTTGCGCAACTTCGAAATCTTTTGGTCGATTATACGCTCAGGCTCTTCCTCGTATCTCAGCTGTTCATCAATTTGCACGTCCTTCCAAGAAATCACAGCTTCAGTGTCAATCAAGCACTTTCGAAGATTACTAACGTGAAATACATCATGTATCCCAGACATTTCGGCAGGCAATCTTAATCTGTAGGCTTGCAATCCTACACGCTCGAGAATTTCGAAAGGACCAACAAATCGAGGGCTCAACTTCCCCCGTTTGCCGAACCTTACTACCCCTTTTCTTGGCGAGACTTTCAACAACACTTTATCAGCAACCTCAAACACAATTGGTTTACGCCTTCGATCATGATACTTCTTTTGTCTGTCATAAGAGGTCTGTATCCGCTGTCGAATCAACTGTAGTTGGTCGTGGGCTTCTTGCAAAATGGCTGGTCCTGAGATCGGACGTTCACCTGTTTCCCTCCAACAGGTTGGAGTTCGGCATCGTCGTCCGTACAAAAGCTGATATGGAGGCATGCCAATAGTCGAGTGGTAACTATTATTGTAAGCAAATTCTACAAACGGAAGGTGAGTATCCAAATTTCCACCGAGATCTATTACACAGGCGCGTAGCATATCTTCCAAAGTCAAAATCGTTCTATCACTTTGCCCGTCAGTTTCTGGATGATAAGCGGTGCTCATCTTGAGTTCAGTACCTAGTTCATTCTGAAAGGCCTTCCAAAAGCGAGAAGTAAATCTGCTGTCACGGTCAGATACAATAGACAATGGAACACCATATCTAGTCACGATTTCTTTCATGTACAATTCAGCTAGCTTTTCGAGGCGTTCATCTTCACGTATCGGAAGGAAATGTGCTGCCTTAGTGAGTCGATCCACTATTACCCATATAGATTCATGATTCCATTTAGTCCTGGGCAGCTTCGTCACAAAGTCCATGGTTATGTGGTCCCACTTCCATTCCTGGATTGGCAATGGTTGTAGTTCCCCATACGGCTTCTGATGTTCAGATTTGACTTGTAAGCAAGTCATGCAATTTTCTACATATCGACCTACATCCTTCTTCATTCCAGGCCACCAATATTCCATCCTCAAATCTTGATACATTTTAGAAGAACCAGGATGTATCGCAAATTTCGACATATGAGCATCCGACAGAATCTGATCACGAACACCTCCAAATCTGGGAACCCATATTCTATCCATGAACCGTCTAAGACCACGATTGTCAAGAGTCAGCTTGGTCACATAATTAACCATGCGTTCAGATTTCAGGTTCTCATCCCGAATGGCCTCGGTTTGAGCGGCAATTATCAACTTAGACAGGGCAGACTCCAATACGACAGAAGTCAAGGCATAACATCGAATATAATGGTTTTGACCGGATTTACGGCTTAAGGCATCTGCTACTATATTTGCTTTACCTGGATGGTAGAGGATCTCACAGTCATAGTCCTTAATCAATTCCATGGATCGCCTTTGTCGCATATTCAGTTCTTTTTGGTCAGATATATACTTCAGACTTTTGTGATCTGTATATAATTTGCATCTAGTCCCATACAGATAATGCCACCAAATCTTCAATGCAAAGGTTATGGCTGCAAGCTCCAAATCATGCGTCGGATAATTCTTTTCATGCGTCTTTAGTTGCCTTGATGCGTAGGCAATTACTTTATCCCGTTGCATCAGCACACAGCCTAATCCCATCTTTGAAGCATCACTATAGACTACAAAATCGTCATTACCCTCAGGTAAGGCCAAAATCGGTGCTTCAATTAGCTTACGCTTCAGGGTCTCAAAGGCTCGTTCTTGAGATTCATTCCATTCAAACTTAACTTATTTCTTTGTCAGGCTAGTTAAAGGTACCGCAATCTTGGAGAAATCACGGATAAATCTTCGGTAATAACCCGCTAATCCCAAGAAAATTCAAATTTCAGATACGTTTTTCGGTGCCTCCCATTTCTGAACCGCATCTACTTTCGATGGATCCACCGCAATTCCATCACCTGAGACAACGTGTCCCAAAAATTGCACATGGCGTAACCAGAATTCACATTTTGAGAATTTTGCGTAGAGTCGCTCTTTACGTAAGAATTCTAGCAATTCTCGCAAATGCATCGCATGGTCAGATTCAGACTTAGAGTAAATCAAAATGTCATCAATGAAGACTATAACTGATTTGTCCAACATTGGTCTGCATACCCTATTCATGAGGTAAGGCCGAAGCCCTACGGGAAATGTATGGAAACGATCAGATGGAAAGGAATCTGCAGAATTCCTTCCTGTGAATGGAGATCTCACATTCGGTCAGAACAGTAAATGCAGTATGCAGATGCAAATGAATCAACAACAAGTAATCAACAAGCATGCTAAGTATTTACATAGAAATTAAAAGAGAACATGCAGTTCAAGGCATATCAGAATTCTAATTTCAACGATGTCAAAAGTAAGTTCCTATCATAATTCAAGAAACAGGTAGCAATAGCAGATGTTTCCATAAAATTCGGTAACAATCACCAATAAGTATTAAAACATATGCATGTACTTAATGTAATCTGTCACTCACAGTAGTCCTGAGCAATGTAACTTAGTCAATTAGTGCTTAACGAATTAAGCCGTCCAATTTACTCTGTCAAACCGGCTGGTTCCTGTAGTTCAGTTTCAAATCTGGCATATCAATGTCAAGTTTATAACATGATCTATATAACCCTAATTATATTATTAGGTTATTATCATGTCTTGTTGTCGAGTCTGTGGTAGTTCCTGATGTCCCAGAGTGTGCCTATTCTTATCCTTGGTCAATTAGGTCAACCGGAACTTCTTTAGGTCTATACCAGGGTATAACCTTCAGTTCTTATCAGATTACTATAGTTTCATTTGATTTACAGATATATGGCCTTAATACAAAGCCAACCATAGTATTAGCAAAGCAAATCATGACATACAATTTCTAAGGTTTCATAACATTAAGACAAATGTTTTCATGTTTTAAGTTTAGTCCCAAAGTCGAGGGTTCATATAGTGCCTGTTTAATTAATTGAGCATAAAATGGTCGTGAAACTTGTGAAGTTTATAGTGATTACAATATGAGATGCTTTTCAATTTAAAATCATGCACAAAACATAAGGCCGATCAAGAACTTGATCTGATTTACAATTCAATGCCTCCCGAACATAGTTAGCTTCGAATTTGGGGTTCAAATTTAGGGAGATTCAAACTTAAGTAGACAAATTCGAATTTAGGGGGGTTAAATTCGAATTTAAGTATACAAATTCGAAATTTAGGGGTTAAATTCGAATTAGAGTTCGAATTTAGGGGTTAAATTCGAATTTAGGTAACAAATTTCGAATTTAGGTAACAAATTTCGAAGTTAGGTAACAAATTCCGAATTTAGTCCCTTTGCATACCAAAAGTCATTAATTTAATCAATTTCGAACATAATCTGATGATGAATTTGAATTTGTTCATGGTTCTCTCGAATTTGTTCTTCTTGTTCATCATTTAAGCATGCATTCATAGTTCAAATTCCCTAAAACGTCAAGGAACATTTATAGGTTCATTATAGGTCCATTTCTAACACATTTTCGAGTTTATTAGATATCCAAAGATCAATATTTCGGGTCTTTAGGTTCAAATACAGCAACAACTAAAATTGAACATAAATGAGGGAGAAATCGTCACTAACCTTTGTCCAAGCTATAGCATTCGAGTTTGGATGATTATAGACATTTTCCAAACAAAATCAGGTCCTAAACGAGAGCAAATCAACTTCGAATGAAGAGCAATTGAGCAAATTCGAATTTGCTCTCAGAACCGGAACAAAAAGAGAGAAAAAGGGTCGAACTTACCTCAAATCAGAACAAAATCGAACATGCAATGGCAAATTATGGTAGAGCTCGACGATATTTATCCGATGACGTATAAATCACGAGTATTCGTTGAGCCGATTAGGAGAAAAGTTAGAGAGAATTTCAAATATTTAGAAAGAGAGAGTCTCAAGGGGAGAATCAGAAATTTTGGCTAAACAAATTAAAGGAGTTTACATACTCTATTTATAAGAAAATAGAGAAAATCTGATTTTTCTAGCTAATTTAGGAGTTGACCATTTTTACTCCTGATGAATCTGATTTGCATTTTCAGATGCATATAATAGTAAGGAGGTTCTAGTTTTGCTAGAATTATCTTTTTAGACTAATTTTATTCATTTTAGTCCATTTTGTCATTTTCAAGTCTTTAATTTGTCAATTAGCTAAATTTAATTATTAAATTTATTTCAGCTAATTTTGGGCAAGTTTTCATAATTAATTATAACTTAGTATAATTAACCATCTATAATGCATGTTTTCAGCTAATTACTAATAATTTAGTCAAAATTATTTAAATACCCATGGTTTGATGTTGTAATTTATATTTAATAAATTACGGGCTGGTACATATATACACTGATTTTGATTACAAACAACACATGTTTTTACAAAAGTACAACTAATGTACTAAAGTATATTACAACTGATGTAATAAGAAAATTATAACTAATGTAATGAAGTACAACGTATGTACAAGGATAAGTTTCAACAAATTTGGATTGTTGATGGTGGGAGCAGGTAATGGCAAGCCTGTCCAACTTATGAACAGCTTCTATTCTTCATCTACTCAGCAGTAGATGGACCTCCAAGTTGTTATGGTCTTTCTTCGAACATTTGTTCAAAATGCTCCTTGGCTTCTTCAATTTCCTCCATTTCATTTCCGAGGAACATGAAGTTAGGATGTTGAAGCTCTCCTCTCTCATGGAAGCCTTTGAGTTGTTCCCAGATAGCTGCTCTCCATCTTGAATATTATTTGAAGGAGTTGGCAAGTCTAAAAGCTACAAGCTGCTTAAGACCAACTTTATGCAAATCAGATGCTCTCTGGAAACACATTTTCTTTGTTAGGGGATCTACAAAAAAAAAATACCCCAAACTCAGGTTCTTCTATAAGCTTGTCTTCCTCTGGTTCCACTCCTCTGGGCAGGCTGTGATTTACTCCATTAATCTCAACAGGTAGAATGCCTTGCTCAATCATCATTTGGAGTTCTTCCAGCTCAGTATCCTTCCTCTTTCTCCTGGCCTTTTTCTTGGGTTCAACCACTGAGGTACCCTTGATTTGTTCTTCTGAGATCAGGCCAAGATTCTTAACTCTTTCCATTAATGTCTTGACATATGCCTTGTTAGTCTTAGCAGTTTTAGACTTAGACTGACTCACGGCCACTGCCAATTCAACCCAGTCTCTGTACCCCATTTGAGCAACATCAATGTGTTCATATGCTTCCAGTTATGGACCTTCAGCACCTAGCCTGGTTATCTGGATTTTCCACTGTTTGCCTTTCTTTGAAATGGGGACAGCTTTGACAATTGTTTCCTTGGCAAGCCTTCTGTTGGCAACATCAAAGAATTTCTTCATTTCCAAGTTGTCAAAGTGTGTTTAGGCTCTTGCTGACTATGATTTGATCACAGAGACCTGAGCACCCTTTTCTTTTTCTCCTTCTTTCTCAGCCACTGACTCATTGGCAGCCTCTAGCAGTTTCCTTTGAACATCCAAGGAAGACATTTTAGCTTTTCTTGCCTCCTTGTATGCAAAGGCCTTTGAAGCTTTAGCAGAGGCTTCTTCTCTCTTTAGCTTTTCTAGAATCTGAAGCTGCTCTTCTTTGAATTCATAATAAGTTTTCATGGGGAGACCCATGTCTTTAGCCCGAAATTTATCAAATTTTAGTTGAGCATCTTTGTGATAATCAGTGTCCATTGAGGCTTTTCTCTTCCCTTTAGCTGTCGTGGTTATGACAGCTTCAGTTTCCTCGACCTCTTCTTCTTCAGTTTGCTCCAAGATCAGATGTCTCCTTCTTCTTGGCCTGTCCCCAGGAATGTATTCCTCCCCCTTAGATGGTGCAGGGTTTGGAGATCCAGCCTGAGTAGGTTGAGCAGCTTTAGTTGTTTTGGAGACATCTGCAGTAGGACATGTTTGGGAAAGACCTGCTGCTTGTCCCACTGATGCTGATTTCTCCTTAGAGGGTGATGAATATTTCTCCCCCTTAGACTTGGTCTTTGAGGCAAATATCTTCTCCCCCTTTGAAGGAGATGGCACAAAGCCTTCACCAATGGGTCTGCATGTAGGAACAAATCTAGCAGGCTGGGCAGCAGGTTTGGCAGCAGGTTTGGAACCAACAAGGCTATGCACTAAGAAAGCCAAGTTGTCCTTAACCTCTACAAGTTGGGTAACACAGGTTTGAAGAAAGGTAGAGTGGGAAGTAGCAAGAGATGACAGCTGAGCAATAGCTTCCCTGTCAGAAGCTGTGAACACCAAGCTCTGAAGTTTTGCAAGATTGATTTGAATCTTGCATATCGTCAAAGTTTGACGACACAGAATTGGACAGTGAGACCACTAAGGTGTTCAAGCTGGCCGGAGTGGAAGGGAGAGTATTTGTGCAAGTGTCAAGAAGAGCTGACAGCTGTTGGCAAACAGCTGACAGTGAGGACACAGAGTCCTGTTGGGAAGAAAGAATGGTTGAGAGGGTGGAGGATAGTGTTTGCAGCTGTGCAATGAGTGCAAGCAGCTGAGAGATTGATCAGCTTGGGGAGCAGGGGTTGGAAAAGAACTCCTGAATGAATCAAGGAACCCCTGAAGCTGAGCAGACACAGAGTCTAATATGATAGAAGGTAGGGAGGTCATTGACATTTCCGAAGAACCAACTTTGTTGGTCAGCAAAGATAGCTGATCCTTCAAAGGAAGATCTTTGGGTGATGGAGGAGTATGTGTGGATTGTTTGGATTGGGTGGATGGTGAGGAATGTGAATGTTATGGAGATGTGGAAGATGTAGGATTATGTGGATTAGTGGGGGAAGGTAAGGAGACTTTAGAGAGTAATTTCATAGTCTGGGCATATGTTAGATGGCCCGGCTTGGAAGGGTCAAGGGTTAGAAGTGGCTATATCTGCATCATGAGGTGAAGTGGTAGGAGTTGGTGGCCTTTCAGATGCTGCCTGTGTGTACAACAGCTGTATCACCAGGAGCAGAAGTTTGAGGCTGATCTGCTGGATGGTCTGTTCCAGCAGCCTTGGCACCTTGTGCAGGCTCAGATAGTGTAAGAGAAGTATGAAGTGGAGACTGTGTGGACTCAGTATGGAGTGGAGTGGACTCCTGTCTTTCAATATCCTCAGCCAGTTGGGAGGCTGGGATAGTGGATGTGGTAGTATCCTTTTGTACAACTGGTTCCTGTTGGGAGGAACCAGAGGGTCTAGGCAGACTCTGGGTGGACTCTTTTTGGAGTGAAGCCTGCTCCAAATGTGCTGAACCTTTTCCCAAAATAGGAGAAGTAGCAGGGGTTGCTTCTTTTTCAACTGACTCCTGTTGAGAGGGGTTAGAGGGGCTAGTTTGGAATGTTGATTTTTTTGGCTCGGGATTTGCGTCGGTTATATGATTTGAGGAATGAAGTGGAAGATGGATGTTGTGGGGAAGTGATGGGCTATTTGGACTGTATGTGAGACTGGGTCAGAAACAGGGGGGTTAACCTGTTCCATGGTCTCAGGTGCCACAGAGGCACCAGCCACGAAGGCCTCAGATTCAACAGATGAATCAGGCATTTGGACATGTGGTATCAAACACTTGTAATTTGCGATACAAGTCTCAAAAATAATGAGAGGGAACAAACCTTTTAGGCATAACAGCCTTCATTTCAACCCATGTAGCAATAGGTCTTTCTCCATTTCTTCTTCGGTTGGTGACTAATTGATCCCATCATACTATAACGTAATCTGTGAATTCAATTGCTGCTACTTTCACCTTTTGATCCTCGCGATAATTATTACATGCAAAAATCAGTTCAACCTTTTTTTCCCAGTCTAAATACGCTTCTGGATCACTCTTTCCTTAAAATTGTGGAATTCTCATCTTAATGTTGTTGAGTCCTCTATAAGCACCATGGTTTCTTCTGTGCCTCCTTCTTTCAGATCCTCTATCCCCTTCATCACTTCGAGCATCATCTTCATGATTTTCATCAGAAACTTGTGATGGTGGTGGAGCATGAGGTCCACGTGCCTCCAATCTATCCAATCTTTCATGGATTTGATTAAACTCGTTCGTCATTAAACGTCGCATTTCAGCCATGAGAGCTTGGACTTGAAGGTTAGGGAGGGGTTGATTATCTTCCATCTTTTAATCTGTAAAAACAAGAGTAATTGGAAAAAATATATTTTCTCTCCTCACTCCCTTACGTGTTTCACTCAAGAGATGTCACTCAACGCTCGTGTATCACACAAAAAAATATTCGGCTTTACCCTCAAGTGTTCTCACAACTCAATGCCTTTTACCTCTCTATTCCTTATGGAGCTCAATGCCAACGAGGAGAAGTTGGAACAAAAAAATGATATAGAAGATAAATTATTGATTTTCAAGCACGCGTGTTCATATAAACTTCTTTTCTTTTATTTCTTTTTTTTTTTGCACCCTTTTTTTTAAATTTTTTTGCTACATTTTTTTATGCTTTTTTTTGCTGCACTTTTTTATGCTTTTTTTTGCTCTTCTTTTTTTTTGCTCTTTTTTTTGTTGAACAACGTGACTTTTTTTTAATATGACAAAACATGAAAAATGTAAAAGATAAGATGATGAGAAAGATAGACAAACACAATGATAAGAACAAAATGCAAAAAACTTAAGAATCGAACCTTTGTAGCTTTGAATTGAAAAACCTCTTTTACAGTAGCCATGCATTTGGTGTGGCTATCAATGACACACGTTCGTTATCCAACACCTCTTTGAATTGAAAAACCTTTTCTATAGTAGCCATCCATTCGACTATCCATCTTTGATTCAGACTAACTCCATCAAATTCTAGGACTTCAATCATCAATACGGTCTTCCAATGCCTCTTGTCATCCCCATGATTCCGTCTTAGCAGCTGTACCAAACTCTCTTCAGTGACGAACCATCACATTGAACAAGTTCTCAAACTCATCATCTTGTCAATAATTAGTCAAATCCACCATCCGATTGGTTAATTGAACGATTACTTGATCTATTTGTGCCTCCATTCATGCAGTAAATCATGGATCCAATTTCCATTGATATACATGGCACCTTGTTGATGATCCACCATGCAGTACGGTGGCCATCAATGATACACGTTCCTTATCATACACCTTAATGAATTGATAAACCTCAACTACAGTAGCCATCCATTCGATTAACCTTTCTGGTTTCAGATAAACTCCATCAAATTCTAGGGTTTCAATCGTCAATCCAGCCTTCCAATGCCTATCGTCATCATCGTCATCATCATCATCATCAAATTCTAGGGTTTCAATAGTGTTTCGTCATGAAGAGATTATGTAAGGTCTACCACTACTAGATCTATCTAGACGCGGATCCGTGAACGAGTGCGGAATCCTCGTTAACGGTTAGACGGACAACTCTCAACTACGAAACACGGAGACTATTAGACGCTGAACGAACGACACACGAACGATCCTACAAACTAATTCTCTCCGAAACGGACCTAAAGCTGATGATAAACTCGAGATCGCCTTAAGCTTAATTCCTCACGAAACCTGCTAAAAGTCTGCTAATGACTCGAGTCTATCCCTAATTATAGACCCTGATTCGAGTCTGATGTGGGCCAAACTCGAATCTGGCCCAAGGCCCATTCGAGTCTGTCCACAGTGACATTCTCGAACCTGGGCACATTCGAATCTAAGACTACATTCGAATCTATCACAGATTCGAATGTCTACCTTTGTGTAATTCGAATCTAGCCAAATCACTTAAACACCTAAGTGATGAAACTTATGTTTTTACTTATGTTTGAGTTAATCTTTGATCTTTTATGTTTGAACTTCTTGTAATACGTTACATCAAGTTCAAACACACAATCAATAACAGTCAAACACATATAAACATATATATCACACACTTGCTCAAATCACAATGCAGTATCACTTAGACTGCTATCGTCACACAGGATGTACCAACAAACTCCCCCTTGACGATAGCTTCTAATAATTCACACATTTGACTTAAGAACTTTGTTTATTTATTGATTCAAAATACTACCAGCATACAAACCTTTCTCGACACATACCTTGACTACATTTTCATACTTACTTGCTTCACCGTCCATATGTGAGTCACTGGAAATCTTACAAGCATACAAAATCTGAAGATCTTCTTTAGAGAGGTTTACCAGGTGAAGCGGGTCGTAGACTCTAAGAATGACTTTTTCTTCAAAATCTTCCATAACTGCTTCCCCGGTCTCAGTGTCAGCGTACCACCAATGTAGATTCTGCAAAACATTCTGTGGCATCCGCTTGAGAGGCACTTTCCTCAGACATCTAGCTGGTTTATAATGAATCCTCATCCACGGTCGTCCAGTTAGAGGATCGATACGTGACGGATCCTCTACCCTTCTCCCGACCCTTGGATTCAAACGCTCGAATTTCCTTGATCTCCCCTCCTTTCTTATGATTCTTTCAATTACGCTCGCATAGGGATCATTGCCAATGTTTATCAAATCTTTCCATGCTAGCGCAGTGATTTCGATCTTTGGCAAGGAGTTGAACGCTTTTAAAGTTCGCCACATGTACTGAAGCCCGTCTTTCCTTTTAATTACAAATAGCTGCAGATCTCTATCAAAGAACCAGCTTAATATCGCTCAGAAAGCTTCCCAGTACCCGGCACTCTCATTGTCCTTTTAATCACTAACTCCTTCTCTTCAGCCCTGAACCATAGCTTTCTTTTTTCTTCATTTGTTAGCTCTCTCGCAGGTTCTACTGTTGATGGCTGAGGATTTAACGCAGCATTTACTATATCTACATTGACAATATTATTTCCATCAATCATGTAAGTATCCGTGATAGGATTCTGCTGCACAACTATCTCGTCAGCTTCATCATCCTCATCAGCGACTACCTCATCATCTGAACGCCAGTCCACTATCTCTTCTGGCACAAACTCACCTTCTTCCAGCTCTTCATCTTCATTATCAAAACCTATATCCATAGGATCATCATCGAGATCCATAAGAGCGTCTATCATTTCACTGATCTCAAACTCCGTAGGCTGTTTTGATGAACTAGCTTCTCCCATTTCCCCTTCAACTTGACTAGGCTCCCCCTGAACTTGTGTAGCTTGAGCTGCAGAAAAATCTACAGGCTCATTCTAATTATGTGCATCGGGATCATTGCCTTCGTCATCATCATCTCTTCGCTGCACCTCCTGATCCCTACAACTTGTCTCCCCCTGAGCTTGAAGATTTTTCATGAGCTGCTCAAGGAGGGACCGCATTGATCGGATCTCAGCTGATTGATCTGCAACAAAGGCCTTTAATTCGGTGTTCTCTTCTCTTACATTTTCCACAATCTTCCTCAATTCGGCATTGTCCTTATCAAGATTTGCGTTATGCGCCTGGAGCTCGCAGACAGCCTTTGTTAGGGTTAAGATTTGAACATGCTGGAAGTCAACACGTCCCTTGAGTTGCATGAACCTCTGATTTTCAGTGTAGGTGGTCGAAGTAGATGGAATGGATTGTATGGGTGTTGGGCGAATTGGGGATGGAATATATGGCTCATGTTGTTGAGGTGGTGGTGATGGTGGAGCGGTGGCTTGTGGTTCTGGAGTTTGAGTTTGAGACTGTTGGGCTTCAGATGCTGATGTTGACCCTTGCATGAACCGGTGACGCTTGGCCCGCTGCCTAGTCACCAAGGGAGCAACTTCCTCCTCTTTGAAATCTGAATCGTCAGATTCCCTTTCCTCTCTTCTCCTTGATCCTGCTTCATTCACTATCAACCTGGATCCATAGGTTCCTATTTGAATATTGGGATCCGTAGCCACTGATTCAGTAGCTTCAACCTCCAGCTCCTCTTCCGACTCTGATTCAGATGATGTCAAACCTTTATCAGCCCTCTCTGGCTCATATTCTTCCACATCTCTAAATACGTCTTCTTCTCCTTCTGGTGGACTGAGCAATTCACCAACTAAAGCTGCAGCCACATCTTCGTTTGCATGAGGCCCTGCCTCCCAAATTTCATTAAGCGTCTGGCATAGCTGTTCAGCTTCTCTCGGAACATTTGAGGGCCCAGCTTCTTGAACATTTGAGGGCCCGACTTCTGTAACTTCTGGTTGCTGGCTTGTCGAAGGTCTGGTTGCCGGAATTTGACTCGCTGCAGGTCTTTGACGGCGTCTTTGAGCGCGCGGCTGCTGTTGTTGTTGACGTTGTTGTGGTTGTTGTTGCGGTTGAAACTCAACGACCCCTGCCCAGTTGGCATCTTCCGGGGCTTGAAACTCCCTATCCACAATTGCTCCGAATAATGGACGCGCAACAGGAACAGCCAATCTTCCTCGGTGTGAGGAACAATCAGCGAAGATCCTTTTGTCCATGATGGCAACGCTCAGAAAATCATTCGACAGCGGCAAGTTTGGCAAGAAGTGCCTTATCAACAGCATAATGAACCTTGGGTACAACAAGAATCTTTCCCTTTCTGGAGCCGTAATCTGATGAACGAACTCCGAGAAAAACATCTGTGAAAAGCTGAATTTCCGATTGTATACCAAAGCAATAACCCCAGATTGGATCTTTGACACTATATAATCAAATCCAGCTTTCTTCGGCGCAAAACAGACCATGAATACATGCACCAAGAATCTCCATTGCCCAATCAGGCCACTCTTCATGTACGACGACTTTGCAACATCTAAACTGTATCCCATCCTCAGAAAAGCAGTCTACCTAATACTTAACGGAAAGTCAATAGGCCCATCCTCTTGTTCCTGAGATCCTAACTGCAGAACCTGACGCAACATGTCTGCAGAAAAGACTAACGGCTGTCCAGCGATTCTAGTTCTTAGAACTGTCGGGGTGACAGTGCAATCAACTTGCAAATGCTCGTAAAACTGTCGTACATATGGAAGAACTATTTGGATGTTATGGTATAGAGCAAATCCAATCCTAGATTCAGCTAGGAAATCCATTTGGCGATAACCCTGCGCCTCAGGGATATTATTGTCGGGATTAAGGACCATATTATGCTTCGGCACAAATATCCTATCTGCCATGTCTGCACAATAAATAAAGTATTAGAATTAACAAAAAATGAATAAACTTGTTTAAACTCAAATTTGTTTTATTTTGAACTTGTGTAAGTACAAAATCCAACACCTATGAATTTCTACAAGTTTAATTAAAATTAAATAATTCTAATTAAATGGCAGACTCGAACAACAGATTCGACTACCCAGATTCGAGTGTAATGACTCTTTCGAGTCTATTGACCTTCTCGACTCTATTGATAGACTCGAGACTGGTCAGACTCGAATAGTCAAGATCAGATGCGAATAGACGACGGCCAACATTAACACCAAATCCTATGATTTTAACCTTTTTGGACTCAGAAAATTACATTCATTTGTGCTACTAGTTACTAATCACTGATTTGATCCTTTAATTTGACTATTTATTGGTCCAACCGTTGAAATTTTGAAAAAAAAAACACAACTTAGACCCCTAAATCTTCAAAAATTCGTTGATTTTGGCTTAAAAGATGTATAAAACTACTTGAATCTTGTACAAACCAGTTGTTTATACCTAGATCTTTGAGTAGTATCGAACACACAATCTTCAAACTCGACAAAATGTCGTTTAGTAGAAATCCGATAGACTCGAGCAAATAGATTCGAGATCGCCTTGACAGATTCGAGAGTATAGATTCGAAAACAGATGGAGTTAATGACCTTTACTGTTAACCTATTTATACTCCCAATCCTTCGAGTCTATGGCAAGTTCCGAATCTACTGACAGACTCGAGAAATACCCCTGACACTTAGAAAATTTCGAAAATTTTGAAATAAATTCAACTTTTCCAACCTTTTCCTACGGTATCGTGTAACCAGATAAAATATGCCAACTCTTTTACCCTAAGCACCTGATATTTCACGTAATGTTTATTTTATCCAACCTTGAATGCACCCTCAGTAATTTTTGACCTTTTACCTAAGTAAAAATTAAACTAAAATAAAATAAAATAAAATAAAATAAAATAAAATAAACTAAACTAAGGTAAAAATAGAATAAAATAAAGTAAAATAAAATTTTGACCAAAAATTTATTCTAGACTTAAGCTATACTTAACAAATTTAAAAGCTAAGCTAAATACTAAACAAAATATTTTTGATGAGTATAGTCTAAGAAAGGTTCAATCAGATAGCGATGTCAGATACTTACTATCAGTACTTAAACTTTCACACTTAGGAATTTTTGATTCCTTTGATTATTTGTCGTGACACACTTATTTAGCCGATTGTTGGTATTTTACCCCGTTAACCATTCTACATTTCGGAATATCTCTTGGCATTTTCATTTATCAGGAAATTATCTTACGTGACTCAGACATAGACATACTTTTATGATCAAGGCACACAGACAAAGATTCTAACTTGTTGGTATTTGCAAACTTTCTTTAAAAGACAAACATCGGACACAGGTCTGTATTTTCATACAACAAAGTGTCTTAGTTCGACTTAAGGTTTATTTTTAAAGTTAGCAGACAGCGGTGAAAGGTCTGTACTGACGTACAACAAAGCGACATATCTGCTAACCCGAATCTAAACAGAGACAACAGGTCTGTACTTACGTACAACAGAGTTGCATGTTTTCGACTCTCAGTTTTATATGATATTTCTATTCTTTCCATTTTCAGATGTATTTGATGTTGCCATACATCCCCAGAAAGTTTGCATACCTCATTTAGACCGAATGTTTGTATGTCTTGTACATAAAAATTATGACCGATTGGTCGTACATCTAAGTTAGTTACACGCTTGACTTTTTCTAAAATATTTTATTAGCCTTGAGATTCCCTATATGTATTATGCCTACCAACACATCAAACTAAATAAAGTATAACACTTAGAATTTAGTTGCATTATGTGTGAAAGCCTAAACACTTAGAGTTTGTAACGACTGTGTTAATTTTCGTCACTTTGAACCTATGTATCTAAGACTTAACTCTTTTTTTTTTTTTTTTTTTGTATTTTTGTAATTTTCTCTCTTTTTTCTTTTGTTTTTCATAAGAAAAAGCAGTAAAATAAGCTAACCTACTAACTTACTAAAAATAGAAACTTACTAAAAATAGAAACTTACCTAAATTAGCAGACTACTGTAAAGAAAGAAATACTACGACTCTAAAAGAAAATAAACTACTACTACTAAGGTCAATTTACTCTGGGTTGCGCATTCCATTCAGTTGAATTAAATACTCAAACCGTGACTTATCAAACGCTTTGGTAAATAAATTCTGCATTATTATCTTCTGTTGCCACTTTTACCAGTTTGATTAAGTTCTTTTCAACACATCACGAATAAAATGATGCCTTATGTCTATGTGCTTTGTTTTGTTGTGTTTAACTGGATTATTAGTTATAGCAATAGTAGATTGATTGTCTATCCTAATTGGAGTTTGAGTGTAAGCCAAACCGTAATCCCGCAATTGTTGTTGTATCCACAGAACCTGTGAGCAGCAACTACCAGCAGCAACATACTCGGCCTCGCACGTTGACACGGCTACCGACGTTTGTTTCTTGCATTGCCAGGACACCAATCTCCCTCCTAGGAACTGACAACCTCCAGTCGTTGATTTGCGCGTCAAGCTGCATCCTCCGTAGTCTGAATCCGTGAACGCCTCCAACTCTAGATCTCCCTCCGCGTGATACCAAAGACCCAGCTTCGGTTTCGACTTGAGGTATCGTAGAATCCGCTTCACAGCTTTCATATGCATCTCCTTCGGATTCGCTTGAAACCTAGCACAAATACACACAGCAAACATTATGTCAGGTCTTGAAGCAGTTAAATACATAAGTGACCCAATCATGGCCCTATATAAAGTCGGATCCACATCGGAATCACTTTCAGTACCCGGCCCGAGATTGTGATTCACTTGAATCGGCGTGCTGAAATGGGCAGTCAACTTTGTTCCTTCCATCCCAAACCGTTCGTTCTAATATGTCATAGACATACTTAGTTTGATGGATAAACATCCCTTCCTTCTTTTGGTCAACTTGTAACCCAAAAAAGAAATTTAACTCCCCCATGGCACTCATCTCGAACTTAGACTTCATCACCTTCTCGAAATCTTTGCACATCTGTTCGTCTGATGATCCAAAGATGATATCATCGACGTACACTTGTACCAAGATAAAGTGATCGCCCTTCCTCTTAACAAACAAGGTACTATCTATCCTACCCCTTTCAAAACCGTTCTCTAACAGATGGTTGGATAGAGTCTCATACCATGCCCTAGGTGCCTGATGTAATCCATAAAGAGCCTTATCTAAGCGATATACTCTATCAGGATATTTTGGATCTGTAAATCCGGGCGGTTGTTCTACATACACCAACTCCTTCACTTTCCCATACAGGAAAGCACTCTTAACATCTAACTGATATACTTTAAAACCCTTGAAGGAGGCAAAAGCTAGAAACAACCTAATGGCTTCCAGCCTTGCTACTGGTGCAAAAACCTCGTTGTAATCGATTCCCTCCTCTTGGTTGAAACCCTTTACAACTAATCTAGCCTTGTTGCGCGTGACTATACCCCGATCGTCCCTTTTGCACTTAAAAACCCATTTGGTTCCTATGGCAATCTCCCCTCGAGGTAACGGAACTAACTCCCACACTTCTAGTTTCCAAAATTGCGAAAGTTCTTCCTGCATCGCTTCAACCCAAGAGTTATCCTTAAGTGCCATTTGCACATTTTTAGGCTCTACCTGCGATATGAAACATGAATATAGACATGTGTGATATGCCTCGGAGTCGTTTATCATCGACAACAACACAGTGTTGTTATTTACACTACTCCGAGTTCTCACACCCTCGTTAGGATTTCCTATGATGCTTTCTATCGGATGGTTCTTGTTAATCCTAGAGGTCTCTATATCATCAACCCTTAGATTATCTCCTAAGTCAGATCCTATTTCACCTAATGGGGGAACAGGCTCAGCTTCTACATTTTCCTCCTCACGGACGTTTTCCTCAGAGTTGGAACTCGATGCTTGAGTCTGATTCTCAGTGTTAGGTGCCTCTTGATCAGCAACTTCTGGAGACCCATCTACAGTCACAGTAGTCTCGGATGTAGATTCGAACGTGGTCCTCGGAAAGATTTGGCCATCGTCGTTCAGATGCAACGTCGCCATGTCCTTTTCGATTGTACCTGCATCATCATCCAAAGGAATGTTAAATGACTCAAATAACTTATCATAGTCAAATATCCATTCCGGACCAGTTTGGGGTTCATGTGTATAACTTGTAACTTCAATGTTATACACAATCTCCACAGTACCATTTGTTTTGTTAAACACCCGTTTGTTTGGTGAGTTCGGCACATAACCTAGGAAGTATCCTTCGTCAGCCTTTTCACCAAACTTCGGTTGATGTTTTGTTCTTAAAATAGTGCATGGTACTCCAAACGGTTCGAATCCAGTTAAGTTAGGTGGCCGTTTATTCAAAATTTCATAGCATGTTTTGTTCAATGATTTGACTGTAAGGACTCGGTTTAAAATATGGCACGCGGTATTCACTGCCTCCCCCCAAAACATGGTAGGAAGCTTTAAATCCGAAAGCATAGTCCTTGCAGCTTCAATCAAAGTTCTATTTTTACGTTCGGCCACCCCATTCTGTTGAGGTTCATATGGTGCACTGAATTGATGCACTATGCCCTTTGATAGGCAATATACACCAATTACAGTGTTTTTAAATTCAGTCCCATTATCACTACGAATATATTTAACCCTTTTTCCGTATGAGTTCTCCACTTGGTCTAAGAACCCGATGAGCTTTGAAGCCGTCTCGTCCTTTGTACCTAAAAAGAAAACCCAAGAAAAACGTGAGTAATCGTCAGTGATAACTAAGCAAATCCAACTACCTCCTATACTCCTTTTGTTGATAGGGCCGAAAAGGTCCATATGCAACAGATCGAATGTTGAGGCGATTGAATTCTGCTTCTTGGACTTGTGTGTCTTTTTATGCTGTTTGCCCTTCATGCACGGTAGACACTTGTCTTCAAATTGAAAGCTCTTCATTGGCACACCCTGCACCAGTCCATTCTTCGTTATGTAATTCATCTTCCTTAGGTGCAGGTGAGCCATGCGTCTGTGCCACAGTACTGATTCTGTCTCTGAAGCTTTGGATAATAGACAGATTGGCCCCATCGAACTCTCCGGCTTGTTCATATCCAGCATGTACAAGTCGTTCTTCCTTGGCGCCCGCATCAGTACCCATTCTTCAGGAATTTTGAATCCCGGCTTTAGCACTAACGCCTCAGTGTCAGTAAATAACACCGAGTTCTTCTTATCACAGATTTGAGATACACTAATGAGATTGTGAACCAGTTTATCAACGTGATAAACTTGGTCCAACTTGATTGTCCCATTAGTGACCACTCCGGTACCCGTGATATATCCATCTTGTTACCCGCGAATGAAACGAATCCCCTATTACCTCCCTTGAAGTCTGTGAGCAGACTTCTTTCCCCCGTCATGTGCCTGGAGCAACCACTGTCGACGAACCACTTGTTGTTTGGACCTGTAGTTATCTCCTGCACACGAAAGAAAAGAGGTTAGTTATCACAGGGAACCCAAGCCATGACTGACTTGGTAATACCATTCTCGTCCACATACGTGAACTCTTTCAAGTACCCATCTCGCCTTTCAGGTGACTTGGGCCGTTGAACTGAATTCTGTTGTGGTGCCGAGTGATTTAAGTTCACTCTTTGCCTTGGTGTAGGCATTTGTTGTGGAGCTCTAGAATAATTCCTATTATATGCCATTTCTGACTGTGATCCCTGAGCTCTTACCGGTGCATACTGTCTAACTGGAGTATGTGACCTAACTGGAGTATGTGACCTGCTAGGTGTGGTGCTCCTATAGACTTGTTGTGGTCCTGACCTAGATTGATTATTGACACGATTCGGTGAATTTGTCCTAATCACTTCCTTTTGTCCAACCTTAGCCGGTGTGTTTTTCACAACTTGTTTGGGTGCGGCCTGCGCAGTTTTCTCGGTAGGTTGAGAACTACTGCTGCTTGCCACACTGGTTGAGGGCTTAACAGGTGTTGGGTTCACTGTCTTAGGGGTAACATCGGTTTTCCTAAGTGGACAGTGAGAAGCAACATGCCCCTTCTCATGACATCTGAAGCAAGACATCTTATCTATGGGCTTTTTGTGTGTTCCCTTAGATCTAGGTGTCTCACTAGTGTCTATATCCTTTGGAACATCTACGGTGTCTGGCTCGTCGACCTGGTCAGCCCAAGAAATTTTCTGTTTTCCTGCAGGTGTTTCACTGGAGGAAAACACAAATTTTACTTTCTTGACCTTGACGGTTGAGTCAGCCACCTTAGGTGCATTTTCTACTATATGCTCAGGTGTTGGTTCAGGTAGGTCCTCTAAGTCTACTGATTTGTCAGTGTTCTCCTGAGGCTGAGGCACATAGATAGCATTGAAAGGTGGAGGAATTTCGTGAAAACCTAGACCTACGGGCTTCTTAGACTGTCTTTGGGCATCTAAGACTTTCCCTAGATTTAGGCTCGAATTCCTAAATTTCTCCAACTTGCTATTTGCCTCTGCTACCTTAACCTTTGTCTCTGCTAGCTCTATATCCTTGTCTTTAAGACTCTTTGTCAAGGCCTCTACGTGTTCATACATTAGCTCTATCCTAACACACTGCTCACTAAGTTTGTCTTTTAGAACTACTACGTCTTGAGCATCAGCCTTAAGCTTTTCTTTTAGATCTTGCTTGATATCATTTAGGCTAGCGTTTTCAATTTTTAAGTTTTCATTTTGAGCAGCTATAGTCTTATGTGAGTCTAAGACTAGATTTAACCTATCGTTAGAACTAACACATAAAGCACATAATTCACGAAATAGAGAATAAGACAGACTAACCTTTGAGTTATCAGATTCCACGTTGGCCATCTGAGCAGCAAACTCCAGCACTGTCTGATCATTCGCCTTCTCTACCCACATCGGACTGCTGTCCCGTGTGGTCTGCTCGTCCCCATCACATTCAGTTTCTGTGACTTCAGCCATGAAGGCTCTAGCGTTGGACTCAGGATGTGAACTCCAATCATACGTGCCATCTAGCTGTCTATCTGAAGTAACATTGGATAGAAGACCCGCTAGATTGGCCTGTCCAGATGATGAACTCGGAAGATATCGTTGTTGGGACTGATTTTGGTACTGTCCCTGATGCTGACTCTGTCCTTGGTATGTCTCTACCTTCGGTCTCTGACACTCCCTGGAGAAGTGTCCCAATCCCTGACAGTTGTAGCATTTGACTTTGGACTTATCAAATCCTATCCCCTTGTTATTCATCTGTAGATTCCTCCCAGTTCTCTTAATGAATCGCTTAACCCTCTGGGTCACCATGACCAGTTGCCATTTAAGATCCATTTCCTCTAAGTCATCAGGGTCGACCTGATCGTAATCCTCGTCCCATAGAGCAGGATCGTTAATCTTCCATTGAACACAATTTCCGTATGCGGCCACAAAAGAAGCAAGTAAATTCAAATGCTCTTCCGCAGACTTTGCGCTCATGGGCATCTTCGAATAACTCTGAGATGGTGATGCCTGATGTACTTGGGGCTGCGGTTCTTCCGATCTTCCTAATCCTAAGAACGCGCGATTCAATGAGTCTTCGGACTCTGCTGGTGACGATGTCTCTCCAGTGAAAAACGCTGTAGCAGTCTTCGGTTCTGCTGCCGCTGAAGATTTTGTTGTTTTTCCAAAATACATTGCTGGATTCTGGACTTGTTCGTAATCAGTCTCAGTCTTCAGGAGCTCGAAGTGATATGCCCTCAACGTTCCCACTATATCATCCAGAGATTGAGTGTAGTACTTCTCTTCATTCAGCTTTATCATTGCCACGTACATAGCCCATTTGGCTGGTAGGGCATCAAGAAGCTTGTTGTTCTTGTCAGTATCGGTAAACTCAATCCCGTGGCTCTCAAGTTCTGTTAATAGATGATAGAACCGGGTGATGATGTCATCCAGTTGTTCATCCCTTAACGCCTTGAAGATGGCGAACTGTTGTTTTAACAGCTCTGTACGCTTTCTCCTAACTCTAGGATTTCCCTCACACCGTTTTTCTAGCGACTCCCAAAGTTCTTTTGATGTCCTCTGAGTCCTAAATGTGTGTAGAATATCCTGCGGTAACGCCATTCGGATTAGAGAGAAAGCTTTGTTTTCGGCTTCAAATAGTTTCTTGTCATCCTCCTTCATCATTTGGTATGACAAGACCTTTTGACGGCCTTCAACTTCTGACACCGGTGGAATATACCCTTCATCGATGCACACCCACATGCGCATGTCGTTGAAACGTACGAAGTCAGTAAATCGGTCTTTCCACCAGTAATAGTCCTCGACCTTCATCAGCTTAGGCGGTGCGTTTGCCTTTCCGACCTCGTGGTCCATTTCTAAGAATTTCTGAAGATTTGACATCGTTTCGAAAGTAATTGAAGTTGAACTTAATTAAATTAATACGAAACTGATTTAGACTAACTTTTTCGAATCTAGGTAGATTCGAAACTAATTAAGGGTAAATCTATTGGGATTAAATTCGATGAAGTGTTAAAATTCAATTAGATTCGAAATTATGGCAGATTCGAGAAAGTCCTTAGAGTCGATGGTCCTTAGATTCGAATACAGCAAACTCGAAGTAACAGCAGATTCGAAACCACTATTCGAAACTAAGCTAGACTCGAAATAAACTCGAAACTAAATAGACTCGAGATCCTATTCGAATGAAGCAACAGACTCGACACAGATTCGAAACCTACTGAAACAGACTTGAAATGGAGCAGATTTAGATTAGATTCGAGACTAAAGTGAAACCCTAATTGCCCCTATTAGATTCGAGCGCCGCAAACTCGAAAAACAGTGAATACTTTGATTTTTTAACGATTTTCAGATTAAACCAGTATTTTTCTAACGAAAAATAATGGTTTCGATCAAAAATGAGAAAAACTACAAAGTATTTGCTGAATATTAATTTGCTAAGCTCAAAAACTCGATTTTGAGAGAAAAACCGTCCAACTAGCGTCAAGAAACCTAGAATGTATTTGATGAACACGAAGAACACCAAGAACACTCTGTAGGCTCTGATACCACTTGTAAGGTCTACCACTACTAGATCTATCTAGACGCGGATCCGTGAACGAGTGCGGAATCCTCGTTAACGGTTAGACGGACAACTCTCAACTACGAAACACGGAGACTATTAGACGCTGAACGAACGACACACGAACGATCCTACGAACTAATTCTCTCCGAAACGGACCAAAAGCTGATGATAAACTCGAGATCGCCTTAAGCTTAATTCCTCACGAATTCTGCTAAAAGTCTGCTAATGACTCGAGTCTATCCCTAATTATAGACCCTGATTCGAGTCTGATGTGGGCCAAACTCGAATCTGGCCCAAGGCCCATTCGAGTCTGTCCACAGTGACATTCTCGAATCTGGGCACATTCGAATCTAAGGCTACATTCGAATCTATCACAGATTCGAATGTCTACCTTTGTGTAATTCGAATCTAGCCAAATCACTTAAACACCTAAGTGATGAAACTTATGTTTTTACTTATGTTTGAGTTAATCTTTGATCTTTTATGTTTGAACTTCTTGTAATACGTTACATCAAGTTCAAACACACAATCAATAACAGTCAAACACATATAAACATATATATCACACACTTGCTCAAATCACAATGCAGTATCACTTAGACTGCTATCGTCACACAGGATGTACCAACAGATTATGGTAGAATAGCGAAGACGGAATCGTGGGGATGACAACATTGAATTAAAACACCTCTTCTACAGTAAAAATCCAATCGATTATCCTATCTGGATTCAGACTAACTCCACCAAATTCTTAGATTTCAATCGCCAATCTGACTTTCCAATGCATATTTCCATCCCCATTATTCCAACTTATTCACTCTAATGTATTCTCTTAGGTGGTGAACTGTCACCATTGAACAAGTTCTTAAACTCATCATCATGTCCACGATTAATCAAATTCACCATCTGATTAGGTAATGGAGTGACCACTTGATGTATCAGTTCCTCCATTAGTGTCATAAATCGTGGCTCAAGTTCCAGTCATATGCATGGCAGATGCTGATGTCCTACAATGTAGACCGGTGGCGATCATGATACACGTTTGTTATCACACAATCCTTTGAATTGAAAAACATCTTCTACAGTAGACATGCGTTCGATTGCCCTTTCAAGATACACACTAACTCCATCAAATTCTAGGATATCAATAATCAGTTCGGCCTACCAAAACCTATTGTGATCCCCGAGTCGTCTTAGCCGCTCTACCAGATCCTCTTCGGTAACGAACCGTCTCCATTGAATGATTTGTAAAAGTCATTATCATGCACACAAATAATCAAATACACCATCTGATCGGTTAAAGGAGTGACCACTTGATCTATCTGTTCCTCCATTCATATTTGTTAATTAAATGACCACTTGATCTATCTGTTCCTCCTTTCGTGTCGTAAATCGTGACTCTAATTTCGATTCATATGCATGGCACCATGCTGACACCCTACCATGTAGACTAGTGGATCTATGATACACATTCATTAGCAGATACTTTTTTGAATTGAAAAACCTCTACTACGTTAGTCATCCATTTGATTAAAAACATTCTAGATTCAGACTAACTACATCAAATTTAAGGTTTTCAATCGTAAATCCGTCCTTCCAATGTCTATTGTCATCGTCATGATTCCGTCTTAGCATCTCTACTAATTTCTCGTCGGGGACGAATCATCACCATTGAAGGACTTCTCAAAGTCATCATCATGTCCACGATTAATCAATAAAACTATCTGATTGGTCAATGAAGCGACCACTTGATATATCTTATCCTCCATTCATGTTGTAGAATACATGGCACCATGCTGAGGCACTACCATGTAGCAATCAATGATTTTCGTTCGTTATCAACCTTGGGTTTATTTTTTATGGATTTTGTGTTGGGTTTACCAAAAAGCAGAAATGACAAAGATTCAATATTTGTGGTTGTTGACCGATTTTCAAAAATTGCTCATTTCATTCGATACAATTGAACCAATGATGTGTCACATATTTCAGATTTATTTTTCAAATAAGTGGTTAGATTGCATGGCATGCCTAGAACTATCGTCTCCGATCGGGACACCAAGTTTTTAAGTTACTTTTGGAGAATTTTGTGAGGAAAGTTAGGGACAAAGCTTTTGTTTTCAACAACTTGTCATCCCCAAACCGATGGTCAAATTGAAGTCGTGAATCGTACCCTTGGTACTTTGTTGCGATCGATAGTTGGAAGAAATGTGAAAACTTGGCAGCAATGCTTTCCTCATGTTGAGTTTGCATATAATCGAAATGTGCATTATGCTACTAAGTTTTCACCTTTTGAAATTGTGTATGGATTTAACCCTTTAATCCCTATAGATTTAACACCTTTACCTATGAATGAACATTTGAATTTAGATGGCAAAAAGAAGGTTTAACAAACAGATCCATGAGAAGGCAAAACACAACATCGAAGAGCAAACAAAGAAGTATGAACAACAAGCAAACAAGGGCAAATGAAAAGTGACTTTTGAATCGGGAGAGTGGGTGTGGCTTCATTACGAAGTGAAAGATTCCCAACAAAGCAAAAAATCAAACTTCATGCCTAAAGCAGATGGACCATTTCAAGTTTTGCAGAAATTTAATGACAATGCTTACAAACTCGATCATCCTGATGAGTATAATGTTCATAATGTCTTCAATGTTGCTGATCTAAGTCCGGTTGATGCAAGTGATGATTTGAGGACAAATCACACTCAAGAGGGGAGGAATGATGAGAACTCATCTAATGGTTAAGAAGATGAAGATCCATTCATCAGGCCAATCACAAGATCCAAGTTCAAGATGTCCAGTGACGCTCTCAAAGGATTGATTAAATCTTTTCGTATCCGTGCACCCGTTTCTTCACAAAATGACCAACCAAGTTTCTTGATCTTAATCCAAGTGATATAATAATAGTTTTCTAAGTACAAACCTCAATTTCAGTACAAAAATAAACTAAAACCACAACATCCAGAGAGCGCTAAAATAAAAAAAATATCTAGTTATTACAACCAAATCGAAGGTCCAGGGATTTACCATCCCACTTACAAGTTTCTAAATTTTAAGTAAAAGCGTAAGTCCATCTGATACCACGAGTCCTCAAACTCTAGATTCCTGAAGCCGGTGCTTTTCCCTTATCAGCTAAACCAGAAAACATTGTCCCCACAACTGGGATAAGTCGTCGCCTAACGAGTAATAGATTTAATATTACAAATAAACATAAATAACATGTATGATACAAGTATCGGCTCAAATCCAACATGTGTAGCACCCGGCCTTCCTAGCAGTGCATCCACGAATAGGGTAATTTGTGTAGCATTCGGCCTTCCCAGCAATGCATACACAGTAACACAGCTCCCGGCCCTCCCGACTTACAGGGTATAATAATAATGCTGCCACATAGGCTTGCAATCATCACAATATATATACACAATATGCATACCAGGGAAAGAGTTATCTTATAGTAGCTCATGGTGATGAAAAGAATATCATATAATAAAGGTAGCATGGCAGTGAAAATTGATAAGCATGGTAAAAGAAACGAAACAGATATCAAGTATAAACATATCATAAATGATCATTCGTGAAATAAATCAATTACTCACAGTGCTCGAAACTTGTACTCGCCAAGCAACTACTCGATACCAGCCATAAGCTCGACCGAAAACCACACGTCTTGAAGAGATCACTAGAGTCCTGATATATAAGTATATTGCCTATTTATCAATCTTTGTAATCCATAAATTACTAAATCTGTTGATCTTGATTTATCAGTTATTTGTGTCGATTCGATTAAATTATTTTGATAATCCACTTAAATATCTAACCTTAACTTCTTAAGCTTCATAAAGCTGTTATTGCTAAATACAAGTCTCGGACCAATTTGATCATTAACCATGTTTCCAATTGATGGTTCCTTGCATTTTAAAAATTCATAGTGTTCTCATTTATATCATTAGTACGAATTCTTCACCCTTAAATAATTAAAGCTCAAAATAAATATATGATACCTATTAATTATAACTTGAAATTTTATTATGTTAATTATTTACAATGCAATTTCTAGCCCAGAATGCCTAAATAATCTAAGAAATTAAGTAACCCAAACCACTAAAAGCTTAGACACGTTTCTAATTAACCATAGACCCAAATTGATTGACCCCTTTTAATAGCAACCCATTAATATTAAATGAAATAAGCATCCCCAATTTATTTGAAATGGTTCAATTAATTCCCTCTCTTTTTCGGTAGAACTAGAAACAGCAAGAAGGATCAAGTAGGAGCAGCCCAATCCAATTAGTTTAAAGTTCAAAATCTGGTTTATTATTTTAGTTCAACCCGATCAAATAAATAATCCTAATAACCTTTTTACTAAAACCCAATTGAATAATTTGTGGTGTCTAATTAATGTAAATAAATATAATCCTAACAAATTTCACTCTTCTTTTTCTTTTCGGTGGAAACAGCAAACAGAAAAAAAAAATACAAAAGAAATAATGAAAGCAATCATCAGCCCACAATATTATTATTTTCTTTTTAAAGCCCAAAAGAAAATAAAGAAGAAAGAAAAATGGCCAGCCCACTGTCTCTCCTTCTCTCTCGATGGAACCAGAAAGGGAAAAGTAAACACACAAGATAGAACAGAGCACCACCGGTGCTGGAAAGAGAAGAGGAGCAGACCGGCAGGTGGCGACGGCGACAAAACTGGCCGGAGCTCCAGAGATATCTCACGCACACCACACCTAGCTTTCTCCTACCCTTCCTAGTCCAATCCAAATAAATTGTGTTTTCCCCAAAAAAAATGTTGGAATATCCATATTTGAACCCAAATCCAAAATAAATCACGACCCTAAAACAATCTAATAATGTTTCTAATCACATTTCTATTAATTTTATGCCTATTTTCGTATTAAAACATAAAACCATTAAAACCTTCAATGAACCCATTAATGGAGATTTCAAGCTATTAATCAAACAAAAAAGAAGATGATGATAATATTTTATGTTTTAGGAACCATTTTCAGATTAATAAAACATTTCCAAACCATATTTGATGAATTCTAATACGAGAATAATATACATACGGAAATTTATGTAGTACCTTGATGAAAACTTGGATATGAAGATGATGATAAAATGACGAAGATGATGAATCCAACTTGTAGCTCCTTCAAATCTCAAATTCCAAATTTGAGTGTGTGTTCGTGTGTGTTGTTGTTACTGATAATGATGAATGAAATGAGGATAAATGGAAATGGAAAAGTGAAAATGGTGATGGAAGTGATGGCTCATGTCGGCACAATAGAAGAAGTCACATTTGGTTAGAATGATCCCCTCCCATGCAATTCTCACGGTGGTTTTTATACATGCATCCATACATATCTAATTATTCTTTAGATAAAACTCTTAAAACACAATATCATAATATAATTTGTTTTTTAAATTAAATTTTCTCAATTTCTTATATTTATAGATTTCATTATTTAAATGCTCGCTGTGACACCCACTTTTCCCACACAAATGCCACGTCAATATACAATCATAAGTGCCAACATCGCAAGCTTCTCATAATGCATATGTCATAGGATTAACTGAAAACCACTATTATATTAAAACTTTAACACAAAGTCATTACAACATGTCACATGCAGGTACAGATTGCCACTGATCTAACTGTTAAACATCAACTACTGATAGCTAACACATAAGCTAGTCAAATACAACAGGTTCCCAAAACTAACATCAGCATACAATAGACGAATACACACACTCTGCTCTGACCCGATGATGTGATCTCACCCGAGGAATGTGTGATAGATCACGATTGCCCGATCGTTCTAATGGTTGTTTCAAGTAACTTGGATAGGACCGCGACCCATTGTCTATAAACAAGACAAGAACCTTGGTATAAGTGGAACCGCGACCCGTTGCCTATATACGAGGCAAGAACTTTGGTATAGAGAACGCCACAATCAACCCCACCAAGTTGATTGATAAGTTTCGAACGCCACAAGCTAAAACACTCGATAAGTTTTAAAAGTTCGTAAGGAACAATAAGAGTTAAAAACTCACAATTTTACTCAAAATGAAGGATGATTGAAATGGTTACATGGAGTGCCTATTTATAGGAGAAAATATAAGACCAACTACTTATCTAGATAAGTTGCACAAGCTATCACGATAAGCTATCAAATAAGCAAGACTACTTATCAAAAGGGCATTATTGACATTTCACCACTTGAAGCTTCTAGTAGGTATTAATCATGCAAGTAACTTCTATCTCTTTATCTCCTCCAAGTAAATGACCATAATGTTGAGAAAACCTTCAAAATGCCTTGAATTTAATCTTTGACAAGTTCATTAACATGGACACCTTTATGGGCAGATTCATGGACGTGGCTAAGGACATATTTTGGGCCTTTTTTATTCTTGAAAATATAGGAAAAAGGCTAAGGTTGAAGTGGGCTTTTATTTCACTCAAATTGGGCTTAAAATGAGGAAGTTATGGCCAAAACAATGCACATGGGTGGGCTTGGCCGAATTTTATTTATTTTTTGGCTTTTGTGGATTAAAGTGAGAACTTGGGCTCCAAAACTTGGACTAATATTAGTCTTCAACTTGGATCAACATTAGGAAGCGTGCTTGGTTGTTTTGCGAACAAACGGGAGCTTGATTCCGACAATATTTAATCATTCCATTGAGAGCATCCTGGAACATCTTGGATTTTGATCTTGTGATAGGTCCGATCTTCCACCTTAACGGATCTTCGTCATCTCGGTCCCTGGACAGGTTCTCATCATTCCCCTCTTGAAAGTGATTTGTCCTCAAATCTTCACCTGCATCAAACAGAGTCAAGTCAGTTACATTAAAAACATCATGAACATTATACTCATCTGGAAGATCAAGTTTGTAAGCATTGTCATTGATTTTCTGCAACACTTGAAATGGTCCATCTCCTCTTGGCATTAACTTTGACTTCCGTTTTGTTGGAAACCGTTCCTTCCGCAAATGAAGCCACACCCAATCTCCTGGTACAAAAATAATCTTTCTTTTTCCCTTGTTTGCTGGTTGTTCATACTTCTTGGTGCGCTCTTCAATGTTGTGTTTTGCCTGCTCATGGATTTGCTTGACAAATTCCGCCTTCTTCCTGCCATCTAAATTCAAATACTCATTCACAGGTAAAGGAGTTAAATCCATAGGAGTTAATGGCTTAAATCCATACACAATCTCGAAAGGTGAAAACTTAGTAGCAGAATGCACATTTCGATTATATGCAAACTCAACATGGGGTAAGCATTGCTCCCAAGTTTTCACATTTCTCCCCACTATTGATCTTAATAAAGTACCAAGTGTACGATTCACAACTTCAGTTTGTCCATCCGTTTGGGGATGACAAGTTGTAGAAAACAAAAGCTTTGTTCCCAATTTTTCCCACAACGTTTTCCAAAAGTAACTTAAAAACTTTGTGTCCCGATCCGAGACGATAGTTCTTGGCATGCCATGCAATCTAACCACTTCTTTGAAAAACAAATCTGAAATATGTGAGGCATCATTGGTTCGATTGCATGGAATGAAATGCGCCATTTTCGAAAACCGATCAACAACCACAAATATCGAATCTTTGCCATTTTTAGTTCTTGGCAATCCCAACACAAAATCCATAGAAAGATCAAACCATGGTTCACTTGGTATAGGCAGAGGAGTGTATAAACCATGAGGTTGAACCTTTGATTTGGCTTGTTTACAAACAATGCACTTTTCACAAACTTTTCCAACATAAACTTTCATTTTTGGCCAAAAGAAATGTTCCTGCAAAATATTCAATGTTTTTGCCACACCAAAATGACCCATAAGACCTCAACTATGTGCCTCCCAAACCAAAAGTTCACGTAAAGAAGTGTTTGGAATGCAAAGCTTTGATTCTTTGAACAAAAATCCATCATGTATGAAAAACTTTTCAAAAGAGCCCTTTTCACAACTTTGAAAAATCATACCAAAATCCACATCTTCACGATACAACTCTTTGATTTGTTCAAAACCTAGAATTTTAGAGTCAAGAGAAGAGAGTAAAGAGTACCTCCGTGAAAGTGCATCAGCCACAATATTTTCCTTACCTTTCTTGAATCGGATGACATATGGAAATGTCTCAAGAAACTCCATCCACCTAGCATGTCTCTTGTTGAGCTTTTGTTGTCCTTTTAGAAACTTCAAGGACTCATGATCAGAATGAATGACAAACTCCTTGGTCCACAAATAGTGTTGCCAAGTTTTAGTGCTCGAACCAAGGCATACATCTCTTTGTCATATGTGGGATAGTTTAAAGTTGCACCACTTAACTTTTCACTAAAATATGCCAATGGTTTTCCTTCTTGCATTAAAACCGCACCAATTCCAACACCCGATGCATCACACTCAATCTCAAAAGTTTTATCAAAATTTGGCAAAGAAAGCAAGGAGCATGAGTTAAATGAAACTTCAGTTTTTCAAAAGCTTGCTCTTGCTCTTTGCCCCATTTAAAACCAACATTCTTTTTAATCACTTCGGTGAGTGGTGATGCCAAGGTGCTAAAGTTTTTCACAAATCGGCGATAAAAACTAGCAAGACCATGAAAACTCCTCACATCACTTACGCACTTTGGAGTTGGCCAATCTTGAATAGCCTTTACCTTTTCTTCATCAACAGATATTCCATGAGAACTAACCACATATCCAAGAAATACAATGTGGTCGGTACAAAAAGTGCACTTCTTCCAGTTCGCATAAAGCTGTTCCTTCCTAAGCACACTCAAAACACACGTTAGATGCTCAAGATGATCATTCAAACTCTTAGAATAAATCAAAATATCATCAAAGTAAACGACAACAAATTTCCCAATAAAATCACGCAAAACATGGTTCATTAATCTCATGAACGTACTTGGAGCATTAGTTAACCCAAAAGGCATAACTAACCATTCATATAAACCATGCTTTGTTTTGAAAGCTGTTTTCCATTCGTCACCATCATTCATGCGAATTTGATGATACCCGCTCTTTAGATCAATCTTTGAAAACAACTTTGAGCAATACAATTCATCAAGCATATCATCTAATCGAGGGATTGGATGGCGATACTTTACCGTGATATTGTTGATGGCACGACAATCTACACACATCCTCCATGATCCATCCTTCTTAGGTACCAGCAATACGGGAACCGCACACGGACTCATGCTTTCTCGAATCCATCCTTTCTCAAGTAATTCCTTAACTTGCCTTTGCAACTCTTTGGTTTCTTCCGGATTTGTTCTATACGTCGGCTTGTTTGGAATGGAAGATCCTGGAACAAAGTCAATTTGGTGTTCGATCCCGCGAATTGGTGGCAATCCTTTGGGAATTTCCTTGGGAAACAAGTCTTCAAATTCCTGCAAAAGAGATTTAATTTTGCTCGGGAGAATACCGGCCAAATCATTTGTGATTAAATAAGCTTCTTTGATCAAAAGAAGCACAAAAGACATCTCCGAATTCAAGGCTTCCTTTATTTCACTCCTTCTTGCAAATGCACAATATTGACTTTCCTTTTCACCCACAAATATTTTCTTATCTTTTTGTTTTTCATTTGAACCTTTTTTGTGTTCATTATTTTCATTAGGCTCTCCTTCTTTGTTTTTCACATCCCTTTGAAGTCGGACTTGATCTTCATAAACTTGACTCGGTGACATCGGCACAAGAGTTATGGCTTTGGTTTTATGAACAAGAGTGTACTTGTTGGTGAAGCCATCATGTTTCACATGCCGATCGTATTGCCATGGCCTACCAAGTAGCAAATGACTTGCTTGCATAGGTACCACATCACACAACACCTCGTCTTCATATTTACCAATGCGAAATGACACCAACACTTGTTTCGTCACACGCACCTCACCACTATCATTAAGCCATTGGAGTTTATATGGCTTTTGATGCTTCATCGTCGGCAATCCTAGCTTTTCAACCATGGAAACACTAGCCACATTAGTACAACTCCCACCATCAATGATAACACTACATACCTTGCCTTGAACATAACCCCGAGTGTGAAAGAGGTTTTCCCTTTGTGCATCATCTTCTTCCTTGGAATGAGTGCTTAAGGCTCGCCTTGCAACCAACAATTCTCCTTCTACAGCCATCTCTTCTTCACCATCCGTGTCTTCTTGTGATGATTCGGAAGAATCTGTTTCAATTTCTCCATTTTCTCTAAGCACCATTACAAGCTTATTTGGACATTGACTTGCAATGTGACCCCTGCCAAGACACTTAAAACATTTTATGTCACGAGTTTTAGGAGCATCAGAATTACCTTTCTCCTTGGAAGGGCTTGTTGGTTTTGGACCAGATTTGGGATTAAAAGATGATGAACTTTCAGGACTTTTGGAGCTACCCGCCTTCCAGGTATTCGTTCTTGATCCACCCCCTCTCTTGAGTTGCTTTTCAATTTTAACCGCCATGTGGACCATGTCTTCAATCTCCACATAATGGTGCATCTCAACACGATCACGAATTTCATAATTGAGGCCATTTAACAACCTGGCCATGGTAGCTTCTCGATCCTCTAGAATGTTGGCTCGGATCATGGTAAACTCCATTTCCTTGAAATAATCATCAACAGACTTACTTCCTTGCTTCAACCCTTGGAGCTTATTGTGAAGGTCACGATAATAGTGACTTGGTACAAAACGTCGTCTCATGACCCTTTTCATTTCTTCCCATGTATCAATGGGTCTTTCTTCGTTTCTTCGCCTACTAATCACAAGTTGATCCCACCATGTTAGTGCATAATCAGAAAATTCAACAACGGCGAGTTTTACTTTTTTACGATTGGAGTAGTCATGGCAATCAAAGATGAACTCCATTTTAGTTTCCCAATCGATGTAGGCTTCCGGATCTGACTTTCCTTGAAACGATGGAATTTTCATCTTGATAGAATTCAAATTGCTGTCTCTTCGGGGCCTTCGTCGAGGAGCTCTTCTTTCAGATTCCCATCCGTCACTTCCTCCATCGTCGTCATGATTTTCATAAGAAACTTGTGATGGAGTGCGGATACGTTGTGGTCTTTCAGTCTCCAATCGGTCCATTCTTTCATGAATTTGGTTGAATTTCGTTCTCATCAATCGTCGCATTTCCTCCATCATGGCTTGAACTTGAAGATTAGGAGGAGGTTGCTCATCCGTCATTTTTTTTGCTACAAAATAGAAGACAAAAAGTAATAACAATAAAAATATTATTTCCTCCCCGCACTCCCTTACGTGTTTCCCTCAAAATTATGTTCACTCGATTCTCGTGTATGTTGTGTTTGGCTTTTAACCTCTAATGATCTTACCACACCGCCTTTTACCACTCTTTTTAACTCTTAAAGTTCAAAACAAACTAAAAGAAATCAAAATCAAGTGGGCTTGTGGCCTTGAGGAATTCAAAACATAACAAACAACTTTAAGAAGAGATTTGACAAAACAAAATATAACAAGATGAACAATGCTAGTAGTACGTAAATAGAAAAGGAAATGAAAATAAAGAAAACTAACAAGAATTATAATTTACTTTGCGTTCCTTTTTTTTGTCTTTTCTTTTGCGCTTTTTTTTACCCTTTTTTTTTAATCTTTTTTTGTACTTTTTTTTTGCGATTTCTTTTTTTTTTTTTTTTTTTTTTTTTTTTTTTTTTTTTTTTTTTTTTTTTTTTTGCTTTTGTTTTTGCTTCCTTTTGTTTTTAGGAACAAATGATGCAAAGTATGAATAAACAGAAAAAAAAACTAAAGAACTCGTATGATCCCCTAAAAAATCAATTAGTAGCAACCAAGTCAATTTTTGACAGGATCCACTACAAACATGAACCACAATGCAATGATGAAGAGAAGAAATTAAAATGAAAGGACGAATAGAAATAAAGTAAAAGATGATACGAATGAAATATAAAGTAGAAAACAAACCAATAGAACTTGGCTTTGATACCAAATGATGTGATCTCACCCGAGGAATGTGTGATAGATCACGATTGCCCGATCGTTCTAATGGTTGTTTCAAGTAACTTGGATAGGACCGCGACCCATTGTCTATAAACAAGACAAGAACCTTGGTATAAATGGAACCGCGACCCGTTGCCTATATACGAGGCAAGAACTTTGGTATAGAGAACGCCACAATCAACCCCACCAAGTTGATAAGTTTCGAACGCCACAAGCTAAAACACTCGATAAGTTCTAAAAGTTCGTAAGGAACAATAAGAGTTAAAAACTCACAATTTTACTCAAAAATGAAGGATGATTGAAATGGTTACATTGAGTGCCTATTTATAGGAGAAAATATAAGACCAACTACTTATCTAGATAAGCTGCACAAGCTATAACGCTAAGCTATCAAATAAGCAAGACTACTTATCAAAAGGGCATTATTGACATTTCACCACTTGAAGCTTCTAGTAGGTATTAATCATGCAAGTAACTTCTATCTCTTTATCTCCTCCAAGTAAATGCCCATAATGTTGAGAAAACCTTCAAAATGCCTTGAATTTAATCTTTGACAAGTTCTTTAACATGGACACCTTTATGGGCAGATTCATGGACGTGGCTAAGGACATATTTTGGGCCCTTTTTATTCTTGAAAATATAGGAAAAAGGCTAAGGTTGAAGTGGGCTTTTATTTCACTCAAATTGGGCTTAAAATGAGGAAGTTATGGCCAAAACAATGCACATGGGTGGGCTTGGCCGAATTTTATTTATTTTTGGGCTTTTGTGGATTAAAGTGAGAACTTGGGCTCCAAAACTTGGACTAATATTAGTCTTCAACTTGGATCAACATTAGGAAGCGTGCTTGGTTGTTTTGCGAACAAACGGGAGCTTGATTCCGACAATATTTAATCATTCCATTGAGAGCATCCTGGAACATCTTGGATTTTGATCTTGTGATAGGTCCGATCTTCCACCTTAACGGATCTTCGTCATCTCGGTCCCTGGACAGGTTCTCATCAAGTACCGAAAAATATGCAAGTAAGTAATGCAATCTGTCACTCA
>JAANYP010000636.1:0-169305 GCA_020465985.1 Centrapalus pauciflorus | reverse complement strand
TCGGACCAATAATGCCCAAATCAATCATCCGAACCGAATCATAGGTCCGAAATGGGCACCATCCGAATTCGGTCTTAACCGAATTCGGACCCCATACTTAGTAATTTTCCCAGATTTTTTGTTCTTGGTGTTCTTGGTCACATTCATACGGATTTTATCAATAATTATCAGATTTTCATTTTTATCGACATGCAATGTTATATAAAGTTGTATTAACATTATTTGAGTGTTTTTATGTAATTTCTTTGATCAAAAACACACTTATTTGATCAAGATCATCCAAAATATGATATTTTTGCCAAGAACATTATTTTTATAAAAATTCCGATTTCTTCATAATTTTGGATGATCCAAGCAATAAATTTAGTTTCTAATTCATTTATTAGTTTCAATTCATCATAATCTTTCAAAATTTTGTACATGAAATATCAAAATTCATGTTTTGAATTCTTATTTTCGGTTTTACACAAAACCGTACCAAAACATACATAAATATTGAAATTAAAGAGATTTTTACCTCAAATCTTGTAGATTCCAATTGTTTGATGATAATTGTAACTTCTTCTTGACTTTAATCTTCAATTACTTGCTATTTATGATGAATTTCTTGTGGATTTGTTGAAATAGCCGTATACTTAGTGAGAGAGTAGAGAGAGAGAGTTGTTAAGATTAATGATCTTAAATTGATCATTAATTGATTTTTATATCCATTTTGTTATTTTGAAATTTTAACCCACTAAACTTTTGTATATTACATCTCTTTATTTTTAATCATCTTTTAACAAATAATTCATAAACACAATTTAATTAATATTTTTCATATTCAAAATAATTAATGTAATAAAATTACATTAATTTCTCAAAATACAAAGATTTGACTTGGATCAACCCCCTCGGTATTGTTTCCCCGTCATAGCCTTTCCCCCCCCGGCCCGCTTCCCTCGTTCCCCCCTTTCCAAAGTCCCCCATGTGCCGCTTTCTTTTTCCCACCCCCTAGCGGCGTGTCCACCCCGCGTTCCTCCCCGTTCGCCCCCCCGATCCCTCGCTTGCCCCAGGGAGCAATGACCCCGCAAACGTCCGAGCCCCACATTTCTTAAAGTCGTGTCATTAAAGATCTACTAAAAGTCTACGAACGTACACTCTCGTCCCACCTTAACATGATGGTCAGAGGAATCAGTCTCACTATTTTCAGAGGGCTCCTGTCTATGTTTCCTCTTCCGATCCTTTTTGGGCTTCGCCAACATCTCTTCCCTATATTTCAACTCTAGCTCCTGTAACTTAAGTTCCCGCAACCTAAGTTCTTCTTCCCGGCGCTTAAATTCAATTTCACGCTGGTTTACTTCGTCAGATTGCATCACCGCTTTACCCTTAGTAAGCAAGTCCTTAATCTCCTTAAATCGGTCTTCAACTGCCATATCAGTCTGCAGTCGGTTCCTATCCATCATAAGCTGCATTTGCCTACGGTTATCCTCATTCAACTTATGAACGAGGTCAATCAATTGAGCCTGCTGGGGAGGCACAGGCGTAGCAGTACTGCTTGAATCATTAGCAGTATTTTCAGGGTCATAGCCTAAGTCCTCTACATGAACAGATTCTTTGTGTTGATCAGCTGCAGTATCAGCAGCTTTACCAACAGTCGAGGTACCAGCAACATTTGGATTCTTATCAGCCATTGGCTGAAAATATAAAGGAAATAACTATTATTTCCTGATTCAAATAAGCACGATTCGAGTCATAATTCCTACGTCAGATAATCACATCTAAGTTCATAGATATGAAGGCATTCAGTCAGGCTGGCACAAAGTCAAGTCAAAGTCAAGTCAGTATCAAGCAGTCAATCCCTCCCCCATCCTATCAGTCATCATTTGCCTATCTTAGGTCAAGTTGTGTGGGTAGTCTTTACTAATTAAGTTACCCTAGGCCTCGGTGACTTGTTCGGGAATTCAGAGTCACATAGTCCATACCATACCAGTAGTTTAAGTATCGGGTGGCCAATCCGATGATTAAACTGCTGCTCTGATACCAACTTTGTAACATCCAGATTTCCACAAACAGTACACGTCATAATATTTCATTTCATGAAGTAATAAATATTACTAAATGTTTGATACCACAGGTCCATCAGCATGAATACTTAATTACAACAATATATTAAGTCAAATGGTGGTCTAACTATCTTCTAAATCTTCAATCAGAGTGCGGAAGACTGAACAAGCTACCCGAGACCGCAACATCTTTTCAAAATAGGCGTCATCAAAAGTCCAAAAGTCTGCTATTCATCAAAGTCCAGATTCACTTAGCCTGGGACGAACTACCTGCTATGGTCTTGCCTTTATCAGCTTTTCCTGTAAAAGAGTTGTCATGACAGAGTAAGCTAACGTTGCTTAGTGAGTAAACAGAGTTCCATTAGTTACCACACACATATAACATACTATCAGCTCCTGTCGGCAAGTCACTACGTCAGAGACGGCAAAAAGGTTGGGAGACAACCCATTTTGTATTCCCCTGTGTAAGGCCGAAGCCCTACGGGAAATGTATGGAAACAAGTCAAATAGGAAAGGAATCTGCAGAATTCCCTCCTGTGAATGGAGATCTCACATTCGGTCCTGTCGGATAATGCAGTATGCAGCGGCAAGTATATCAACAGTCAAGTAAGCAGTAAGCATGATAAGTATTTACATAAAATGTAAAAGTGAACATGAAATCAAGGCAATTCAAGTGTCTAGCTTCAGTAATGTCAAAAGTACGTTTCTATGATACAATATAGTATTAAAGAAACATGCAGCAACAATCGGAAGTTTCCATACAGTCAATGACATTCACCAATAAGTATCGAAATATATGCAAGTAATTAATGAAATCTGTCACTCACAGTGGTCCGTAGTCAGATAATGCTTAACAAATTAAGCGGTTCAGTTTACTCTGTCAAATCGGCGGTTTCCTGCAGTTTAGTTTCAAGTCTGGCATATTAATGTCAAGTCTGAGACATAATCTATACAACCCTAGCTATATATTCAGGTCATTGTCATCTGTCGAGTCTGAGGTAGTTCCTATCGTCCCAAGGTGAGTCTATTCTTATTTGATTAATACGATCCATCTAATTATAGATGTGTGGCCTTGAAATAAAGCCAATCGTATTATTAGCAAGGTGAAACATGACATACAAATTCTAAGGGTTCATACAGAGTCTGTTAATTTATTTGTGCATATAATAGATATGCATCTTGAACTTGTGAGTTTTATCATAAACAAACAATACTTTCAATTTCCTTAGGTTGTTTAATAACTTAATCTGATTTAGAAATTAGTCCTAGGCTTAGAACAAAAAAACCAGATTCAAACAGCATTAATTTCAGACAGATTCGAAACTAGAGCATACATTCAAAAGTCACCTAGATTCGAATCACATAGATTCGAACACCTTAGATTCGAAATTAACATTTCTTTTGACTTTAAGGCAGATTCGAAACAATTCAATTCGAATCTAGTTAATTAGATTCGAAATTCTTACACACTCGAGACAAGGAAATAGATTCGAAGCATTTCAATAGACTCGAACTCAATGCATAAATTCGAAGGACACTACATAAATTCGAAGGACACTACATAAATTCGAAGGACACTACATAGATTCGAAAGTATTTCATTCGAAATGCTTAGATTCGAATCTCATGAATAACTCGAGTCTGTTCTAATTGATCAACGATTTTCCAGGTTTTATCAACTAAATATGAACATAAATGATAGAGAAATGGTTACTAACCTTCGTCCAAGATATATCCTTCGACTATAGATGATTTCCAAGCAAAAACAAGTCCTAAACGAGAGTAAATCAGCTTCGAATGAAGGGAATATGAGCAAACTCGAATTTGCTCAACAAAAACCGAAATAAAAGTCAGAAAAATGGTCGATTTTACCTTAAATCCGGACGAAATCTAACATGCAATGATAGATTCGTGTAGAGCTCGACGATCTCTAACCGATGGCGTATAAATCACGAGAATCCGACGGATCGTTTGGGAGAAATTTTAGAGAGAAGGTGAGGTTGTAGAGAGAGAGAGAGAGAGTTTCAAGTCTTCCAAACTTAAGAAATGAGGGGGGGATGCCCTATTTATAGGAAAATAGGGAAAAATCAGATTTTCTACTGAATTTTCCGGAATTGACCAACTTTTATTCCCAACAATCCGATTTGCATATTTGTTATTTAGTCACATTTTTATTCATTTTAGTCCGTTTCGTCACTTTCAGTCTTTAATTTGTCATTTAGCTGAATTTTAATTAGTAACTTTATTTCAGCTAATTTTGGGCAACTTTTCATAATTAATTATAACTTAATATAATTAATTATTACAGATTCATATTTTCGGTTAATTACTAATATTTGGATTAAAATTGCTTTATTATCCAAAGTCTGCTGCTGTAATTTATATTTAATAAATTACGGGCTGTTACACTGACGCATATTCAGATCTTTCTGGCTAAACAGGTACTGAAGACCTTTATGATCGGTATACACAATGAACCGAGACCCATACAGATAATGACGCCAAATCTTCAACGCAAACACAATGGCGTCCAACTCTAAATCATGCACGGTATGGTTCTCCTCGTAAGTCTTCAGCTGGCGCGAGGCATAGGCGATCACTTTCCCTCGCTGCATCAGAACACAGCCCAATCCTGACCCCGAAGCATCACAGTACACCACGAAATCATCGGTACCCTCCGGCAATGCCAACACTGGAGCCTGACATAACCGGGTCTTTAACTCTCGAAACGCACTCTCCTGATCCTCGGACCACTCAAACGGAACGGACTACCGTGTCAATCTCGTCAACGGCAAGGCAATCCTCGAGAAATCCTGGATAAAGCGTCTATAATACCCGGCGAGACCCAGAAAACTACGAATCTCAGGCACTGATCTCGGAGGCTCCCAACTCATCACTGCCTCGATCTTGGCCGGATCAACTTTTATACCCTCGGCACCGACCACATGACCCAAGAACTGCACTTCTCGAAGCCAGAATTCGCATTTGGAAAACTTCGCGTACAGCTTCTCCCTGCGCAGCACAGTCAAAACCTCTCGGAGGTGCTGCTCGTGATTCTCGGCACTCCGCGAATAGATCAGGATATCATCGATAAACACTATTACGAATCTATCCAACATCGCTCTACACACCCGATTCATCAAATCCATGAAAGCGGCGGGTGCGTTAGTCAAACCGAAAGGCATAACTAGAAACTCATAGTGCCCATAACGAGTCCGAAACGCGGTCTTCGGCACATCTTCGTCCCTGACCCTCAACTGATGATAACCTGACCGCAAGTCGATTTTGGAGAAGAAACTCGAACCCTGGAGCTGATCGAACAGGTCATCGATACGAGGAAGCGGATAGCGATTCTTCACGGTCACTTTGTTCAATTCCCGATAATCAATACACATCCGCATGCTGCCGTCCTTCTTTTTCACGAACAATACCGGCACACCCCACGACGACTAACTAGGACAGATGAATCCACGATCAAGAAGCTCTTGCAATTGAGACATCAGCTCTCGCATCTCTGTCGGTGCCAGCCTATAAGGCGTCTTAGCAATCGGCACCGCCCCAGGAACAAGATCGATCCGAAACTCTACTTGGCGATCAGGCGGCAACCTAGGCAACTCCTCTGGGAATACCTCAGGGAACTCACGAATCACCGGAATATCCTCTAAGGTCTTCTTTTCCTTCCTCGCGTCAACCACATAAGCTAGGAAGGTCTCGCATCCTTTAGAGACATATCTCTGAGCCCTGGCCATAGATACAATCCCGATATCTCCCTTACGGCGCTCCCCATACACAATGACACTCTCACTGTCAGAAATGAGTATACGGATGATCTTCTTGGCACACAGAATATCAGCCCGTCTGGCAGTCAACCAGTCCATACCCACAATAACATCGAAGCTACTGATCTCAATCGGCAGCAAATCGATCGCAAACTGATGGGAGTCTATCTCTAACACACAGCCCTGATAAACCCGACTTACTAACATCGAACTCCCATCGACCCTCTCGACAATCAAAGGAACAGACAAAGGAGAAGCAGACATACTAAAATACGCACAAAAGATAACAGACACATAGGAGCGATCTGCCCCGGAATCAAATAACACACGAGCTCGAAGTCCGTTAAGGATATACGTACCCGAAACAACATCTGTGGCATCCCGTGCCTCCTCCGCTGTCGCCTGAAACACACGTCCTCGGCCCCTCGGAACAGATTCACAACGGCTGGACGACGACGGCTCGGTCCTGGCCCCACTAGAACTGGCCCCCGGCACTGCCGGCCCCGGCTCTGGACAATCTCTGACTCGATGCCCTGGTCTCCCACATCTGAAACATAACGGCTCAGGCACCGTACAAACTGAAGCGGCGTGACCCCGCTGGCCGCACCGGAAACAACGCGGCTGCTCAGATAAACACTATCCGGAATGACGCCGGTGACATTTCGGGCACTCCCGATCACCATAAGAACTCTCGACACGGCTACCGGACGCCTGGGACCCCTGTCCCACACTACTCTGGCTCTGCGCCCCCGACCCCTGACTCTGGCCCTGACCCTGACGTCTCGATCGACGATCTCGACCCCCGTCCCTATCACGTTTCTGACCCGACCCTTGCCTTGAAGTATGCCCAGAACCCTGACCTGAAAACTGCCACTGATCCGGACGCTGATCACTGGGGGCGTCCCCGGAAGATCTCCATACACTGGACGGCTGATCAGAAGTCCCAGTCCGCTGCCTCTGGGAAGAGGGCTGCTCCCTCTGCTTGAGGATCTCCCGCTCCCTCATGCGGGCCATCTCGAGGGCTCTAGCAAATGTCGGAGTATCATGTAGCCCTACAAACTCCCGGATATCAGACCGAAGCCCATCGATAAACGCATCTGCCTTACGGCTCTCCGTATCCACATGCTGAGGCGCGAACTGTGAGTACTCGTTGAATCGATCAACATACTGCTGGACCGTCATATTACCCTGCTGCAAATGGAGGAACCGACGCTCCATCTCTCGTCCCTCGGAATATACTAGAGCTCGAACATAGCCCTAAACTGCTCCCAGGTCATAGCATAAGCGGCGGACTCGGTCATCGAAGACTCGATCGATTTCCACCACTGCAAAGCACCGCCCCGTAACTGATATGCGGCGTACCCAACCATATCTCTACGATCCACGTGGGCCACTCGAAACGCGCCCTCAATCTCTTGCTCCCATGCGATGGCCGCCCCCGGCTCACCGTCACCCCGAAACTGTGGTGGAGCCCCCGTCATGAAATCCTTAAACGATCCACCCCTTTGAGAAGATGACGAAGAAGCACCACCCCTAGACTCAGTCTCGGTACGCTGAACAACTGGCCCCAAACTCTGACCCTGCTCACGCTCTTGCTCTTTCTGCTTCCTGTAAAACTCGGTAAGAACATCTAGCAGCTCGGATTTACGAATATACTCATCACTGGCGGCTTACCCGCGCCCGAACCCTCTCCTTGATCTGCCATGATAATCTGCACAAAGCAAAACGATTAAGCACAAAGGATAAATTACCCAGCATTATACACTTAAGCCAGGTCGGTTAATCCACTATATATAATCGCAAAACGATCCCCCATGGACCGGAACAAGGTCTAAGTTAAGCATCCACTAATGATACTCAAGCTTCAAACCACAAGCTCTGATACCATGCTGTAACACCCCTCCCGATCCCGGAAATGCCACGTCAACATAATATCATAAGTGGCAATAACGCAACGGATCTATAACACCCGTGTCATAGGATAATGCAGATTACAGCTAATTAAAACTTTAAGCTTCACACATAAGGGTAAACACAATACATTCATAATCCCGGATTAACAAAACATAAGAATCCCGGTCACTAGATACATTGATCCCCAAAACAACTATTACACAAGTTCTATATAAAACACAGCACTTTTACAGATCTTCAATTGACCTCGAATGTATCTCGGCTGCGGCTGAGGTCCTTTCTGATTCCCTGAACATGTTAGACTCGAATACATGAGCTATAAAGCCCGTGAGCACGCGAGGGTTGACACTGCACATAAGCACATAACACACAATCCCTGTCCCTGTCCCTGTCCCGATAGCCCAACACACGTCTCAGGTATATAGACACAAGTATGAGATCGAAGTACACTTGGCCCTGTGGGGACCCCTCCCCGGTGGACACATCGCACACAGCAATGGTCAGTAATACCCTGTAGCACGGAAGCTACCCGGCTACAGGCCCTGCCGTATATATACGCCCCAATGACTGTAAGGGACAGTCAACCCGCGCGATTCCCCTTCGCGACTTATCGTCCGTATGGAACTCATCACGGACCCCTGAACCGATCTCGCATCTCATACATAACACGTATAAGGAATAGAGCATACCTGAGGTTCACGTCCCTGTCTCACATAGATATAACACGCACAAGATAGCAACACAGCTAAAATCGTAAAGACGGCGCGCGTTTAGAAAACGTCTCGAGTACTCACCTGATTGGTTCCCCGAAGTCTGAGCACTCTGATCGAATCCGGCCCGATGTCCGCTAGTCCCTGTAATCACACGGGTAGCCCAACAATCAATCACAATTCCCAAATAACACATATCACATGATCACATTGACCCGAACTCAATTCAAACTCGACAACCCCACGAACTGAAACTTAACCGATACCCGGACCCGACCCAAAACCCAACTCGAAACAATCCCAAACACGACCCCAACCCCAATAGAACACAACCCGAGCAAACCCGACACAATTCGACCCGAACCCATTTTACAAAGTTAAACTCGGATTTTCAATGCAGGCTGCTCGTCGCGCCGCGGACCCCCTGGTGGTCGCGCCGCGACCCCGTGAAGCTCCTGCATCCTGACCTGCGATTTTCATGGCTGCCAGGAGTATACAACTCCTTTCATACACGATTATCAGCTCAATAATCACATAAACTCATCACATATCAACTTATGGCAGCATAGAAACTATTACACACATCCTTTACAATACACAACTCAAATTAATCCATCAATTCAAGGAGACTTACCTCAAATCCTTCAAGAACACAATTAGGAAGAAGATAGAAAGGATTATTCCAAGATTCAGCAATCAATTGAGCTCAAGGAGGATTGCTCTCTGCTGGAAATATTCACCCAAACACACACTACACACTTAGGTCTAATGAATGGATAAGGGGAGAAATGAAGGGATAAGCACGTATATAGTCTTCTAATTTAACCGGTCCCGAACCCAATAACCCGAACCCGATATCACATTTTCACTATTTATGCCCATTTAACCCATTTAATCCCACGATCCCAAAAATATAATCCGTTCATTAAAATTATAACCCGGTGACACGCAAGCCCTAATCCCGACACGTATCAATCCACGAAACGGGATATAATTGGACCAACCCAATATTAATAAATTATTTATCCACTAAAATAATTCCACGTACCAGGTCGAAATAACGGATGTTACATGAACAAAGAGGATGTAAAGTGGTGAAGAGTCAAATGTAGAACTGATGCATCAAGTGCCCCTCTCATGTAGAATCTAAGTCCTTATATGTTTTCAAAGTTTTTGAATTTGATATGTTTACCATAAGTAGATTGATGTGTCACTTGACCGTTGCCATATCATATTTAATTGTCAACCAAATGGGCTTCACCTTCTTTGCTTTTCGGACAAAAGAACAGTCTGAAATTATAGTTTCAAAAGTTAAGAATTTTAAACACTTGTTGCTTATAATAGCATATTTTAAGCAAGGACAAGAAATTATGGGAGTGGGGTAGGAGATGGATAAAGTTTATTGTGATGGTAGAGTGAATAACACTTTAGCCATATTCGGAGGAAAATGGAAATTGATATTTGGAAATGATGACTGTAAAGTGTAAACAAAGATACTACCGTCTTTTTCAATACAGAATTATACAAATCAATATAATATTTTATACAAAAGCAAACCAAATTGCCCCAAATAGAAGGACATCATTAAGAAGCACCAAAATAACCATACATGTAATTTGAATAAAAGAACTATTTTACAAATGGAACATGATGAGTAATATTAGCAGGTCACCAACAACTTTTCAGTTATCAAAAATAGTAACAACTTTTCCTATTTTTATCAATAACAGTAATATATCAAATTAAACCACACTTTTTTTTTTTAAGTTTTTCTAAGATTTAGAAAATAAAAAAAAAGAATGACAAGTTGGCATCCACACCCTCAAAGTGACATCAAAATGGCATCAAAATGACAAAGATGACAAAGCTGATGTGGCGCTGACGTGATTGTAGATTTGCTTGTCATACTCGCCAACCACTTCCTGTGGCCTAATCGTTATAAACACCAAAATAAACTAAATGTATGTTTTAATTTATTTAATTACATTACTACTATCTTCAGTGACTATTTTTTTTAATTTCATTAACTTTATTTATTTACAATTATTAATTTTTCATAACCTTATAAAATTTTAATATGTATTCTGAATATTTATTTACGATTAGATAAAAAAGTCTCAAACATGATTGAGTCGTAGTTTTTCATTCGGGAAAGCTAAAAGTTGAATGGTTTGTAATCAATTTAGTTTGGAATTTATTAAAAGGCCGAACAATTTGTAATTTTTTTTTATTCCAAATGAAAAGTATTACGAATGAAACACTATTGCGACCCATTATTTTTTTAGTTTTTCTTTGAATGGAAAAACCATGACTCATTGTGGTTTATAGTTGGGATAATTACGCAAAAAACCCTCAACTTGTCCGTTTTTTGTGATTAAAACCTCAAATCATTTTTCGTTGTATAGAAAACCCTGAACTAACTAAAAATCAGTAAATCAAGGTTTTATCAATGAATAAACGGTTGAAACCGGTTATTAATCCTACGTGGATCGTGTAACACCCCGAAAATTCATCGAGCGAATACCAGGTAATTATTAAAATGTATCGGATTGTATATATAATGATAAAAATTATAATTATATAAAAAAAGGTGCTAAATATATATTTATGATAGATGAGGGGGTTATATGTAAATAGATGGTAGATTGAGGGTGGAGAATGGAAATATGCACATGAAATTGTGAGAATCAAATTGAATGTGTCGGTAGAAGGAATTGACGGTAAAGTAATCGTCTAACAAAGGGCGTCGTAAAACGTCCGCTTATACGTAATTTACGTTGACGGTCGAAAACTTTAGGCTATGAATAGACGCATTTCATTCGAATGAAAATCGTACCAATACTCATAAATATCACTATTAAACAAAGAGTCATATTTTGAGTAATTTTCTACTTCTTTCTTACGAAATTCTTATAACCGTTTCTGGACTACTGTAAGTTTCTAATCACTTCCACTTTGAGCCTATTATTCTATTCATGATGCTGAATCATTATAAATGACTCTGTGATGCTTATATGATTTATGTTATGATTCAGTAATTCTTATGATATTGGAATTGTGACGTTATTTATAAATTTAAAGTTACATATTTTTAGAATATGCATAATAGTTGTTGGTATGACTTCGTGAATATCAACGTAATGATACTGGTAATATTATAAAAATGGTATAGCCTTTTGAGACAGCAACATAATGACGCCAAAATGGCGAAGCCTTTTGAGATGACACGAAGGATACTTCTCTGTGATTTATCCGGGTAATAATATACCAGTAAATTTTATAACGATAAAAGGATGAAAAAGCTTTTATGAAAATAATAGTATTTAATTTCATTCACAAACATATCCATTTAACTCGGGTATGAAATGAAGAAATCAATATCCATTGTATCATGGTTTCTTCACAGCTTTTAGTTGCAAGCCGCAGTATTAATTTTACGAAAAATATATTTTTACAAAAATGATATTTTTATACATTTTCTTACCAGTTATAAATTATTTTTGAAAAACATTATTCCACCCAGGGTGATTAGTACTTGCTGGGCGTTGTCGCTCACCCTTACATGTTTATACTCAGGTACTGAGGAAGGAACCTCTAATGGCAAAGGAAAAGAGAAATTTTATGAATAATTTGTCAATGTTTTAATTCCTGAATTATGTATTACGTATTTCCATTGAATAAGTTGTACTAAAACACTGTTGGAGAATAATAGTTGTTGTGTTCTTTCGCCATGAGTCGATCCATTGTATGATGAATTTGACTCCGCCCCTCATACAATGCTATGTAAGGTATTGTTCTAATATGAAAAGTTAGGGGTGTCACATGTGGTATCAGAACATTATTTTAAAAGAATTAGGTATCTAAATTAGCGTCTAAACTTAAACTTCAGAAACAAACATACGATAGGAAATAGAAAAACTTTAATAATAAATTCGCCAAAAAATAATTTCATGTGGCATTATTACATTACATAACTATTACAGTATTAAAGGCAGTACCACTCCATAGCCATGGATATGGGAAGTAGTACCATAATGATGGTAGCAAGAAAATAGAATGGCGGTCTCTCTTCAGATTCAAGAAGTGAATGCAGATAGATCATCACCGGGATGAGTATGATTGCAAACAAAGGGATGAGTTTAACCATCTTAGAATTTATGGGAGAAAGTGGTAATATTGGAATAGAATGAATTTTAGAGATAGTGTAAAGAAATGGGAAGATTGTGATGAATTTATAGAGGAACAGAAGAGATATCTCGACCGTTAATGGGTAAAAAAATGTAATTTTTGAAGGTAAATTGAGTAAAAAAATTATTATTAATAAACAAATATTTTTTTTAGGGATAAGCAAAGATAAAAAAAAATTAATATAACAGATGACAAATGGTAAGGATTCGTCTAAAGGAGAAACATCAAATGATGGGTGGGTGGAAGAAACACCCGATAACTTTCAAGAACCCCAACCATTAAGAGACCCCATAAATAATAATACGCCTATGGAGGAAGATCCGGAGGAAGACCCGGAGGAAAATCCAGAAGAAGATCCGGAAGAATATATGGAGGAAGATCCTAAAGAAGACCCGGAAGAAGAACCTGAAGAAAACCCTGAAGAGAATCCTGAAGAAGATGCCCCAGAAGAAAACCTCAATAATCTTATGCAAGACGCCCAATTCGTAGAGGTCGAAATTGAGATTAAAGAAGATGACGATGAACATCCTATGAACTTCCAAGTGCATTTTCCATGGGAAGCAGAAAATTGGGATGCCCCTGTCTTAGCACCACCACCATCTCCAGAAGAAAATGAAGAACCTGAACCAGAAGCAGGACTAATGGATGACGAAACGACAATCAGAACTAGAACCTTGAGCCTACCAGAATTCAATTCAATGGTGGAAGAAATAACTATGAGACGTGTGCAAAACCAGGATCTCGAGGCAATGGTGGAACATAGGTCAGAGCAAATAGATGCCTTAATTGAAGAGAATGATCATTCACATGAGAAGATAATCATTCTCAGGCACGAGCTACAAGAAGTTAGACAACAATTACAGGCAGAACGAGCAAGGGCAAATGCTTTAGACATAGACAATGCACGCCTAAGGATGATGTTGTATGGACAACAACCAATAAGATATCAACCGCCATCCCCTGGACCTAACGGATGATCATCTCCCAATATAAGACCATAAAAGTGTTATGTACTTTTTCTATGAATAAGAAATTCACTATATAAGGAATAAACGATTGTAAAATAAAAATTTCTAGTTAATATAACTATTGTGATCAAGCATTTAATGCTCAATTTGACTATAATTAATGGGAAAATGACGTCAAATAGTTGTGTACTTTTGAGTTTGTACTCATTTATGTAGTGTACTTTTTTTTTGTGCACATTTGGTAGTCAAACTTTCAAAAATGTTTCAATTAGGTAGTTGGGTGACTTGGAAACCGGCAACAACCGGTCACCATCCTTACGTGGACGGTTTTTTCAAGAAAAATGGCATCAAATAGCTATGAACTTTTAAGTTTGTACACATTTATGTTGTGTACCTTTTTTTTTGTGCACATTTAGTAGTCAAACTTTTAAAAGTGTTTCAATTTAGTAATTGAGTTACCTAAAAATCGATACCAACCGATTACTTTGCTTATGTGGACATATTTTTTATAATTAAATTTAAAAAAACTTAAGATGATTTGTTTTTTCTATAAAACTATAAAAAGATTTATAAACCAAATATGTATCAAATTGATAAAATATGCTTTCATTTTATAACAATATAATAGAGCATTAATTTTCAACTCCTAAACATGATATCTATCAAATGAAAATGATATGTTTTGAATTTGATAAGCATGGTGTTTAAGAGTCATTAATTCTAAGGAGAATTTCATATATATCCTTGTAAACTTCCAAAATTACGTATATATCCTTACAAACATTCTTATTACATATATATCATTCTAAACCTTTAAATCTTACATATATATCTAAATGCTATTTTAAATTTAGTTACATCATTTAAAAATATTAAATATCATTTTTAATTAATTTATTATTGAATTAAATTAGAAAACAATATTTCTTTATTTTTCTAGTTTATTTTTGTGGGAATCTAAGATGGTAGTTTAGGTATTCAAAATTTTTTTAAATGATAAAATAAATTTAAAATAGTCATTTGGATATATCTGTGAGATTTAAAGATTTAGAAGGATATATATGTATATATATGTAATAAGAAATTTTACAAGCATATATGCGTAATAATTAAAGTTTACAAGGATAAATATGAAATTCTCTCATTCTTCTATGTCATAAAATATGTCAACATAAGTATCATAATCGGTTTGTATCAATTTTTAGGTAACTCAATTAACTACTTAATTGAAACACTTTTAAAAGTTTGACCACTAAATGTGCACAAAAAAAGTACACAACATAAATGTGTACAAACTTAAAAGTTCATAGCTATTTGATGCCATTTTTCTTGAAAAAACCGTCCACGTAAGGATGGTGACCGGTTGTTGCCGGTTTCCAAGTCACCCAACTACCTAATTGAAACATTTTTGAAAGTTTGACTACCAAATGTGCACAAAAAAAAGTATACTACATAAATGAGTACAAACTCAAAAGTACACAACTATTTGACGCCATTTTCCCATGATTAATTACTAACTTAGAATATGAAGTTAAAGTATTCTAATAAAAAAAATTTCAGACAATTACACCGTCTAGAAGAGAGGAGTCTCCTGAACCAATCCCTATGATCACCCCACCAACAGCAGGTCGAAGGGACAGACCAAGGACCAGGCCTAGGGTCACTAACAACGAATCAGAACCAAACCTATCCCAAGAATTTGCTCGGATGTTACGGGTTGCCGTACCTGGTATACTAGAAGAACAAGGGTATCGTCAAAGACCCAATAATTCTACGAGAGAATGAGAGTGAACATACATGTAAGTGCTAACCCTCCAGAATTTAATGGAGAAGCTGATCCAGTTAAATCGACTAACTGGATAAAAGTAATGGAGAACATCTTTCACATAAGAAGATGTGGGGATAATAGAAAAGTGGTTTATGCCACCATGATGTTGCGAGGAACAGCCATCCATTGGTGGGAAATGTTAATGAAAACTATTGGTATGGGAGACATAGAGAATGTCACGTGGAAAGAATTTAAAAGGTACTTTCTTGACGAATATTGTTCTCAAAGTTTGATAGATGCTCTTGAAGAACAATTTCTGAACCTAAAGCAAGGCATCAAACTATTATGGAGTATGCCAATAGATTCACTGAAATGTCTCGCTTTTCTACCTACGTTGTAGCCACTGAAATGCTAAAAGTAAAAAGGTTTGTTACCGGATTAAAAACCACCATCAGGGAGCCAACAACAATGACTCAACCAAGAACTTATCGTGAAGCAGTAGAACCAGCATTGGTGGCAGAGAGAGAGAGAGAGAGAGAGAGAGAGATAGTATGGGAGAAAGAAAGAAGAAGGACGAGTTGACAAGAGGAAATGGGAGGAAGAGAAAACATGTCATCCAGAAAACAAGAAGTTTAAAGGAAAGACCCATGAGAACAATGCATTTCGATCCCATAATGCAGGTTCGGGTAACTGATACGACATTGACAAAAAGGGGTAAGCTTGTGATAATTGCAGGAAGTTTCATGGTGAAAAGCCATGTCTGGAAAATACAGGTGCTTGTTTTACGTGTGGAAGAATGGGTCATAAAACCCGCGACTGTCTTGTGAAAAAGTGTAGGTGTTTTATTTGTCAAGATCCTAACCATTTAGCACCTGACTGTCCCAACGAACTGACACAAAAGGAGGAGCAACTAAGAAAACACCTACAGGGACCACCACTGTAAAAGAAAATCGAACAACAAACAAGACCACTAGAAGAGCATTTCAGATGACTGCACAGAAGGCTAGAGAAATCAATGATGTTGTCTCAGGTACACTCATAATCAACACAGCTTACGCTAAAGTATTGTTTGATTTGGGCGCATCTAGATCATTCATATCCCATCGTTTATGTGAGACATTATCTTTACCTGTTGTGCATATGAACATAGGGATAGAAGTAGAAATAGCCAACAATGAACGAATATACTTGAATAAATGGTGTCCTGACTGTGACATAGAAGTTGAAGGGAATAAGTTACCTATTGACCTAATTCCAATGCCGTTAGGAGAATTTGATATTATCATTGGTATGGATTGGATGTCCAAAAATAATGCATCAATTCTTTGCAAGATTAAGTCTCTTAAATTTTACACACCTGAAGGAAAAGAAGTAATTTTCCGGGGAGAACAAAACCTGTCGTCATCTAACTTTCTAACCTCGATTCAAGCCTGAAAATGTCTTCGTAAAGGATGCATAGCTTACTTGGCTCATGTTATTGAGAAAGGAAAGAAATGCTTAAATCTCAATGACATTCCCGTTGTTCGAGATTTTCCTGAAGTGTTTCCAAAAGATTTACCTGGGTTACCTCCTGATCTGTAAGTGGAGTTTGCCATAGATTTAGTACCCGGAACAACTCCTATATCCAAAGCCCCATATCGATTGTCCCATATGGAAATGAATGAATTGAAAAACCAACTCAGTGAGCTATTAGATAAAGGATTCATTAGGCCAAGTGACTCACCTTGAGGAGCTCCAGTACTATTTGTGAAGAAGAAGGATATGTCAATGAGGTTGTGCATCGATTATAGGGAATTGAATAAAGTCACTATAAAAAACAAGTATCCACTCCCAAGAATTGATGATCTTTTTGATCAACTTCAAGGAGCTAGTCATTTTTCAAAGATTGATATAAGGTCAGGGTATCATCAATTGAAAGTCAAAGAATCTGATATACCAAAAATGACATTTAGGACAAGGTATGAACATTATGAATTTTTAGTTATGCTGTTTGGTTTGACCAATGCACCTGCAACTTTTATGGACTTGATGAACCGAGTCTGTAAACCTTATTTGGATAAGTTTGTGATCGTCTTTATAGATGATATTCTCATTTATTCCAAATCTGAAGAAGAGCATTCCCGACATCTCAGAATAATATTGGAACTTTTAAAGAAAGAGAAACTTTATGCAAAGTTCTCAAAATGTGAATTTGAATTGAAAGAGGTGCAATTTTTGGGACATGTAGTAAGTCACGAAGGTATTAAAGTTGATCCTGGAAAGGTAGAAGCAATAACCAAATGGGAAAAACCACGAACTCCAACAGAAGTTCGTAGTTTCTAAGCTTGGCAGGTTACTATAGAAGATTCATACAAGACTTCTCCAATATTGCCGCACCGCTTACAACATTAACACGAAAGAGTGCTAAGTATGAATGGAATGAAGCAAGAGAGGAAGCATTTCAGATGTTAAAGAAGAAGTTGGTGAGTGCACCTATTTTATCCCTACCAAAGGGAAGAGGTGGATTTGTTGTGTATAGTGATGCATCCCTAAATGGATTAGGATGTGTTTTGATGCAACATGACAAAGTGATAGCTTATGCATCCCGACAACTCAAAGTACATGAGAGAAAGTACCCAACAAATGATCTAGAGTTGGCAGCTGTGGTGTTTGCATTAAAGTTATGCCGTCACTATTTGTACGGAGAAAAATGTGAAACTTATACAGACCACAAAAGCTTGAAATACATATTCACTCAGAAGGAATTGAATATGAGACAAAGGAGAAGGTTGGAATTACTAAAAGATTACGACTGTGAAATATTATACCATCCAGGAAAAGCTAATGTAGTAGCTGATGCGCTAAGTCGAAAGACAAGTGGAAGAGCTACAATGGTCAAGTTGTGTGTCATGGAAGTATGTCTTGATTTCCTAGATCAAGTCAAAGAGAAACAACAGGAAGTCCTCAAGGCTAGTAAGCAATGTGCAGAAAGAATAAAAAGGTATGAGAAACAGCTAACCATGGACGGGAGAGGGATATTATGCTTCGAGGGAAGAGTTTAGATTCCATCAATAGGAGGACTACGAAATCATGTATTGGCTGAAGCGCACAATACAAGGTATTCAGTACATCCGGGCACTGTGAAAATGTATAGAGATTTGAAAAATAACTATTGGTGGCCAGCAATGAAAAGCGATGTTGGAAAGTGGGTAGAAAAGTGTTTAACTTGTCAACAGGTTAAAGCTGAACATCAAAAGGCTTATGGAGACTTACAACCGCTCGAAATTCCAGAGTGGAAATGGGATCACATCACAATGGACTTTGTGACTAAGCTTCCAAAAACCCAAAAAGGACATGATGCCATATGGGTGATAGTTGACCGTCTAACCAAGTCTGCCCATTTTTTACCCATTAAAGAGACATTTCTGTTAGACAAACTAGCACGAATATACATAATGGAGATTGTATCCTTACATGGAGTACCATTGTCTAAAGTGTCAGATCGTGACAGTCGATTCAACTCAAAGTTCTAGAGAAGTTTTCAATGAGAGTTAGGTACCCAGATAAAAATGAGCACTACTTACCATCCTCAAACAGATGGACAAAGTGAACGCACAATTCAAACATTGAGAGATATGATACGAACTTGTGTAATAGATTTTGGAGGCATTTGGGATGAACATATGCCATTGGTTGAATTCGCTTATAACAATAGTTACCATTCCAACCTACAAGCAGCACCATATGAAGCATTATATGGAAGAAAGTGTCGGACACCATTGTGCTGGTATGAGGTTGGAGAAAGAAGACATTGGGCCCAGAATTAATACAAGAAACAACAACCAAGGTAGACCAAATTAGAGAACGTTTGAAAACAGCTCAGAGTCGTCAAAAGAGTTATGCTGACAAGAAAAGGAGAACCGTAGTGTTCCACCCCGGCGATCGCGTTTTCTTGAATGTATCCCCTTGGAAAGGAATTGTAAGATTTAGAAAAAGAGGGAAGCTGAGTCCTAGGTTTATTGGGCCATTTGCAATCATGGATTGAATTGGCAATGTGGCTTATCGTCTAGATTTACCCCCAGAACTCGGAAATCTGCATAATGCGTTTCATGTGTCAAATCTTCGTAAATGTTTGTCCGATGAAGTGAAAAAGGTTACATATAAAGATGTACAAGTAAACGAAAAGCTAGCATACGTGGAAGAACCTGAAGCTATCCTTGATAGAAAGATCAAAGTGTTACGAAACAAAGAAATTCCAATCGTAAAAGTCCAGTGGAAGCATCGTAAAGGGTCAGAAGCCACTTGAGAACTAGAAGCTGACATGAGGAAGTTATCCAAATTTGTTCAAAATCTAAATTTCGAGGACGAAATTTTCTTAAGGGGGACATGATGTAACATCCTGAAAATTTATCGAGCGAATACCAGGTAATTATTAAAATGTATCAGATTATATATTAATGATAATAATTATAGTTATATAAAAAGGGAAAATGACATCAAATAGCTCTGAACTTTCGACTTTGTACACATTTATGTAGTGAACTTTTTTTTGTGCACTTTTGGTAGTCAAAGTTTCAAAATTGTTCCAATTTGGTAGTTGGCGTAGCTTTTAACCGGTTGCTTTCGGTTTTGATGCCTACATGGACAATTTTTTAATGACGTAGATACCCGTTTTTATATTATACCCGGTTTTATCTATGTGGCAACCCGTTTTTTAAAATCACCCGGGTTTATAACGTCGTTTTTTAAAAAATCTGGTTATAAATCCGGGTGAGTTTAAAAAACAGGTTGCCACGTAGATAAAACCGGGTATAATATAAAAACGGGTAACCACGTCATTAAAAAATTGTCGGCGTAGGCATCGAAACCGGAAGCAACCGGTTAAAAGGTACGCCAACTACCAAATTGGAACAATTTTGAAACTTTGACTACCAAATGTGCACAAAAAAAAGTTCACTACATAAATGTGTACAAAGTCGAAAGTTCAGAACTATTTGATGTCATTTTCCCATATAAAAAAGGTGCAAAATATATATTTATGATAGTTGAGGGGGGTTATATGTAAATAGATGGTAGATTGAGGGTGGAGAATGGAAATATGCACATGAAATTGTGAGAATCAAATTGAATGTGTCGGTAGAAGGAACTGTCGGTAAAGTAATCGTCTGACAAAGGGCGTCGGTAAAACGTCCGCTTATACGTAATTTACGTTGACGGTCGAAAACTTTAGGCTATAGACGTATTTCATTCGAATGAAAATTGTACAAATACTCATAAATATCACTATTAAACAAAGAGTCATATTTTGAGTAATTTCTACTTCTTTCTTACGAAATTCTTATAACCGTTTCTAGACTACTGTAAGTTTCTAATCACTTCCACTTTGAGCTGTTATTGTATTCATGATGCTGAATCATTATATTTGACTCTGTGATGTTTATATGATTTTGTTAGGCACAAAAAGACCTCAGTCAAACCTGTTCTGCATCTGCGGGGGAGATTATTAATCAAACCTGTTGATGCACTTGATGGGTAAAAGTTAAGGTCTGTTTATGCCTTAATAATACCTAAAAAGTGATTTGCAATATCAGTCCAAAGCTGTTCTATATGTTGCATGTGTTGCAACTAAGACAGTTTGTCCAAGCTGTTCTGTCTGCTGAACAGGCTGGACATAAACTGTCTACGCTGCTCTACACTGGTGAGCAGCTTGGGCAGTTTACAAGTGTTCTGTTCTTTGTGAACAGAACCTGTTCTTTGTGAACAGGCTAAACACTTTATGGAATGTGTTTCCAAGTCCTCATGTATTGTATTTGACTACAAAATCAGTTTACAAAGTCGAAGACAAAGTGGAAATCAGAACTGCTCAGCCTGCCCAAGCTGTTCTGTTACATGAAGACAAAAAGTTATTTGAAAAAGGGTGACAGACCTTTTTCTTATATCAAAATAAGCCTTTTACAAGGAAGAAAGACGCAAAGTTGACATTCCTTATTTGGTTAAAGGCAATGCAACAGTAGACAAAGTGAAAAGACAAAAGTTCTGCACATGTGAAGACAAGTCTGCTTTTCAGAAAAGTGCAGAAAAGGTTATGTTGTCTTTTCAACAAGACTTCTTCTTTTTCATTCCGTCCAATGAAGAAGTTTCTCTTAGATCCTCTGAGTGAGTATAAAAGGAAGCTTCTAAGGTCAGAAAGATTAAGCCAAAAAGCTAAGTGCTGAAGCCAAGAGTGAACGTGCAAGTGTGTTCTTTTCATGCATGCAAGCCTGCCTGTGTAATACAGTTTACTTGTGTCTAAGCTGTTCTACATAAGCTGTCTCTCTAAGTCTTGTAAACACAGTGAGTGCTTCTTAGTGAGTGTATTCATTGTAAGCTAGTTTGAGTTTGTATTAGACTAGTGAACATACTGTTGTATATGTCATCTCAGCTTGAACCTTTCCGCATTCAAGCTTGTTTCTAATTAACAATTTGTTGATAATACATACAAACATTGAGAAAATAGTCTGTAGTTTTTTAATTGTTGTATTCACCCCCCCTCTACAGCTTAAAGCTATATACTTTGGGAACCTCTCGGGACCTACAACTGGTATCAAATCAGTTTAGAGTGTGTGTCATTCTAGATCTCTCATTCTCCCAAGTTTCCATGGACAACAGTGCTGCAAATTCCTCATACTATGACAATGGCTCAATGCGTAAACCTCCAAAGTTCAATCATCAGAACTTTTCTGGTTGGAAGTGCAGAATGATGCTCTACCTAGAGAATCTGGATGTACAACTACCAGAAATTGTAATGGAGGGTCCCTATGTGCCAACCTCTGTTACAACAATAACTCCTGCTGTTGAAGGAGCTGCTCCTGAGATCAGAACATTTGAGAAAGCAAAAGCTCAATGGTCTGATGAAAACAAAAGATTGGTGGCTCTTGATGCAAAGGCCAGAAATAATCTGGTCATCTCTCTACCTGATGATGTGTTCAAATAGGTTGAGAAGATGAAGACTGCCAAGGAGATGTGGGATACTTTGTGTACCGTCTATGATGGACCCACAATCACACTGGATAACAGGATTAACAATCTTGTTAGACAGTATGAACTCTTATTTGCAAAACCAAAGGAAACTCTCACAGAAACCTACACCAGGTTTACTGCTCTTGTGAATGATCTCAAAGCTGTTGGGATCACTAAGGACAGCCTTACTCTAGTGAACAAGTTTTTGGACATCCTCCCTGAAGAATGGAATTACTTTTCAACAATTTTAAGAAATTCAGGTACAATCAGAAGTATGGATCTTGTCAACTTGTATGGATCTTTACTGAATGATGAACAGTCAAGGCAACAGAAGAGAAATGCCTTGGAGATGTCTAAAAGAGGTGCAGCCTTTGTGGCTAATGTGAGACAACCTGTGAATCAGGTGAGTGATGTGTTCACTCAACCTGATCAACAGGATGATGATAAGGAGGAGGTGTCAGATGAGGAAGATAATGCAGATCTTGCTGAACAGGATGATGAGCAAATGATAGCTATGCTTGTCAAAAGGTTCAACAAGAAAAGGTTTGGAAGAAACATGCTGCAGGGAAGTTCAGGTGCTGGCAAAAAGAAGGCATTTGATAAATCCAAGGCTGAGTGCTTCAAATGTGGCAAAACTGGCCATATAGCTGCTGACTGTGTGTCAAAAGCTGTTGGTCAGTCATCCAAACCATACAAGACAAACAAGGATGACGGTTATAAGGTTAAATACCTTATGGCTATGGCTAAGCTGAGGAAGTTGGAAAACTCAGTGGGTTCCAACCGCCAAAAGGGACTCATGGCAGAGACTTGTGACTGGGAGGAATTTGATTCATCATCTGATGAAGAAGATAATCAATGTCTGATGGCCAACACTGATGTCCCATCAACAAGTAGTTTCAAACAGGATCTGGCTGAAGCTGAAGCTTTCAGCAGCTTGGAGAACTGGAATCCTACAATGATGTATAAGGTACAAAATTTTATGGCTTACAGTTCTGAAGAAAAAGTTAAAATGTTTGAATATATGCTAGTTGATTTGAAAGCTGCTGTTGAGAAGCATGATGCTTTATTATCTGAAATCTCTAAGCTTAAAACTGATCTTAAAACAAAATTCCAGTAAACTGGACAGTTTCCATAAGTTGGAAACTGAGCTTGATGAATTAAAACACATCAACTCTATTTTACTGGAAGAAAAGAGAGAAACAGATATAAAGCATGCTAAGCTTCAAAAGATAGTTGACTCTTGGTGCCAATCTGCACAAAAAGTCAGCCAGTGTATAAGTCAACAGATCCCTGCACAAATTCAAGCCTATCTTGGAGGGGATCTTGACACAGCAGCTTCCATTGTTGAGATTAATAATCTGAAAGAAGATTTATCCACTCTTGGTGAGCTTCCAAACACTTTTATTCAAAAAGTGAATGGTAAACTAATATCAACAAACAGGTTTGTCAGGCCTCAAAATACTGACAGCTTGTGTGAACCTAGCTCAAAAGCTGGTGTTGGAATATGTTCTCCATCAAACCAGCCTGCTAAGTATTCTGCTGATTCACACAAGCAAAAGAAAGAAAAACATGTCCAAACAACAGCGGTGGATACTAAACCTGTTGACAAAACAGGTTCCGGGTCCAAAGCTGATGGTAAAAGGCATGATAATCCTTTTGATGCTAAACATTTTGAAAATAAGTTTTCAAAAGTTAAGCGCCTGCTTTCAACAAGGGCAAGTCTCATGTTGAAGGGAAACCTGCTGTGGTTTCTAATAAGTTTTCTAATCATAGCAATAAACTGGTGATTAATGAAAATAAGTCTTTCAAAGCCAGAAAAAGTGATTATATTGATAGGCAACATAAATCACATCTCAGTAGGGGCAAAGGCAAAGTCATTGCTCAGCCTGAGAAACTTGGGAATAAGTTTCCTAAACCTGTGGAAGTTCAAAAGCCAATTAAGCTTCCTGTCTTTGACATTTGTCCTCCTAAAAAGAGGAAAGAAGAGACAGACAAAGCTGTGGCTATTGAACCCTTCACTCAAGTTGTTGATTCATCAAATAGTAATAAGTTTGCTAAACCTGCAAATAGAATCAACAACAATAACTCAGAATGTGTTTCTGAAAGATCTTCTTCCAAAAATTCTAAAAAGAGAAAATGTTATAAATGTGGAAAGAAGACACATCTGGCCAAGGACTGTACTGAATCTGAGGACATGAGGCCTGTTGACTCTGATGGTTCTCTCGCAGCTGTTACAAGGAGTGTTGGAAACATCTCAGTCAATGAAAGTGGTATCCAAGCTGATACCATTCAAATTGGGAATATTAGTGTGGATATTATAAGTCCATCAACAAATGTTGATGAAGTAGGAGAACTCATCTCTGTGATGAGTTCCCCTAAAAATGACTAATATTTCTCTTATCACTCTGCAGGAAAAACAACCTTCCCAGGTTTGGTACTTGGACAGTGGCTGCTCAGGGCACATGACAGGTTGTAAAGAATTGCTGAGTGATCTCATGCCTGAAAAAGGGCCAAAAGTCACATTTGGTGACAATGTACAGGGATCTACTGAGGGATATGGAATTCTTAAAGCTGGTGCTGCAGTGTTCAAAAGAGTAGCCTATGTGGTTGGGCTAAAACATAACCTTGTTAGCATAAGCCAACTGTGTGATGCTGGCTACAAGGTTAACTTTGATGAGCACCTGGGTTACATATTGGATCCCCAAGGTAAAGTTGTGTTGTGTGTCCAACGAAAGAAAGGTATGTATGTTGTGGACATGCAATCTGCTGATCCCACAACTGAAACCTGTTTTCTCACAAGAACAAATGCAGACTTAAACTGGTTATGGCACAAAAGGCTGTCACATCTGAACTTCAAAAACATCAACAAACTCTGTAAGAAAGAGTTGGTGACAGGTTTGCCTTCTATGACCTTTGTTAAAGATAAACTCTGCACAGCTTGTGAGAAAGGCAAGCAGAGGAAATCATCATTTAAATCCAAACACAACTTCTCTATTGATACTCCTCTCTTCTTTATCCATATGGACTTGTTTGGACCTATAAATGTCCCAAGTCTAGGAGGAAGAAGATACACTCTAGTAATGGTTGATGAGTTCTCCAGGTACACATGGGTGATCTTTCTGAAGAGCAAAGGAGAGGCTGCTAGAGAAATTATTGGATTTGTGAAAAAGATGGAGATGTTGAACTCTGCCCAAGTGAAGCAGCTTAGAAGTGATCATGGTACTGAATTCAAAAACAGTACTCTTGAAGACTTCTGTGAAGAGAGAGGAATCACTCAAAACTTTTCAGCTGTAAGAACTCCACAACAAAATGGAGTTGCTGAAAAGAGAAACAGAACTCTCATTGAAGCTGCTAGAACCATGTTGTGTGCATCAGGTTTACCTTCATCATTCTGGGCTGAAGCTGTCAACACTGCCTGCTTCACCCAAAACAGATCCTTAGTGGTGAAAAGGTTCAACAAGACTCCTTATGAGCTGCTCAAAGGGAGGAAGCCAAATGTCAGTTACTTCCATGTGTTTGGGTGTCCCTGCTTCATTCTGAATCAGAGGGACCAACTGACAAAGTTTGAACCTAAAGCTGATGAAGGTGTGTTTGTTGGCTACTCTGCTATCTCTAAAGCCTACAGAGTGTACAATAACAAAAGAAAGGTGATAGATGAATCTATCAATGTCATCTTTGAAGAGTCCAAGAATGCTTCCACCAAAGCTGTTCCTGAATCAGTTTTAGGAGAACTTAACTTTGATGATCTCATGCATTAAAACAATGAAGAGGACTCAAAAGCTTCCACTACACCTAGTGTGGAACCTGTTAATCATGATGGACATGATGATGATTATATCAATACATCCAGTGTGAATAAGTGTACTGACTTAATTACAACTGCATGTTCTGAACCTATCAATGCTGATTTTCCTAGTTCTTCTGCTGATATGTTCAACAGTGGTCAGACATGTTCAACAAGTGAACAGGCTCAGGACATCAGTGTGTCTGAAAATCTTGAGAGCTGTTCAACAGGACCTGCTGAAGATGTTAACAACTCAGGTGAATCATCATTGAAAAATGATCCTAAGTGGATCAGGTGTCACCCCAATGATCAAATAATTGGTGACATCAACAAAGGGGTACAAATTCGTTGGGACATCTTAGGGAACTTTTGTATGTTCTCTAGTTTTGTTTCACTGATGGAGCCAAAGAAGGTGGATGAAGCACTAAAAGATGCCAATTGGATCACTGCCATGCAAGAAGAGCTCAATCAGTTTGAGAGAAACAAGGTATGGAAGCTGGTCCCTGCTCCTAAAGGTAAAACCATAATTGGCACAAAATGGGTTTTCAGGAATAAGATGGATGAGCAAGGTCATGTCATTAGAAATAAGGCAAGACTGGTTGCTCAGGGCTACAGACAGGAGGAAGGAATTGATTATGATGAAACATTTGCTCCTGTGGCCAGGCTAGAAGCAATTCGTTTGTATCTAGCCTATGCTGCTCATAAGAGCATCAAGGTATTTCAAATGGATGTGAAGAGTGCATTTTTGAATGGGAAGCTGCAAGAAGAAGTTTATGTCAAGCAGCCTCCAGGTTTTGAAAATGAACAACATCCAGGTTTTGTCTATAAGTTGGACAAAACTCTGTATGGTCTCAAACAAGCCCCTAGAGCCTGGTAGGACACCCTTACTGAGTTCCTTATGAGCAATGGATATTCCAGAGGTAAAGTGGATACCACACTGTTCATAAAGAAGGTGAAATCTGACATTATGCTTGTTCAAATTTATGTGGATGATATAATATTTGGTTCTACAAATGAGCAGTTGTGCAAGAACTTTTCATTACTCATGAAATCCAAGTATGAAATGAGTATGATGGGAGAACTTACTTTCTTTTTAGGACTACAGGTTAAACAAACCTCAACTGGAATTTTCATAAATCAAAGAAAGTACACTTTAGATCTATTGAAAAAGTTCAAATTTGATCAAAGTTCTCCTATTAAAACCCGAATGGCAACCAATGTAAAATTGGATGCTGATGCCAGTGGCAAAGCTGTTTCAGTAACAGCTTATAGAGGCATGATTGGAAGCTTGCTATACTTAACTGCTAGTAGACCTGATATTATGTTTGCCACCTGTCTGTGTGCTAGGTTCCAAGCTGATCCAAAGGAATCTCATCTAGCTGCTGTAAATAGAATCTTCAGATACCTGAAGGGTACACCAGGTTTGGGTCTTTGGTATCCCAAAGACTCCAGCCTTGAACTAACAGGTTATTCAGATTCTGATTTTGCAGGTTGCAGGCTAGACAGGAAAAGCACAACAGGTGGATGTCAACTTCTTGGTGGTAAGTTGATAAGTTGGTGCAGCAAGAAGCAGAACTCTATGTCTACTTCTACTGCTGAAGCTGAGTACATTGCTGCTGGAAGCTGCTGTGGGCAGATTCTGTGGATGCAGCATCAGCTTGAAGATTATGGCCTTGTGTATAGGAAAATTCCTATTCTGTGTGATAACACAAGTGCCATAGCCATTTCCAACAATCCAGTATTTCATTCTAGAACAAAGCATATTGAAGTCAGACATCACTTCATCAGGGATCACATTCAGAAAGGTAATGTGGAGGTAAGTTTTATTTCCACTAATGAACAGCTTGCAGACATTTTCACCAAACCTCTTGATGAAAACAGGTTTAATTACCTTGTTAGCAAGCTGGGCATGTTAAACAAGAGTGACTAAGTGTCTCTCAAAGGTCTAAGAAGTTGTGTGTTTCACACAGCTCAAATTTCTCAGAACAGCTTAGACAGAACAGGTTATACATGTTCTGTACTTAGTCATTTGTCTGAAAAACTTGAACAGCTTGAGCATACAACAGGCTGAACAAAAACAGTTTACTCGTCCAGCCTGCTCTGATGGTCCAGTCTTCACCCTGTTCACTCCTTCACACTGTCTTACAAGCCATTGTCTTGTAACCTGTTCAACTATTGAACACAACCTGTTCTTACAAAAGAGAGCAGGCTGAAGGCACAGTTTGAAGAATGAAGAGCTTGAAGATTGAACAGCTTGTGATGACCCTGCTCATCACAGGTTTGACCAACAGCTTAGACCAACAATTTTAATTACCTTTCTTCAAACTTAAGTTACTTAATTAATGTCTTGTTTAACTTAATTACTGCGGATAATGTGGGTTATGTGTGTTAGTGATTAAAAAGGGCTCAAGTGGTCTGACAAACGGTCTGACATGGATAACCGTTCCGTTTTCCGTTAACGACTTTTTCAAATCAAACCGCCCAAAACTTTCTCTCTCATACACACTCACATTCAAATCCTATAAATACCCAACTACTGTTTCATCTTCGTCTTCCTCATCATTTCCAAAAATCCTCAAGAACCCTAAAAATCGACTAAGTGTCTTCTGCTTCTCCAAACCTCAAAACTTCCCAAATGGCTCACAGACCTAATCCCTTTCTTCCAGTGTTCGTTGGTGATGATGTTGTCAAACACTCATCAGTCACCACAATGCTGACCATCAAACCCACCAACTACATTGCAAATCTGACCATACCCAAGAACTATGTGGGAAAAGGGTATGAACAAATGGTGGAGTTCTTAAGAGTTCATCCGTTGAACTATGCGATGACTGCCTCTCCTGGTGTCCTGTACCAAGAAATGGTGTACGAGTTCTGGTACACCTGTACCTACAACCCCAACACCAAAGTTATCAAGGGGACTACTCTCAATGGGACTCAGACCATTGAGATTACTGCTGATCTTCTGAGGGAGGTTCTTCATCTACCCATTGCTGAATCATACGACATGCCCCAGCCTGAAAATGAGAAAATGGGAAATTTGCTATGCTTCTGTGGTGTAGCAGAACCTAAAATTGGAGCAACACTGTATAGGAAGGAGTTGTCCCCTACCTATAGTTTTCTGTTTGCCTCCGTGATGATGAGCTTCAGCAGCAAAGTTGGTTCATTTAACCAACTAAGTCGTGATGAAGTCCCAATAGTCCTACAGCTGGTGGATGGGACTACCATTGATATGGCTAAGTGGCTATTTCTGAACATGAGGAACCTGGTGCAACAAGAGCCAAGACCAGCTGCTGTCCGCTATCCCAGGTTTCTAAGTCTCATATTCAAGCATCATTGTGGTGAGCACCTGTACAATTCTCAACCTTTACTTAAAACTGCTGCCTTCCCTGTAATAGGGAATAGAGTTTTCTATACTCCTGTACTCCCTAATGAGCCTCCTCTATCCACACCAATGAGGAGGTTGTTTGGATTGGTGGAAGGACCCTCTGCTGTGAGGGTGGATCCAGAAGCTGCTGCTCCGACAGGAAAATCCAAAGCCAGGTCCAAGCTTGTTAAGAGGACCCTGGCAACTGCTGAAGCTGGGCCTGTGTTAAAAGAAGGCCAAAACAGCTCAGTCTGAGTCTGTTCCCTTAGCCTCTGTGGCTGAGGGGGAGCAGGCTCCTCACCCTGAAGCCTCTGTGGCTGGTGCCTTTGTGGCACCTGAGACTATGGAACAGGCAAACCCACCTGTTTCTGACCCAGTCTCAAAACCTGTCCTTCTGAACCTCTCATCACCTCTCCCCAATCACCTACTTCATCCATCCACTACCAAAGAAAATCCATCTCCAAAAAGAAAACAGCCAAAACAACCACCTCCTCTGTTCCCTCTCAACAGGGTTCAGTTGTAAGAGAAGCAACCCCTGCTGCCTCTCCTATATTGGGAGAAGGTTCAGCCCCATTGGAGCATGCTTCACTCCAACCTGAATCTACCCAGAGTCAGCCTCGACCCTCTGGTTCCTCCCAACAGGAACCAGTTGTACAAACGGAGATCGCCACATCAACTATCCCAGCCTCCCAACAGGCTGAGGATATTGAAAGACAGGAGTCCTCTCCACTCCACACTGCGTCCAAACTGTCCCCCACTCAAATCTTCTCACACCCTGAGTCTACACGAGGTGCCCACGCTGCTGATATAGACCAATCAGCAGCTCAGCCTCAAACTTCTGCTCCCCATGATACAGCTGCTCTACACCAAACAGCTGCTGAGGGACCAACAACCCAAGCTGATGAACCTCAGGGATCATACCATCCCTCTGGTGAGGCTGCTCCCTCCATGCAAACTCCATCAGCAGGTTTTACCACTGCTGATGTTGAAATGCATATCCCATCTCCCAATGATGAGGTGCTTTTCCACCAAGGCACTGCAGAGGGAACACCCACTGGCCTTCATGAGGATGTTGCAACACAAGCAGCATCTGAAAGGCCCCCAACATCAACCCCTTTTCCTGATGAAGCAGCTACAGCCGCTGCTGAGGGACCCTTTGACCCCTCCAAGCTGGGCCATATTACTTTTGCCCAGGCTATGGAGCTTCTTTCTAAAGTTCCTCTTCCCTCTCCATCACATCCTCCTACACCAGCCTCATCCTCATCTTCTCCATCTACCCAATCTAAACAGTCTACTCACACACCTCCATCTCCAAAAGACCTACCTTTGAAGGATCAGCTTTCCCTGCTGACCAACAAAGTTGGTTCTTTAGAAACTACCATGACCTCTCTACCCTCTCTTATTTCAGACTCTGTGTCTGAACAGCTTAAGGGGTTCTTTGATTCGTTCAAAGACTCCTTCCCTGCTACTCCACAAACAGATAATTCTCCACAGCTGATAGCACTCACTGCACAGCTGCTAACAGTGTCCAACTCCCTCTCCTCCATTCTTTCACTACAACAGGACTCTGTGTCCTCAATGACAGCCATTTCCAAACAGCTGTCATCTCTCCTCACCTCTTACAATTCTACCCTTCCTGCCACTCTGGCCAGCTTGACCACAATAATTGGCTCCCTATCTAATTCTATGTCATCAAACCTTGCTGATGTGCAAGATTCTCTTGAATTACATCTTGCACAGCTTCAAAGTTTGCTGTTCACAGAGTCTGATAGGGAAAACATTGTTAAGCTGACCTCCCTTGCTGATACACAATCCTCTTCTCTTCAAACCTGTCTTTCCCAGCTTGCAGAGGTAAAGGACAATTTGGCTTTCTTAGTGACTAGCCTTGTTGGCCCCAGGCCTGCTGCCAAAACTGCTGGCAAGCCTGATGACTTTGTGTCTTCAGGCAGACCGGGTGTTGAAGGTGCTGGTCCATCTCCTTCAAAGGGGGAGAAGTCGTCTGCCTCTAAGAATAAGTCTAAGGGGGAGAAAACTTCTACTCCTAAGGAGAAACCAGTGCCTGCAGCACAAACTGGTCAACCAGCAGGAATCTCTAAAACAGGTATAATAGAGGGTGCTTCTCAAGCTGCTCAGCCTACTCAGGTTGAATCTCCAATCCCTGATCAGTCTAAGGGGGAGGAATCCATTCCTGAGGGCAGACCAAGCAGCAGAAGGAGGCATCTGATCCTAGAGGAAGAAGAAGAAGAGGAAGAAAGTCCTGAAGCTGCTACCACTACAGCAGCTAAAGGAAAAGCAATAGCAGAAGATGATCCCATACAGCAGAAAGCAGCAGAAATTCAATTTCACAAAGCCAGGGCCAAAGAAATGGGTCTTCCTATGCACAAATATTTTGAGTTTAGAGAAGAACAGCTTCAAGCCCTGGAAGTGCTTAGAAAAGATAGAGAATCTGCCAAAGCTGCCAAATCATTTGCACTTCAAGAAGCAAAGAAAGTCAAAATGTCTACTCTGGAAGTGCAAAAGAGAATATTAGAAGCTGCTAAGGGATCAACAGGGGAGAAGGAAGCAGAGAAAGAAAAAGGTACCCTGGTCTCTGTGACCAAGCCTACAGTGCCTCATGCAAGAGTTCAGTACCATTTTGACAACCTGGCAAAGAAAAAATTTCAAGATGTTGCTGAAAGAAGGCTTTCCAAGGAAGCAATTGTCAAAGCTGTCCCTATATCAAGAAAAGGCAGTCAGTGGAAGTTGAAAATAACAAGGATGGGTGCAACAGGCCCTGAATTGGAAACTTATGACTACACTGACGTAGCACAGATGGGGTACAGAGAATGGATTGAGCTGGCAGTTGCTCTGAGTGAGTCAAAGTCAGAAACGGCTAAGACAATCAGGGCATATGTCAAGAAGCTGATGGAGAGAGTAAAGAATCTTGGCCTGATCTCCAAAGAAGCAAGTGAAGGTGTCTTGGTGACACATCCAAAAATTAAGGCCAGGAGGAAAAAGAAGGATACTGAAATGGAATTACTCCTTACACTGATTGAACAAGGCGATTATGCCATTGAAATGAAAGGAGTTGATCACAGCCTGCCAAGTGGAATAGAGTTTGAAGATAGCAAGATGATTGAAGAGCCTGAGCTGGGGGCATTTTTTTATAGATCCCTTAACTCAGAAGAAATGTTTTCAAAGAGCTTCAGATCTATACAAAGTGGATCTGAGACAACTTGTGGCCTTCAGACTTGCAGTTTCATTCAGGCAGTCTAGTAAGTGGAGAGCAGCCATCTGGGATCAGCTCAGAGGCTTCTTTGAGAGAGGAGAACTTGAAGATCCCAAGTTCATGTTTATAAGAAGTGAAATTCAAGAACTTGAGGATACTAGAGAGCAATTGGAGAAGATGTTTGAAGATCCCCCTCCTGTGTGATGAAGTCCATCTGCCATTTGGGCAGGTGAAGAATGGAAGCTGTCCATCAGTTGGACAGGCTTACCATTTTCTGTTCCCAACAAAAACAGTCCAATGTCATTAGTTGTACTCTATTTTACATATGTTGTAATTTCCTATTACATTAGTTGTAATATACATCAGTACATCAGTTGTACTTTTGTAAGAACATGCGTTGTTCTAATGTAATAAAAACTCAGTATATATATAAACTGATCTTTTACTTTATGTTGATGTTGTAATTCTGTTTCAACAAATGTACTGTAAAAATATATAGTGACTTTTGACAAGGCCAGCTTAGACTGGTTATTGCAAATAGGGGGAGATTGTTAGGCACAAAAAGGCCTCAGTCAAACCTGTTCTGCATCTGAGGGGGAGATTATTAATCAAACCTGTTGATGCACTTGATGGGTAAAAGTTAAGGTCTGTTTATGCCTTAATAATACCTAAAAAGTGATTTGCAATATCAGTCCAAAGCTGTTCTATATGTTGCATGTGTTGCAACTAAGACAGTTTGTCCAAGCTGTTCTGTCTGCTGAACAGGCTGGACATAAACTGTCTACGCTCCTCTACACTGGTGAGCAGCTTGGGCAGTTTACAAGTGTTCTGTTCTTTGTGAACAGAACCTGTTCTTTGTGAACAGGCTAAACACTTTATGGAATGTGTTTCCAAGTCCTCATGTATTGTATTTGACTACAAGATCAGTTTACAAAGTCGAAGACAAAGTGGAAATCATAACTGCTCAGCCTGCCCAAGCTAATCAGAACTGCTCAGCCTGCCCAAGCTGTTCTGTTACATGAAGACAAAAAGTTATTTGAAAAAGGGTGACAGACCTTTTTCTTATATCAAAATAGGCCTTTTACAAGGAAGAAAGACGCAAAGTTGACATTCCTTATTTGGTTAAAGGCAATGCAACAGTAGACAAAGTGAAAAGACAAAAGTTCTGCACATGTGAAGACAAGTCTGCTTTTCAGAAAAGTGCAGAAAAGGTTATGTTGTCTTTTCAACAAGACTTCTTCTTTTTCATTCCGTCCAATGAAGAAGTTTCTCTTAGATCCTCTGAGTGAGTATAAAAGGAAGCTTCTAAGGTCAGAAAGATTAAGCCAAAAAGCTAAGTGCTGAAGCCAAGAGTGAACGTGCAAGTGTGTTCTTTTCATGCATGCAAGCCTGCCTGTGTAATACAGTTTACTTGTGTCTAAGCTGTTCTACATAAGCTGTCTCTCTAAGTCTTGTAAACAGAGTGAGTGCTTCTTAGTGAGTGTATTCATTGTAAGCTAGTTTGAGTCTGTCTTAGACTAGTGAACATACTGGTGTATCTGTCATTTCAGCTTGAACCTTTCCGCATTCAAGCTTGTTTGTAATTAACAATTTGTTGATAATACATACAAACATTGAGAAAATAGTGTGTAGTTTTTAAATTGCTGTATTCACCCCCCCTCTACAGCCTAAAGCTATATACTTTGGGAACCTCTCGGGACCTACAGATTTATGTTATGATTCAGTAATTCTTATGATATTGGAATTGTGATTTTATTTATAACTTTAAAGTTACATATGTTTAGAATATGCATAAAAGTTGTTGGTATGACTTCGTGAATATCAACGTATTGATACTGGTAACATTATAAAAATTATATAACCTTTTGAGATGATAACATAATGACGCCAAAATGGAAAAGCCTTTTGAGATGACACGAATGATACTTCTCTGTGATTTATCCGGGTAATAATATACTAGTAAATTTTATAACGATAAATGGATGAAAAGCTTTTATGAAAATAATAGTATTAATTTCATTCACAAACATATCCATTTAACTCGGGTATGAAAAGAAGAAATCAATATCCATTGTATCATGGTTTCTTCACAGCTTTCAGTTGCAGGCCGCTGTATTAATTTTACGGAAAATATATTTTTTACAAAAATGTTATTTTTATACATTTTCTTACCAGTTATAAATTATTTTTGAAAAACATTATTCCGCCCAGGGTGATTAGTACTTGCTGGGCGTTGTCGCTCACCCTTACATGTTTATACTCAGGTACCGAGGAAGGAAACTCTAATGGCAAAGGAAAAGAGAAAGTTTATGAATAATTTGTCAATGTTTTAATTCCTGAATTATGTATCATGTATTTCCATTGAATAAGTTGTACTAAAACACTGTTGGAGAATAATAGTTGTTGTGTTCTTTCGCCACGAGTCGATCCATTGTATGATGAATTTGACTCCGCCCCACATACCATACCATGCTATGTAATGTATTGTTATAGTGTGAAAAGTGAGGGGTGTCACAGACTGGTAAATAACATACGTATAATAAATTTAATTGTTTAAACTAGTTGCCAAGTATTACACATCATTTAAACCCCCGTTGATAATTTGTAATTGTAATTTCTAAATGGAATTACATCATCAACGGGGGTTTAAATGATGTGTAATATTTGGCAACCGGTTTCAACAATTAAAATTTATTCAACGTGGGTTATTTACCGGTCCACGTAGGATTAATAACCGGTTTCAACCGGCTGCCCATTGATAAAACATTAATTTACTGATTTGTAGTTTGTTCTGAGTTTTCTATGCAACGAAAAATGATTTGGGGTTTTAATCATAAAAAACTGACAAGTTGGAGGTTTTTTGCGTAACTATCCCTTTATAGTTTTATGAATGAAAAATATTGATGCTCATTTTGATTTTTTGTTTTTTAAATAAAAAACCTATGACCACCCATTTAGATCGGAAAAAACTAAAAAATGGAACGATTTGTATTATTTTGTTCGGAAAAACTAAGAAAATGATGGTTTGTAGTTTTTTGTTGGAAAAAGTGAAAATTGAAATGATTTATAGTATTGTTTTCATTCATATTATATATAATTGTGAATAGATAATTGATTATTATCAATCCGTAAATATTCGGAATATAAATTTGGTTTATTTCGGTGTTTATGAAATATATGAAAACTTAATAAAATAAAAAAAATTTATGTTTTAATTTGATACGTTACTATTATTGATAAAGATCTGAAAAGATGTTACTATTTCTTATAACTGAAAAGTTGGTGACTTGCTAAACAGGTTTGCAGGTCACCAATTACTATTATTGATAGAAAAATAAAGAGTTGTTACTATAAATGATAAAAAATAAATAATGTTACCATTAATGATAAAAATGTCAAAACTTGTTACTATTTTTGGTCATTTGCTCGTGTATATGATAGAGAAAAAAACAAATTATTAGAGAGAGTGTAGTAGAATGATAATCATAATATGCCATTATGATTATATTAATAGCTTGATATTCGCTTATACCTAAACTCACCAGAAGCCAAATAAAGATCGATTATGGAAACATACACACCGTAGATTGTCTCTCTATTCTCTAAATCTCTTTGCTTCTTTTGTTCTTTGTATATGTGAGGAAAAATTTGAGGAGTATGAGAGAGAGTAATGTTTTCTACCTCCGGTTATTAGAAGATCAATTAAAAAAGACTTTAGGTCAGTTGAGTTATTAACTAAAAACTAAAACTACATATATGTATGCTCTAATGTATATAGAAACACATAACAGATGACTTGGGCTTGCTTGTCATTACTGCTGGGACTGTCCAGATTCGCACGAGCATCTTTTCTTGGGCTGCCGACACACTAAAGGGGCATCAAATGGCCTCAAAGCTGTTAGTCTATTGAGGATAACCACAGATTACATTTTAGGAGTTACAATTTACGATACGTGGGAGGTTCATAACTTCTTATGGAGTATTACAAGGTGGCCCTTTTGGTAGGGCTGTATTCATTTGACAAGAGCGGAATTTCAAAATCACAAGAAAAAGTTTAAATCTCCGAACAAGGTTATCAAGTTCATTTAAGAGGTTGTCTGACTCAAATTGTTATCCCTTCCCTTCAACTGTTAGAGTACTGCGATCAAGACTTGTCATGTTTGGAAGCAAGTTATTCCCTATGCTTGTGTATGTTCCCGCTGTTGGGCAGGCTGTGAGCCAGTTTCTGTTATTTTCTTTATTTGAAATAAATTTAACCTGAACCAAAAGCACCGATAACAGTCAAAAAATAAAAATAAAAGAAAAAAGTAAATCCTTAAAACCTTTACAATGAAAAATAAAGACATTTTACATTGTTGTTGAGAGATTGAACTGCAAACACATAGGTTCATGGCTGTTGTTGCGAGATTCAAATTTTATACCTACGCACCAAGACCTGAAGACAAAATCCTTCCCTTACTAAGAGGGTAACATAAAACTCTATTTTGCCAAAAAAAAGGATATGGAGTTCATTTTTAGGCCAAAAAAATATAATAAAGTGTTTTTCTTGTCAAAAAAAGCAGCGTAAAATCAATGGAGTTCATTTTGCCAATGGTTTGTGAATATAAATGAAACACTACCTATATAATTTGCATAAAGACATAGATTATGATCCTTCAGTGACTAATATATAGATCTGAAAAAATATATAGATCCCATTCGTTACTACTCAAAAATTATGTCTTTTGAGCATAATAAATACAATTCCAAGAAGATTTAGCTTCTTACTGTACTACTTTAAATGGTCTGTTCAATGTTTAAAACCAGACCAACTGTCAAACACTAAAATCTAACCAAGACAATCTGTTAATCTCTTTGAACAAAACACTAATGCAAGTAGATGATAGCAATGTCAATTAAGAATGATATGATAATTCACTTTTCATGCAATTCATAACAATCTAAACACAATTATATGAACAAGAACAATCAACACAATATATTGAATGATTAAAGAGAGAATATTACATTTGAGGTTCACGACTTTCTTGCAAAGCAATTCTTCTTTCTCTCTAATCAGATCTATTAACTGTTCTACCACCTTGTGTATTTTGTATGTATGCGTACATACACTATTTATACTCAATAACAACAATTGAGTATTTACATATTTAACCCAGAACTATTACAATATATTGTTTTCAACTTTATATATAATTGTATCCAACAATCTCCCCCTTAGAGATGAAAACAATTTTCAATTAAAGTTCTGTTTAGGTTGATTCTTTTCTTGAATTTTCTTCTATTCTTTGATCTCTGAATCTTCTGATAAAATCTTCTTCTTTTTGTCTCTCTTTGATCTACACATCTCTTCTTCTTTGATTTTTTCTTTTTCTTGAAAGCACACTCCACCCTTGAATCCTTGATCAATTGTCTTGATGATTTTGCAATTGTCTTCAGTTGACTTCAATCTACTCAACTGTTGTCTCTGAACTTTAGCTTTTCTCCCCCTCATGATAATCATAAGAATTATGAACATCATGCAAAGTCTTCAGAGACATTAATGCATTGAATATACATTAGATGAAATACAACAACAATTACAATTTCAAAGTATTACAAATTGATTTTCTCCCCCTCAAACTGATATTCTCTCCCCTTAAACTAAACAAAGTTATCTCACTCCCCCTCAAATGAATATTCTTTCAAAATGAAACAAAGTTTTTCAACTTTGGGAAAATGAAACACATTCATTTTGTGAAATAACGAGTCCAGGTCGGCATAGGATTCCTGTTTGCATAATAGACATAATCTATGTGACCTACGTTCAGCGCTGGCGTGATGTTAATGTTGGTAGGATTTCCAAATAGTCATCGTGAAATCCTTTATCATAAAAGAATCACTCTTATTTGTTCCGGCTTAGTCACTTTGGACTAGCTGTTTATAGTCACGCAGACTGTCAGACTCGATGTGTCCTAAAAGTGTATATAATCAGCTCTAGACACAATGTGCATCAAATGAAGTCGGAGACCGGAGCAAATGTCTTCCTTGTTTCAATATTAAAAATATCCAAATGATTTATTGATAGAAATGTGTTAGATCTCCGTGATTAATGTAACATAAATCTTTTGAGAGATAACTAAGTGGTTGGTGGGGTTAAGTGCATGCGTCACTGGGTCCATGACGTCTTTTTCAATATCAAGTCTCGTAGGGCTTGATAGATTATGTGGATTACCCAGCAAACACAGTGTAGGTAGGATTTTCTTTTCTTTAAATCATTTCTCAACTCTCAGCTGTCAGCATTTTTCAACTAAGCTCCCTCCGGCTCACTTTTCAGAAATAGATTCAGTCAGCTTTATAGTGAAAGCATGAACTGATGCACCACCATCTCCTTTAAATATACCCCTCTCAATTACATTTTACCTCTGCTCGACCCTGTCAGTATCCCGTGATAACTGACACTTCTTAACTCGTAGACCTACAGAACCCATACCCACACAAACTATAGATGGTTTGCTCCTTAGGTAGGTCTTCCGGTTCTGGTTAGACCATGGAAGCGATATTTATGCCTATCACACAAATTGGGTGCACAATTGGAGTCAGCAGAAATAATTTCAGCATTTCAGCTCATGGGATATCATGCAATTTAGCTCAGATGATCTAGGAGATGATATTAAGAATAAATTTGGAAATATGAATTGGGAGATATCAGAATGAAATGTAAAATCTGATATATGATATAAATGTGTTAGATCTCCATGATTAATGAAACAGAAATCTTTTGAGAGATAACTGCGTGGTTGATGGGATTAAGTGCATGTGTCACTGGGTCCATGACGTCCTTTTCAATATCAAGTCTCGTAGGGCTTGATAGATTATGTGAATTACCCGTCAAACACATTATAGGTCTTTGAAGACCTCTTTTTCAATATCACTCAGTTATCTCTCAAAAGTTAATGTCTTTGAAGACTTTGCATGATGTTCATAATTCTTATGATTATCATGAGGGGGAGAAAAGCTAAAGTTCAGAGACAACGGTTGAGTAGATTGAAGTCAACTGAAGACAATTGCAAAATCATCAAGACAATTGATCAAGGATTCGAGGGGGAGTGTGCTTACAAGAAAAGAGAAGATCAGAGAATAAGAGATGTGAAGATCTGATAGAGACAAATAAACAAAAGAAGAAGATTCAAAGATCAAAGAAAATAAGAAGATTCAAGAAAAGAATCAACATGAACAGAACTTTAATTAAAAATTGTTTTCATCTCTTAAGGGGAAATTGTTGGGTACAATTGATAAATAGTTGAAAACAATATTATGTATATGTTCAGGGACTATTTTGTAATTACCAAATAGTTTTGTATTTTAGTATAAATAGGATTTGTTGATAAAAGTTCATATATGAATTGAGAAGGTGAATACGACTGATTAGAGAGAATAGTTTGTCAAGCAAGAAAGATCAAGAACTATCATTGTAATATCTCTTATTCTCTCTATAATCATTCAACATATTGTGATTGAATTGTTAATTGTTCATATGATTGTTTAATGTTGATTGAATTGCTGAGATACTGAATTATCATGATAAAAAAAAAGATGAATTCTAAATTGTGCAGGATTGTTGAACTTCACTGAATTCTAAAATGTGCAGGTTAGTTAATGGCCCTTTTACCCTGCATTTCCTTTTGTTCACTTGCCTATTTATTTAAATGAAAGGATTAACCACTTAATGATGTATAACTAATTGCATCTTTGTTGAAGCTACTGCAAGGTATAGGATGACAGAACCTTGCATTGCCTGTGCAACTATTTGATAGATTGGTGAACAACATTTATCATACTGGACAAACAGTATGCTATTTCAATATGAGAAAAAAATAACAGCAGGCCATGTAAATTGCATGTTGACTTCCTCCATTCAACTGATTTATTTAACTAAAAACTATTCAAAACAAGTCTCTATATGTTTCATAAATACATAAACAAGCATATATTCTGATATATAGCATGACAGCCTCTGGTTTACCACCTTGATCAACTAATAAAGTCAGGGAACATAATTGCCCAATTGAAGGATTCCATATTGAAAATTAAACAGATAATAGCATGGTAGTTGTAGAGATACCTTCGATCGTTTTTGCTATCTTAGTCCCATAATTAAAAGAACCATCAGATCTAGCAGTTGCAAAGGTGTGATGAACCTGAAAAGGAAAAAAAAATAAAATGTTCAAATTTTAGTTCGATCCTACTATTGAATGAACCATTATTCTTATACCCGTCTTCATCTTCTGATCAAAGGTCATAACCAAAAGCACGTTAGAAGCTATTAATCAAAAGAAACACATAAACAGAGGACTTGAAAACAAAACAACCCATATTATATCAACCACACTTCCATTGCTAATTATATAAATAAATCATAACACGATATTATATCATTGTGAAAGGTAATGTTTCACAACAATGAGATAATAAAACAAGCATCTTGAAGCAACATAATGCTTTGTAATATGGACTATTTACAGAGGATAAAAGATTGGGTGAATAGTTATCCTGCTTTTGCCAACTGAATTATCACTTGTTGCGATAAATCTATGCCAATTTTTTTGACAAAGAGGTCGAAAAGTCAATAACTTTATTGATAAACCGCCAAAAAGATAGAGAGGCAAAATGACTGAATGAGATCGATTCTAAACATTGGAGGGTACTTCATGTTATAACATAGACGAAATAATACCCGAAGAAATTTCTCCATCACTTGATAAGATTGACCAGAAAGTTTCATTCACGTGTTTTACAACAACCGCTAAATAGCCTAAAATAGTTCTTATTTGAATTAAATTATGAAGCATGTTTGGCTAAACTCTCATTCAAACATATAATAAACATCAACTGTCCAAATAGGAAAAAAACCTTTAAAGTAACACATCACAAATAAATATCATATTATAATATTTCAGGTTTTTCATCAACAATTTTCCACACCTACTTACCTCGGTGAATACGAGACTTCTACAGGTTTCCACCGACCATCATCGGATTCTCACCGCAATCACAACTTGAAACCGAAAAACTATGAACCTGACAGAAATCATATATAAAATCAGATAAATTTCAATATATCAATTACGAAGAGATCGATTCCAACAGAAATATAGATCTAACAACATATTACACATATCAAATAAAAGAATTTGACAAAGGTTTTGTGGTGGTGGAGGTTCTTCAACGGATCTGTATAGATCTCATATGTGGAGAAAGAGAATTTGTTGTGAAAAAGAGAGATAGACACTTCGAAACTCACAGGAAACACTTTGACAAAGATTCTTACGTCGTTATTTTCTTCTTGGAGGAGGTTTCTTGTTGTTGTGTTGCTGTTGTCTTGGTAGCTGTTGCAGTGGTTCTTGAAATATCTCTGGGAGGGTTAAAGAGAGGGAGACAGGAGCATGCAGGATAACTATGATGAATGGAGAAGTAGCAGGCATAGAGAACCAATCAAGCATGAGAAGTGGAAAAGTTGTTTATCTTTCCAAAGCATTGGGTAATGGAAAACATTTCAATGATGGAACAATACAGATCTGTTAATGCATGCAACAAAGACTTGTACATCTTGCTTTGTAATCTTGTACCTCTTAAAATTCAGCCATGTGTTTTAATTAGTTGTACCTTAAGCATAGAGAGTTGTTTTTAAGACCAAAAACTAAATACATTACTAGTAGTGTACCCGCGCAAAGCGGCGGCGGCGATAAATAATTTGTATTTGGTAGCTTGTAGCATTGAGTTGCACATTATTATTAAAAAACCACAAATGGAGATTAAGATAATTGTCGGCAAGATGTCGTTTTCTAATAAAAAAACGTTTATAAACAAAGACTGAATCAATTAGAATAAGCGTTTCAAACTATTAACGAACTTTGTTATTCTTATCCTCTGAAGGTAGGTATGGCGTTGTATTAACAGTTTTCAACGTCAAATCGTGTTCACCATTTATAATCGTCTCAGGTTCCAATATTATAAATATTTTATTTTAGGTTTGTGTTGACCCACAAGTTAACTCATTTAATCTTTTTATGTTTGGTAGTAATTAGTAATATATGATATACACGTGTATGGCATTTTATTTAACACTATATTATTATATGTAATAGTTAATAGTACAATGATAATATTTATAATGTTTTTTAGCATTACACTTTTACATTTTGTATCATTTCATAAAGATTAATTCACTTTCTAATAATTAATTTTTAATCATAAATTATGACAAACTAACAATTTTCTAATAAATTTTAATTTTTAATTTTACAATTTCCTTATAAAATTTTAAATTATTAAAAACCTTATAATTAACCATCCATATGTATCTATGAAGTATGTTTGGTATGTATAAATTAGTCTTGTCCTGAGACGATAATGACTTCCATATGCAATTTTTCGTCGATCAATGACTTTTCTTATATGAGGTGCATAAGGTACTTGAGGTGCTGCACAAAATAAGTCAGAGAAGTCCAACTCAAACGCAACATAATCCATAGGAAGAGCATCAAGTGGGCCCATTGGAAGAAGCACTTGGTTGTGGAAAGCCTTTCCTACACTATTTGTAGTCGCTTGCAAACATCGAGAAACAACATTTTTTCAAAGTTTGAGATGAAGTGAGTAAAACAGCTGGTGGAATTACAATCCTCACTACTGCAAATATATACAAGCCAAGCCGCTAACCTCATACCAGGCTTAGAGCTTATGTGTTGAATATCAATTTTTATAAGAATACCTTTAAAAATGACATTTGATACAATGGAACTTAATGAAATGGTATTATAAGCTATTTTAACATTTGATAATTACAATGACATTCAAAATGAAGAAAAAACTATAAATCTTCATTCCCTTTCAACTTTTTTGTTTTCTCGATGTTGATAAAGAAAGAACATAAATGAAATTTATACTAAAACTCTATTCTTCACTTTCTTTCATGAAGATTCAAGGATCTTGTTATATAATATAAAAGTTTGTAATCCTATATGATTCCAATTCTTCTCATAATTTCATTTCACTATAGTACCATACCAAATGCTTCCAAAAGAATTAAGTTAACAATTGTAATACATATCACATGGTACCATACTAAAACATGTTGAATCGAACCCAACCATATTTCATAGTTCATACCACAAAGTTACTATATACGCATATACGAATATCAAGTGGAATTTGTGATAATAAGGTCAGAGCATCATTCAAAGTTATTAATTATAAAGAGATTTAAAAATGTGAAAGAAAGATCCAAACTTCGATACAAAAATTAGAGGTAAAATAAAGCAAACTACAAAATGTCAGCTACCATTCTGAGTTGTAAAAGCAGAAGTTGTATTTATTTACAAAGGAAACCAAAAATACAAAACACCTCAACAAGTTCCTTCTTCCTTTAGGAGCCTTCTTGAACGTCTCCACATCCACATTCAACTAAACAAGAAACAAGCAAAACTATTAAGCCGAAGCGACCAACTATTTACTCATTTTTCGAGTAACCATTATTGGAAGAGCAACAAAAATTTAAGTCTGAAACCAAACTGCTTTCACAAAAATGAAAAGAAACTGACCATAATCATGCATGCCATTAGTGACACTTAGAAACGCCACCAAAAGAGACCTTTTATTAAGCAGAGAAATAATGCTAGCTGCAACCCCACTTATGCACAAGTTGAGAAACGACATCAAAAGGAATCTCAGACACTATACACAATTTGGTTGGTTTGAAACAAAACTCATGACAAATCGAACAATCCTTGTCCTTCGCTAATTGCATAGAAAAGCTTCATGTACATTAACTGTGAAAAAACAAATACACTATTTGTTATCTAAAACACCTCCTAACAAGTAAATACAATATTGACTATTTACTAATACACTTGAAAGTAGATTGCATTCTAACAAGCAAAGACAATATTGACTAATTAAGAATACACTTGAAAGGAGATGGCACCTTGGTTGTATACGGAGGAAGCTTAAAAAAATAACCACATGTCATCACACTTGGCAAATCATTATAAGCAATTTGGCCGGCATTCGACGCCGTGTTGTTGGCTGTTGAAGAATGCTGCACCAGACAACTATTATCAAGTTCATAATCACAATTATGACACATCACATGATCAAAAGTGTGCAACATGTTCACAAGATACCTTTCTCTCAATCATCAACTTTGGATTCAACATCGCCAAACCACCAGAAGAAGCCGAGGAGCCCTGTGACAAATTGACAGAATGCACGTTGTTGTTGTTCTGGATTTAACTCTCCCATTATCTCAAGCAACTAAAAAGTCATACATGACAAATTCTATTAGTTCATACCTCTTCAACATAGAGAATTATAAAAATGAAAGACATAACATACATTCACTACTGCAGTGCTCTTGGAAGTGTTTCCACGGTCAAACTTTATGTGTTCAACAAGCGTATCAGCCTGCATTTAGAAGAAATTTAAATTACATTCAAGGAAAAAGCAAGTCCAACTATGAGTAACAAACCATATTAAAGAGCAATTTACGTGCAACAACTCTCCACAGCCACAAAGTAAATAATCCAACTCGCTTCGTGAAAAAATTTGGAAAGCCGAAATGTCAAAAACCTGATATTTATGTGATAAGACATTTTACTAGCTACAGTAGAAGAACAAAAGTTAAACCTGGCCCTACAAAAGTTAAACCAAACATTTTCTTGAATTATCTAGAATTATAGAAATTTCTACAAAATTTACCAAATACGTAAGATTTTAAACAAGCATTGAACAAACACATATAGCTGATATACCGGCCATAAAACACACGATGGCAGCAAAATAAGGTAGCCAAGGTAGTTGTGCTATAATGTATCCAACAATTAGAAGTGATTAGTTAATATGGCATCCAACACATGTAAAAGATACAACAGGCCCTCATCACATAGCAGAAAAACAACCTCCGCATAACCACAAAACTTGAAACATTGGACATCTGATTTATATACACAACCTTTTATTAACCCCGAAAAATTAGAGTATTCCAGCAGCATAAGCACATGAAGACAATAACTATAACCAAAAACAGATTTAAACTATTAACGAAGACAAAAAATAGCCACCACCATCAGATACTGGAAAATAAAAGCAGAAAAAGAAATACTATACATGAGTAAAAGTCTGGTTAGATGTAATCTCAAAATTTTATTAAGTTAATAAATGGGTTTGGGACCAATGCAAATGTAAACCATATTTCATCTAGATAGTTTCATTATAAAAACTTAAAAAACATATACCTTCAGACCCAACAAATGATTTGAACAAAGATCTTAATGTTCGGAAACTTTAGATTGAAATAGAAGTCAAACAAATATCTTAACGATAAGAAACTTAAAGTTTTTGAAATGGTAAAAAATTATAAACTAACTATGTTTGTGATAAATATACTTTTATTTTGTATTTGGCCATAAGAATTTGATTTAGATGGTTAACTCTTTAATAAAAAGTTCTAATAATCTAGTATCTGCTTTGTGGTAATTCCAAGACAAATCTACATCATCTAGAATAAAGAAATTCTGATTAATGTTATCTACTTCTCATGCATTCTTTGATAAATCCCTAATTCTTCACTTTCCTTCCTCCAAGTATTTCATCCATCTGTAAAAAACACGTAATATCATTCAACCACTTGTTATATTGCATAATGCACAAAGTCTGCTAAAAGAGTCCTAAATGGATTGTTCTAGCAAAAGAACATCCTTAGCATGTATTGTTTTCTTTAGAATAGTTCTCCACAATCAAAAGTGACTCAGATTATCTCTATCAAGTATCTACACAACACAAATCATGACACTAAATAAAAACATTAGGGGATGAAACAAATATTAACACATAGTATAAAAATTAGAACACCATACTATATATGTTGCTGCTTCGATGTATGGCTGAGACATATTTAACAGTAAATCCTAAATTAAAATTAGTATTTGAAACTGGGAGAAAAATAAGAGGAAACTCATACCTGAACACTGCTTACACTTATTGTATCTCTTTCGTCATCTCATATCTCTATCCAAAGATAGTTGGATGTTAAAATCAATGAATCTAAAAATAGACTAGCATAATTAATTTGCACTCATCTTTTTTTCCTTTTGATAATTGCTTGAATGCAAACAATTGAAATTATTTTCTTGTCTCTTATTATTGATTTTGTATCCTGATCATATATTCAATTGAAAGTTCAATAATAGCTAAAAGTAGAAACTAATAGTAGAAATTGATAATCAATTATTAAAAGAATAACATGAAGATCGTATGTAAACCAAATATTATAAACCCAAATCTCCAAAAACCCACAATTTCAAAAAATATACACCCTATAACCTGGAATTTGCTCAAACTTGCACAAAACATGGATTTTTTATAAATTTATTAAAAAAAACAGTTAAAATATAAATTTTACGCTCGACATAACAATGAAATAGTTTAATAAGTTAACAACCTTGAATCTAATATTAAGTTCTTTCGTGTTTTGTCATCATGAAGACCCAAATTAATTTTCCGTGCAAAAGGCTTCAATTTTTAAAATCTATGTGTCACTGAGAACAAAGAAAAGTAGACAAGTGCATTGACAAACACCCGTAGGTACTGCAAGAAGAACACAGAGATAAAAACTTACATAGAAGAGTGTGTTTGAGCCATCACAAGGCTTTCTTGTTCACCACCATATAGATATGCAAAACACACACAGGTTGAAATAAACCAGATACTAACGAGAAAAAGGTTGAAGATGAACCTGCAGTGAATTATCATGGCTGAGACAACCAGTGGTGGAGGCTTGATGCATGGATAGCATATTAATATAACACTAAGGCCAGCCCAACCTCTTTCTTACCTCTGTTTCTAGTTCATCAAGTTCTTTCTTTCTGTTGGTAGCCATGTGTGACGTTTAAAGAGTGTTCACCAATAGCAAAGATATATTTGAGAACAAGAGACATTTTATGATTTAATCACAGCTGAGAATGAGAACATGTTTTCTCTATGCAGAAATATGTAATAATACCCTTATAAATAAAATTGTGTGTCGTGTGTGTTCTCAATCACCATTGAATAATTTTAATCTCAGTTTAAAACAAAAATACATGTGTGTGCATGGTATATATATGTACGAACATTGTGTGAATGTGCAGGTCCTTAAAAGACCAAGTCTCAGAGTGGGGTGGGTCAAGGAGTAAAAATTAACAGCACATTGTGTATATATAAATATACATTCAAGTCTGTGTGAGGGACTTTGACCCCAAGAATCAATCTTGGGGTGGTCTTATGCAAATCTGAAAATCAGCAGCAACCATGTCAAACAATTAAAGTCTTTGGTGTTCAAATGTTAAACAGAAACATAGCAGCCCTTTATGAGGGTGTTTAGGTTCATAACAATGTTAAACAGAAATAGATCAGTAGATAAACATGTAGCAGCAACAATGCACGTTATAAGAAACCATATCAGTTCATGTGTGTGTGTGCGTCCAACAATGCAGAAACAGATCAGTAGCAAATGTTAAACAGAAACCATATCAGTTCATGTGTGTGTGTGCGTCCAACAATGCACGAGAGAATCACTCTAATTTTGGATCTTCGTCGGTGGCTCCACCGCCTCCCGCCTTCACGTCGGTACTCAAATTGAAGTTCTTAACAATGAGTAAATCCAAAAGTCTGAAGAAGCTGGTTCATCATCTGCATTCTGGAAACCCGCCCAATACGATGATTAGGAATCAGGACCTAACAGAGAAGCTGGAAACCGTGGGCGACATCATCTTGAAGAAGCCCAACAACAGAAAGAACATGTGGGGCGATGAACAAACCATAAACCGTTGGTGAGCGATGAAAATGACAGTGGACTTGGTAATGAAATTGTTACCGGTGGTGAGGTTAAATCGAAGATGATGTAGTTATGAGAGTGAAGATGATATAGTTAACACGGTGGATTTAGAGCTCCAAGGGGAAGACGACAGACATTTAAAATTCAAACAGGGGTGTGAGAGGAAAGGAAGAGTCAGTTTTCTTCCCAATGCACCATTTTCCAACACCATGAATAATGATTTTAATGGTGCGTAGTCAAGAGTTTTAAAGAAGTTTTTGCACAAATGATTGTACATCATGCTTATAACATTTGTACCTCTTAAATTTCAGCCACCATGCTTTATTTAGTTGTACATTGTGCAGTATAAGTTGTTTTTAAGACTAAATGGGTAAATGTATTATATAGTAGTATAGATAACCGGGCTCTAATAGTCAAATTTCACAAAACTAAGAAAAAAATTCAACTGGAGGATTTTTTGGAAAAAAATAACATGAAGGGAAGAAACACAAAAAATCATGAAAACATGTTGGTTTTTTTCATGATAAACCCTTTTCAATATAACTACAAGAATCGTGTTTATGAGGTTTTACATTTCCTACCCAATCTCCATCATCGATAGTCAATAACCAATCGGAAAGTTAAGGGAAAATCATGTGAAAAACCAATGCACTATTTTTCGAATAAGCCATTCTACAAAAAATGTTTCCACAAAAGTCCATCGACCTAAAAATGTTTTCGTAAAAATCACTACACATAAAATGTTTTCATACAAGTCCTTTAACTTACCAAAGTCTTATGAAAAACTCTAATAGATCTACCGATTAGAGTATGGTTTCAAAAGCAGTTTTAGTTTGTAGATCGTCTAGGCTCACGAAACTAAATGAGCTTTAATATTTATTTCGATCTCGTATGACTTAAGTTTTTAACGAGTTGAACTCAAGTAGTTTTAGTTATTTACACCCATGATCCCAAATAATTCAGGTTGTTAATTGACATAGCTAATCACATGCAGTCCCATGATAATCGTAAGAACCCCAAAAACTATTCTACAATAAAACATAAGTAAGTGAATATAAATAATATTACGGTTAAACTATCCGTCGCTATTGAGACATATGGTTAAAGAAAAGGAAGATGCGAGAACACCCTCACGCATAAAAGAGGAAATCAACCTCATATGGGACTAGGTACCCATATTAGCTTAGATGGTGGTAAGTGGTAACATCGGAGTATGCTTTATGTTCTTTAGCTATCATGTAAATATAGCACATTTCAATACGAATATTAACGATGTAAGATCTCGAGTTGTTGGATTAAGCTAAATTTGTATTTTGAGTTAAATAAATGTAAGTTGAGATTATGTTGGAATATGAATTCAAGATTATTAGACTAATGTAATTAATAATGATATTCTTTATTATTTGTTTATTTATGTAAGTGGTGTAAATGTACTTATTCTTCTATATATATATATATATATATATATATATATATATATATATATATATATATATATATATGATTTATCTCCTCTGGCTTTTGGTGTGGAGCGATTAATTATCTCATGGTATCAATATATATATGATTTATCTTCTCTTGGCTTTTGGTATGGAGCGATTAATTATCTCATGGTATCAAGAGCCTCACCACTTCATTTCTTCACTGGTGCTTTGACTCCTCATGGCTGCCGCTTCCTTCTCCCAAGACACCACCCTTCCCATGCACACACTCCCTCATCTTATCGCCTCTCCTCTACCAATTATCTACTGTGGATGAACCAAATGATGCCCCTTCTCAATTATCATCATTTGCTTGATCATGTAGACGACTCCTTTCAAATCCCGCCATCTGAACTTTTGGTTGATAATAAGCCGACCATGAATCCGACTCATGCAGAGTGGCTCACTGCTGATTAACATGTCGTCATCCTCCTCCTTGCATCTCTAACCGAGGAGGCCTTCTCCGAGGTTGTCGGTATGTCCACCGCTCGTGCTATTTGGTTGGCCCTTGAAGCCGCCTATAATAATTCCTGCATGGAATGTGTTCAAAATCTTCATGACTAACTCCGTCTTCTCTCTAAAGGTACCTCAAGTGTCTCGGGTTTCGATCGTAAATTGAAGGCTATTTGTGATCAACTTGCGGCTATTGGTCACACTGTTGATGAATCAAACAAAACTCATTGGTTCCTTTGTGGTCCTGGTAGTTCTTTTGAAACCTTTTCAATGGCAATTCGTGTCTCCCGTACCTCGCACGCCTTCCGTGATTTGCTTGCTCAAGCTGCGGGGCAATTATTTCTCCGCTTGATCCATGGAACTACCACCACCGTGGATTTCTCGGCTCAAACAGACTAGACTCGATATCTCTTGCTGGTCGGGGTCGGGGTGGTGGTGGTCGGAATTTCCATGGTGCTTGTGGTCGTGGGCATGGCCGTCACCCTCCCCATTGCCAATTGTGTCGCCAAAATGGCCATTATGCGAATGTGTGTCCTCAACTTACCACCTTTGCTTCACCATCCCCCTCAAATGAATCTGATCTTGCCAAAGGCTTTTCTTGCAAAGTTTCACGTGAATGCTTCTGGTCTAGATTGGTATGTTGATTCTGGCGCCTTCGATCACATGGTTTCTTCTACGGGTTCAGTTTCTCAACTCGAGCCGTTTGGTGGTGATGGTTCGCTTCAATTTGGAAATGGTAATACTCTCCTTATCACTTCTATTGGGACTTCCACACTTGCCAATGGTATCCGCCTACGTGATGTTTTGGTGGTCCTTCGCCTTACCAAAAATTTGCTTTCTACTAGTAAACTAACATATGATAATGATGTGGATGTGGTTTCTCCAAATCTTATTGTTTTATTCAGGATCGCCGAACGAAGCGCACTTTAGCTCAAGAAAGATGTGACCGTGGACTTTATGTGCTGTCCTCCTCTCCGATGGCATATGCGTTTTCTACAGGGACCAAACCCAAGGCATCTTTTGAACTTTGACACTCTAGATTGGGGCATGTGTTATTTGACACTAATTCTGTTTTGAATAAACTTGGACATTTATTAGTTTCTTCAATTTTACCAAAACTGGTCACTTGCTCACCTTGTCAACTTGCTAAACCATATCGTTTGCCATTTGAGGATAATAACAAACCCGCTCAAGTCCAAGTCGGACTTCCATGTTATTTTTGCCATGTTAATTACGTTTGTGCAAAATCAATTTTCCTCCAACATTAAGATTTTTCAAAGTGATGGGGGTACGCAATTTTTAAATTACAATGTGAAGTCATTATTAACAAAACATTGCTCACCTCAACCGCCCCCAAAAACCACTGCCACCCGTTTGTAGTTTTTGCGATGACTCCACCACCCCACCTATTAATCTGGTTCCTAGCCACATACAGATTCCCCGACTAATGGATCCAATGTTGTAACATCCGGCACCAAACCAGGTTAGCAACAATGACCTAATATGTATTTAATAGTCAATTATAGCCTAATCAATGGTCATTAGAAATTAATCAAGTGATTAACAAGGTTTATTAGAAAATTCCACTCAATTAGAACCAAATTAATCGGTGCGATGAATCGGGAAATCAATTAATCCGATCAATTTACGATATGAGGGATTAATTCAACTAAGTACATAATTAAATTATGATTAGTGACACTAATCATACACTAATACAATTACTTAACATTAATTATGCAAGACTAAAACAATTCATTAAAACAATGCATCCAAAAGTATTTATAAATTTATAAGAAAATGGAAATACAAGAATACATTCTAAATACATTTATACAAAAAAAATGAAAATACACATAATTATGGCCCTAGGGGCCGGCCACCACCATAGTACAACCTCCAAATTTACTTCAATAATTTAATAGAAAGTTCCATGCTCAATCAACATCACATGGTCCATTCTTTTGCACCTCACTTGGCTAGATTTTCACTCAATCTCCCATTCTCTTCATCATTTCATCTTGCTTTCTTTGCCTATAAATAAGACCCCAATTCTCCTCTCATTTCCACACTTGCAACAACAAAGAAATCCTCTCTTCCTCCCTCTCTCAAATCCGGCCACAAGCCACACACACACCACCTCAAAGTTTCCTTTTGTTCTTCAAGTGTTCAAGGAGAATTCTATGTGCAACTCTTTCAAGACCAAGTCTTCTACTCATTTTGATTCCTATAATACATCAAAGTAAGTAAATACTAACTTATATCATCTTATATTTATGTTTATATAAGTCTTTCATAATATATATAATCACCAACAACAACAAGTTTCATAAAAACTCAAGTTTATAAGTTTCTAGTTTCTATTTTTAAGTTGTTTCTTTAAATGTGTTTATGAATATATGAACACATTATAAACATGTTAATATCATGAAAACATGTGTTATATATGTGTTATATAACTTTTATAACTTTTATACAAGTAGTCTTTGAATAAACAACAAGAATCATAAGTTGTTTCAAGTTTATAAACTACAGATTTTCGGCAGAAAATTTATATCGACTTTGAAAAATCATAACTAATTCATAACTCAACGAAATGAGTTTATTCTTGTCTCAAAAGTTAGATCTATGTCTTAACTATAGATCTGGAGTTTTTCATAATTTATTTTGGAGTTTAAGACCTCCAAAAATTATTTGGGAAACCGAAAGTTTGACAGCTCAAAAATGGCCAACATAGAGTTTTTAACGAGCTTTTTCACCAACCTAAACATCTCGAAAAATGGCCGTTCTTGATTCTAAAAATCCTTTGTATATAGTAGTTTAAGGTCCTAGAAATCAAAGTCTAAAACATTTTGGAGCTTGGTCAAAAACAGCCTCAAAGTAGGCCGAAAAACCTCCGAAAAAGCTAAAAAATTATATATATATATATATATATAAACTTGACGTTTTAAGCGAATTTTATTTATAAACTTGTAATGTTGGGTGATTTAAGACATAAAAATCTATAAATATATATATCATCATATGTTAGAAATATTAAGTCCTTATTATCATTTAGGACTCGATTAAACTCACTCGACGCATCATCCATCTATTTACGCTAAAAAGCTTTTTACGCTCGTTTTGCCATCACAATCTCGGTGAGTCTTCATAGCCCCTATTTTCACACTGTTATGTTTTGGGGTTGAAATACATGCTACGTTTTCATATGGACACAGAAACAACTTCATTTCTATTATGTATTACACATGTGGTTCCATCAGCCCTCAAATCATGAACCGTTAATTGCATTTATTTGTAAGCGTGAATATATTATGGATAGATCTATCGGGAGTCATGTCCCCCATTCAGGTTAGTTCGGATCGGCTAACAGCGAGTGCATATATATTTAACACACGGTATTACGTATGGGAATACTGCACATGGCAAACTCATTTTAATTAAGCTTCGGTTGCATGATGGTTTATATGTAATACACATGGAATTTATGATTTTATAAATTCAATCTCTATTATTGTTGTCCATACAAGTCATATTTTCGTGTAAACCTATGAGCTCACCAACAATTTTGTTGACGTATTTTAGCGTGTATTTTCAGGAAATTAAGGCAAGTCCATCACATCGGTAGTATTTTCAAGCTTCCGCATATAAGGAGTCGCACTCAGTTTCTAACCGTCGGTGATTTATTTGCATTATTTTGGATGATTTAATTATGTATTTAAATCTCTGTACCTTGCGAACTTCTCTTTATCATTTTGGGTTATGTAAAACATTATATATTTTAAAGTCATACCGATGTATTTCTGAAAACGTCCATATAGTGGTTGTTCGTTATGATTATGGTTATGCTTCTGCGACGTCACGCTTCGTTGCCAACCGGGGTAACGTGGTGTGACAGATTGGTATCAAAGCCATAGTTATAGTGAACTAGGTTGCATTAGTACCCTAGACTATAACTGCACTTAAGTTCTACTGATTTTAAAAATATTTTGTAACTAACTAAAAGATTATGAATGGACCTTGATAGCAGAAAACATGTCCCACCCGGAGACCATCATCTTGCCAGATTCAGAGGATGAGTACACCCCTACGAGCCCCGCAGTCACTGAGGTTTTCACTGAAGGGGAAACATCTGAGGAAGAAGACCCCTCTGAAGACCCAATGGAGGAGTCAGAAGAGGAACCAATGGAAGAAGATGACGCTGGAGAGGATCCACCGCCCCCAACAGTCCCCGCCCGCATTCCATACCACCCGGCAGAGCCATCATTTAAGACATATTGGCCTTACCCAAACGGCCCTAAAATGTTGTATACACCCCGAAAGCGGGTGATCACGCCAAGACGGGAGTCTATTCCCATCCCGACTCCCCGACCAAATCCCCCACCACCACACCGACGTGTAGACGCCCGACGATGGGGCTGGATACCTGAAACCCTCCGTGAATGGAGGCAAGAGGAAGGAATCCCTTCCCACTTTGAGATCGGAGGACCATCCTCCGCCCCTATCCCGTCACTCATTCAAGAATCTGCCGAACAGACCATACCACTCTTGGTAGCACGGTCTTCCAGGCATGATCTCCAACTTCGGTTGCTTAACCAAGATATCGGAGAAATGACCGCTCGTTTAGAGCGGGAGGAGTTACAAAACTCCAACATATACTGGACCAACCAGCACGCCCTAGCCATTCAGCAGGACGGACTGAACGAGCTCCGGCAACGATTAGCCGAGAGCGAGGCCCGCAATGAGGAGCTGGCACAGCGCCTCAATGCTTTAGAAAAGGGAGAGACCCCTGATCACTCCCGCACCTAGTACCCCCCTCTATATTTGTAATATTAGGAAATTATTATGTAATAGTGTAGGACTAAAATTTTCGGGTAATAACCCGCCCCAATGTAAGAAAATTATGAATGATTAATGAAAAATTGCGAGTTATTTATGAAATTGTGTTTGATGATTATAGTGTTGTGCCTTAAGAAAAATTTACATTTTTAAGATTCAATTTCTTACACTATGCTATTTTCTTTAAACTTTAAGATAATGCCGCCGAGACGAGTTATGAGCGCCGCAGAAATTGAGGAACTGGTTGCACAAAGAGTGGCTGCTGCTATAGCCACTTACGAGACCAACAGAAACAGTTCAGCTAATGGAGATGGTGGTGCTAGCCGCACCACGGGAGGAACTGAAACCCACCCTAAGGGTTGCAGAATTAAAGGGTTTTTGAGCTGCAAGCCCCGATACTTCAATGGGAACGAAGGAGCCGTCAGATTAGTACGATGGTTCGAAAAGTTGGAATCTGTCTTCCGTGTTAGCGGATGCATTGAAGGAGATAAGGTAAAGTTCGCCACCCACACTCTGCAAGACAGCGCCTTGACATGGTGGAACTCGTATACCCAGTCTGTGGGGATTGATGCAGCTTACCAACTCGCCTGGACCAAGTTGAAGCAGATGATGACCGATGAGTATTGCCCGAGGAATGAGCTACAGAAAATGGAGTCAGAGTTTTGGAACCTGGCTATGAAGGGAACGGATGTAGCTGGGTACACCAACCGATTCCACGAACTGAGTATCCTGTGCCCTCAGATGGTGACCCCTGAGTACAAGAAAATCAAGCGTTACATTTGGGGACTCGCTCCTCAAATTCAAGGTAATGTCACTGCCTCTAACCCATCCACCATACAGGATGCCATCAGGATGGCCAACAATCTAATGGATCAAGTGTCCTGGAGAAATGAAGCCAAAGCTGGGGAAAACAAGAGGAAGTGGGAGGACAAGTCCGGGAGGAATACGGGTTCGCAATCCAAGAAGCCCGAGACCATCAAAGCTTATGTAGCAGGAGCTGAGTCAAGGAAAGGCTACACGGGTACCAAGACTTTCTGCACCCAATGCACCTTTCATCACAACAAGGGTCCCTGCCCAACCCCTTGTGGAAAATGCAAACGTATTGGCCATGTAGCCAAAGACTGTAAATTTGGAACCCCGGGTGTCAATGGCGGCAATCAGAGAGGCTGCTATGAATGTGGAGCTACTGGGCACTTCCAGAGTGAGTGTCCGAAGTTGAGAAATGGTGGAGGAGCTCAGGGGAGAGCTTTTGTGTTAGGAGCAGGTGACGCTCGTCAGGATCCCCATGTGGTATCAGGTACGTTTCTTTTAAATGACATTTACGCTTACGTACTCTTTGATACTGGGGCTGATAGGAGCTTTATATCTGATAAGTTTAGTAAGCAATTGAATGCCACTCCTTTTCCCTTAGACAACTCTTATACTATAGAACTCGCTGACGGCAAAATAATAGAGGCAGGTAGTATTATTAAGGAATGCACACTGAAGCTGGCAGATCATCCCTTTAAGATAGACTTGATGCCTATAGAATTCGGAAGTTTTGATGTAGTAATTGGTATGGATTGGTTGTCACACAACCAGGCCGAGGTTTTGTGCGGTAAGAAAGTGGTACGGATACCACTCCACAAGAAGAAGGTCCTAACAGTCCAAGGGGAAAGAAAGAACCGACAGCTGAATGTCATATCCGGCCTAAGAACATTAAAGTGCCTTAGGAAAGGTTGCCATGCAGTACTGGTACAAATTGCAGAAAAAGAGTCAGAGGAGAAGCGACTCGAGGATATTCCAGTGGTTTGTGACTATCCGAAGGTCTTTCCGGCAGAATTGCCTGGACTTCCGCCAACTAGGCAAGTAGAGTTTCAAATCGATTTGGTGCCGGGAGCTACACCGGTCGCAAGAGCCCCATATAGACTCGCTCCTTCTGAAATGCAGGAGCTATCCAATCAATTACAAGAGTTGATGGATAAAGGATTCATTCGACCAAGTTCCTCACCTTGGGGAGCTCCGGTCTTATTCGTGAAAAAGAAAGACGGATCCTTCAGGATGTGCATAGACTACCGAGAACTAAACAAGTTAACAGTAAAGAACCGCTACCCCTTTCCCAGAATTGACGACCTGTTTGACCAACTACAGGGATCTAGCTTCTACTCTAAGATTGATCTGCGATCCGGTTATCATCAAGTAAAGGTTCGGGAAGAAGACATTCCCAAGATAGCATTCAGAACTCGTTATGGACATTACGAATTCCAGGTGATGCCATTCGGTTTGACCAACACACCAGCCGTATTCATGGACCTCATGAATCGAGTGTGTAAACCGTATCTGGACAAATTTGTAATAGTGTTCATAGACGATATCCTCATCTATTCCAGAAATAAGGAGGAGCACGAACAACATCTCAAGCTGATCTTAGAGCTGTTAGAGAAGGTACAGTTGTACGCCAAATTTTCAAAATGTGAATTTTGGTTGCGAGAAGTTAAATTCCTTGGACACGTGATCAACAGCCAGGGAATCCAAGTTGATCCATCAAAAATCGAGGCCATAAAGAACTGGGCGACTCCTAGAACTCCCACGGAAATCTGGCAATTTCTAGGACTTGCTGGTTATTATAGGCGATTTATTGAAAACTTCTCAAAGATAGCAGGTTCCCTAACAGAGTTGACTCGGAAGGATGTAAAATATGTCTGGGGTGAAGAGCAAGAAAAGGCGTTTCAGCAGTTAAAGCAAAGATTGTGTAGTGCACCGATTCTGTCCTTACCTGAAGGGACTGAGAATTTTGTGGTCTACTGTGATGCCTCACACAATAGATTAGGTTGTGTGCTCATGCAAAGGGATAAGGTCATTGCTTACGCATCACGTCAACTCAAAATTCACGAGGTGAACCATACGACTCATGACTTGGAGCTTGGAGCAGTGGTGTTTGCTCTCAAAATATGGAGGCACTACCTGTACGGGACTAAGTGCACGGTGTTCACAGACCATAAAAGCCTTCAGCATATCCTGAATCAGAAAGAGTTAAATATGAGGCAACGTCGTTGGGTTGAACTGCTTAGCGATTATGACTGCGAAATTCGTTATCATCCAGGGAAGGCGAATGTCGTAGCTGATGCCCTGAGCCGAAAGGAACGGGTTAAGCCATTGAGAGTCCGAGCTTTGGTCATGACTATACAGTCAAACCTAAACTCTCAAGTCCGCGAGGCACAAGAAGAAGCAGTCAAGGAGGGTAATCTACTGGATGAAGCTTTGAGAGGTATGGATAAGCAGTTTGAAATCAAGTCAGATGGATGTCGGTACTTCATGGGCAGAATTTGGCTACCAAAATTTGGAGGAGTAAGGAAACTGATCATGGATGAAGGGCATAAAACAAGATAAACTATTCATCCAGGGTCAGATAAGATGTACCACGACTTGAAGGGAATGTACTGGTGGCCAAACATGAAGGCTGACATTGCTACCTATGTCAGCAAATGCTTAACATGTTTGAAGGTTAAGGCTGAGCACCAGAAACCATCAGGATTGCTAGTTCAACCAGAAATACCCCAGTGGAAGTGGGAAAACATCACCATGGATTTCATCACCAAATTGCCGAAGACTTCTGGAGGTTATGACACTATTTGGGTAATTGTGGATCGACTTACCAAAACCGCGCACTTCCTGCCAATCAAGGAGACTGATAAGATGGATAAGTTAACACGAATCTATCTTAAAGAAGTCGTCTCAAGGCATGGAGTACCTGTATCAATTATATCAGATAGGGACAGCCGGTTCACATCAAGATTTTGGCAGTCATTGCAAGAAGCACTGGGTACACGTCTAGATATTAGCACAACCTATCACCCGCAAACGGATGGTCAGAGTGAAAGGACGATTCAGACTTTGGAAGACATGCTAAGGGCATGTGTTATCGACTTTGGCAAAAGTTGGGACAGACACCTACCGTTAGTGGAGTTTTCCTATAACAACAGCTATCACTCAAGTATTAAGACCGCCCCATTCGAGGCACTCTACGGACGAAAGTGTCGATCACCACTTTGTTGGGCTGAAGTAGGAGATAGTCAGATTACTGGACCCGAGATCATCCAGGAGACTACAGAAAAGATAGCCCAGATTCGTAACCGATTAAAGATCGCGCGGGATCGACAGAAAAGTTATGCGGATGTTCGACGGAAGGATTTGGAATTTCAAGAGGGAGATCAAGTAATGTTAAAAGTCTCGCCTTGGAAGGGCGTAATCCGTTTTGGGAAATGAGGAAAACTCAATCCTCGTTATATCGGACCATTCAAGATCACCAAAAGAATTGGCCCGGTAGCTTACCGACTCGATCTGCCCCTAGAGCTTGGTAACGTTCATAATACTTTCCACGTGTCCAATCTTAAGAAGTGTCTGGCTGATGAATCACTCGTTATACCCATGGACGAGCTGGAATTAGACGATAAGTTGAACTTCATTGAGCAACCTGTGGAAATAATGGACCGAGAAGTCAAGAAACTAAAGCACAGTCGGATCCCGATAATAAAAGTCAAATGGAACACTAAGCGAGGTCCTGAGTTTACGTGGGAACGCGAAGATCAGTTCCGGGAAACATACCCTCACCTGTTCTTAAGTACTCAAGAAGTGGGGAACACGAGCTAATTTCAGGACGAAATTCCCTTAACAGGGAGAGACTGTAACATCCGGCACCAAACCATGTTAGCAACAATGACCTAATATGTATTTAATAGTCAATTATAGCCTAATCAATGGTCATTAGAAATTAATCAAGTGATTAACAAGGTTTATTAGAAAATTCCACTCAATTAGAACCAAATTCATCGGTGCGATGAATCGGGAAATCAATTAATCCGATCAATTTACGATATGAGGGATTAATTCAACTATAATTAAATTATGATTAGTGACACTAATCATACACTAATACAATTACTTAACATTAATTATGCAAGACTAAAACAATTCATTAAAACAATGCATCCAAAAGTATTTATAAATTTATAAGAAAATGGAAATACAAGAATACATTCTAAATACATTTATACAAAAAAAATGAAAATACACATAATTATGGCCCTAGGGGCCGGCCACCACCATAGTACAACCTCCAAATTTACTTCAATAATTTAATAGAAAGTTCCATGCTCAATCAACATCACATGGTCCATTCTTTTGCACCTCACTTGGCTAGATTTTCACTCAATCTCCCATTCTCTTCATCATTTCATCTTGCTTTCTTTGCCTATAAATAAGACCCCAATTCTCCTCTCATTTCCACACTTGCAACAACAAAGAAATCCACTCTTCCTCCCTCTCTCAAATCCGGCCACAAGCCACACACACACCACCTCAAAGTTTCCTTTTGTTCTTCAAGTGTTTAAGGAGAATTCTTTGTGCAACTCTTTCAAGACTATGTCTTCTACTCATTTTCATTCCTATAATACATCAAAGTAAGTAAGTACTAACTTATATCATCTTATATTTATGTTTATATAAGTCTTGCATAATATATATAATCACCAACAACAACAAGTTTCATAAAAACTCAAGTTTATAAGTTTCTAGTTTCTATTTTTAAGTTGTTTCTTTAAATGTGTTTATGAATATATGAACACATTATAAACATGTTAATATCATGAAAACATGTGTTATATATGTGTTATATAACTTTTATACAAGTAGTCTTTGAATAAACAACAAGAATCATAAGTTGTTTCAAGTTTATAAACTACGGATTTTCGGCATAAAATTTATATCGACTTTGAAAAATCATAACTAATTCATAACTCAACGAAATGAGTTGATTCTTGTCTCAAACGTTAGATCTATGTCTTAACTATAGATCTGGAGTTTTTCATAATTTATTTTGGAGTTTAAGACCTCCAGAAATTATTTGGGAAACCGAAAGTTTGACAGCTCAAAAATGGCCAACATAGGGTTTTTAACGAGCTTTTTCACCAACCTAAACATCTCGAAAAATGGCCGTTCTTGATTCTAAAAATCCTTTGTATATAGTAGTTTAAGGTCCTAGAAAACCAAAGTCTAAAACATTTTGGAGCTTGGTCAAAAACAGCCTCAAAGTAGGCCGAAAAACCTCCGAAAAAGTTGGAAAATTATATATATATAAACTTGACGTTTTAAGCGAATTTTATTTATAAGCTTGTAATGTTGGGTGATTTAAGACATAAAAATCTATAAATATATATATCATCATATGTTAGAGATATTAAGTCCTTATTATCATTTAGGACTCGATTAAACTCACTCGACGCATCATCCATCTATTTACGCTAAAAAGCTTTTTACGCTCGTTTTGCCATCGCAATCTCGGTGAGTCTTCATAGCCCCTATTTTCACACTGTTATGTTTTGGGGTTGAAAAACATGCTACGTTTTCATATGGACACAGAAACAACTTCATTTCTATTATGTATTACACATGTGGTTCCATCAGCCCTCAAATCATGAACCGTTAATTGCATTTATTTGTAAGCGTGAATATATTGTGGATAGATCTATCGGGAGTCATGTCCCCCATTCAGGTTAGTTCGGATCGGCTAACAGCGAATGCATATATATTTAACACACGGTATTACGTATGGGAATACTGCACAGGGCAAACTCATTTTAATTAAGTTTCGGTTGCATTATGATTTATATGTAATACACATGGAATTTATGATTTTATAAATTCAATCTCTATTATTGTTGTCCATACAAGTCATATTTTCGTGTAAACCTATGAGCTCACCAACAATTTTGTTGACGTATTTTAGCGTGTATTTTCAGGAAATTAAGGCAAGTCCATCACATCGGTAGTATTTTCAAGCTTCCGTGTCAAGACCGTCCCTTACGGGGCAGTCCTGAATGACTAGGACCCAAGGAGCAATACAGCATCAATCACAACTAAGATAGAAATTAATAAAGTGCAGAACTAAGTCACTACAGTAATTACGATTATTTTACAATAAGTTTAAAACAAGACTATTAAAGATTAGAAGTAAACTATAAAGGGCACAATGACACTAATCTAGTACATAACCACAATACATGTCGTTGCTTCTACCCAAACCACCACGCTAATCAATTCATTCGATACCAATTTCAGTTGAAGTAGTGGTCTAATGACTTCAAATTCGGGCGCGCAGATCCTAAGGACTTGGTTCAGCTGGACTTTTTCCTTTGAACTTTCCTGTAAAAAGATTCAACAACAACTGTAAGCGGTGCTTAGTGAGATTATAGATTTAACAGTTAACATGCCATGACAATTTTAAGCGGATACTTGACTTTTGACTTTGACTTTGAGATCTAACTTTGACTTTAAGCGCGTTTTTGACATGACTGCCGCTATCAGCCAGACATTGTGAGACATAGGACTTAAGATCGGATGATGTTTAATCCCACGCACACGCTTTTAATTGTGGGGATCAACCACATACTGGGCTAGCTACCAGTAAGACAACGTGGGCAAACATCGGAGTAGACTTAATCATAGGCTGACATGGACTTTCTCAGACTTGAATTATGCGGAAGCATATGAAAGCATTGATATCAAGGCAAATGACTGAAAATATTCAAGTAATGAATCAAGATAGCAACAATAATATATCCAAGACTAATTCAGATTGTAAAGACAAGTGTGCATGATGACGTATTAAAAGCTATCATGATCCACAGGGCATCACCGTACCAAGGTGTGCACAGGTCACATTCTAGCTGAGCATATAGACTTTCAAATAAAGCTAGAACAACAATATGTCTCACATGAAGACAAGCATGTATACAGTTATATCTATAACTCACTAAGCACCGCTTACAGTTGTTGTTGAATCTTTTTACATGAAAGTTCAAAGGAAAAAGTCCAGCTGAACCAAGTCCTTAGGATCTGCGCGCCCGAATTTGAAGTCATTAGACCACTACTTCAACTGAAATTGGTATCGAATGAATTGATTAGCGTGGTGGTTTGGGTAGAAGCAACGACATGTATTGTGGTTATGTACTAGATTAGTGTCATTGTGCCCTTTATAGTTTACTTCTAATCTTTAATAGTCTTGTTTTAAACTTATTGTAAAATAATCCTAATTACTGTAGTGACTTAGTTCTGCACTTTATTAATTTCTATCTTAGTTGTGATTGATGCTGTATTGCTCCTTGGGTCCTAGTCATTCAGGACTGCCCCGTAAGGGACGGTCTTGACAGGATGCTATCAGAGCAATAGTTTGAGTGAATCAAGTATTACAAAAGTAATACTTGGTCTCAAACTTAAGCAATACATAAGTGTCAATCATTCTAGGTGGCTTGAACTGAGATAGGACGTACAGACTATTAGGATGAGAAAAGGGTACATAGTCACTAAGTTTATTAAACTGAAAGTCATTTGAATTTTTATTTTTCAGTAAGGATGTCTGGACAAGGAGGAATTCCTGATAATGTCACGCCTCAGCAATTGTTTGAGATGATACAACAACTATTAGCACAACAAAATGAACAACAAGTCAAACTAATCCAAGAACAGTTTCAGGCTCGTGATGAGGCTGAAGCAAAGCGTAAGGCTGATAAAAAGAACAAAAGAAAGGATAAGCAAATCCATAATGATAAGTCTGATTCTGATAACTCCAATGAAAATGTCCACACTGAAAAACCAAAAGGCTGTCGATTCAAAGACTTTAAGTCTAGTGGTGCCTTGACATTTGAGGGTACTGTAGACCCTATCCAGGCATTGGACTGGATTTGTCACACAGAAGAGATTTTCAGTATCTCTGAGTGTTTAGATTCACAAAGGGTCAAGTTCGCTACTGCCTTATTTGTCGGAGCTGCCCGCGCATGGTGGAAGACACAGAGGAGTATCTACGGAGAGGAAGTCATCAAAACACTTGAATGGGAGCAATTCCTCGACATGTTCAACGCTAAGTATTGTCCCGCTGATCAGCAAGATAGAATGGAAGTTCAATTGATGCAACTTACTCAAGGCGACAAGACGGTCGATGAATACGAGCACGAGTTCTCGCGATTGTGTGGCTATTCATCTTATCAAGTAGCCACAGAAGAAAGAAAAATGAATCGTTTTCGTAGAGGATTGAACCCAAAGTATCGTCAGCCGATGAGTGGTAACAAATACAAGACGTACTTGGAGATGGTGGAAGCAGCCAGACAAATTGAAAGCGAATATCGAGAGTATGGTGAACAACTAAGCGCAACTCAGATCAGTCCTACATGTCCTTCTCCACCAAAGAAGCAACGGTTTAGTAGATTCTTCAAGATAGGAAAGACTCAGTCTCAACAAACTCATCAGTATAGCTCTCCTCAGAAGGCCAAGTCTTATGCGATTCAATCAGAACAACGAGTGTGCAAGAGGTGTAGGAAATCACATATTGGGTTATGTAATCCAATGGATGTGATATGTTATGTTTGCAGCAAAATAGGTCATAGTAGCGAGGAATGCCCAACGAAGGGTCTTGGTTGTTCCACGTGTGGAAAACCTGGACACTTTAATCATCAATGTCCAATGAGAACCTACAGTCAATCTCAGTCGTATGCCGGAGGTTCAACAATGAAGAGCACTGCTGCAACTCCGTCAGCTAAAACTCGTGCTTATCATATCACAACCGAGGAAACAGAGGACATGCCAAATGCAGCCATGAGTACGTTTGCTAATTGAATACCTATCATGCATCATTTGGTTTTACTACAAACTGTTCAATTATCTCCACAACACTTTCATATCGATTAACCAAGTCACTTGCCTAGCATTCTGCTACCCTTGATATTGAAACAGTCACGTATAAACATGATTTGCTCGCTAATAACGATGTCTTCAATCTCGACTTCATTCTGATTCCATAGAAACATTTTTAAAAATAGGATCGCTAAGGAGATCAGAAGAAAGATTTTCTATTCTTGATTTAAATTTCTCCTTTAATCAGAAGTTTTTACCTATAAGCTATATAGGTATCAGTGTTTGAATCATGTATGATTCCAAAATCTTTAAGGAACCCAATGTCAAAGTCGATTGAAATCAAAGAAGTCTGAGGCACAAAGCTAAAGTCAAACAAGAAATAAAGTGAAATTCTATAAAAATTAAGCGATTGGTCTTGAATGACCAATGAAAGTCAATGAAAAGTCTATACACAAGTATATATGGAATTCTTATTCCATTAGTTGTCTATAAAAGTCTTGGTTGAAGCAAATAAAGTAACACCCTGAACTCAGGGATTACAAAAGAAAAGTCATCTCAAGTCCTTTATACTAGTCAGCGCAAACCAAAAGTCTGCTACGCGATTGATGATAATAATTTATCATCAATGAATGAAATTGATCTATAATACAGATGTGAGATTCCAAAAGCACTACAACTAATTCAAGATCAAAAGAAAAGAGATATAAGCTCTCTTAATAATTAAATTGATATCCGAATGAATAGAAAGTCATACTGAATTTCAAAACGTAAGACAATACTAAAAAGTATAAGTGATAAGCAGGAAACCTAAATATAAGATTCTTTTATTGATTGCGTAAGTCAACCGTTAAAATGATAATATTATGAAACCAGTAAATTTACTGGTTATAAAAGCCAAAGAAGCATAAATCATGAAACACAGATGGTGCTCATTCAATAATCACCAAAATGTTTATGTCAGATTATGGGAATTCATAGCTACTTTGTAATTCCCAAATTATGTCGATCTGAACATAGACAACTTCGGGGACGAAGTTATGCGTGGTGGAGCCCATTCTGTAACAACCTAACTTTAACTAACGTCAATCAGCAACAACAATTTTATGAGTTAATAAAAGTTATGCAATAGTTAAATGTAATTTTAATTACATTTATTAGCTATGTATTTTTATAAAAGTTAATAAAAGTTACAATCAAATTATGAGTTTTAATTATAAAGTTTGATGATAAAATAAAAGGAATGAAACATAAACAACTTTTGGGGCTAAATTGTGAATCTAGAGAACTTCAATAAATAAAAAAAAAACCCTAATTGTGGATTGCCCTCATTTTTCTAAAATCAGAGAAAATTACAATTCTCTCAACCCTTTCTAAACTCACGGTTCCATCTCCATATCATCTTCAAGTTGAAATTAATCAAAGATACAAGCTGGGAATCATCCATCAAACATCAAGTATCAAGATTATAACAAGATTTCAAGGTAATTTTAATGATTTATACATTCAAATTTGTGAAAATGAAGTCCACGCCTTCATTGGAGTATGAACTCTTTATAGTTGCTTCAAAAATCACAAAAAATTAGAAATGATTTTGTGTTACAAACTGAAAATGGAAACCATGCATGTAAATATTAAGTGATGAATTGCATCTTTTATCAATTTGAAGGCTCAATTTCAATTTTATCGGATGTCAAAAATTCTGAAATTAATTGATGTTGCTATCCAAGTTATTTAGCTACTGTCTTAATTGATTTTGATGGCCTGGAAGGTTAAATAGCTTTCAGCCATAGTTATATGCATATGTATGTGTTTATGCATCAAAAAGAGACATGAAATCGCCTTTAATCTTCCTTATTTGCTGCTGTGAAAAGAAAAAAAAACCGAAAACAAGGTGCAGGTGTGTGCAGTGTGCGATGCATATGTGTTTGCATTGTATTATGTTTTGTTTCTGTTCTAACCTGTCCAAGAGATGGCCAAAGGAGGTCATTGTCCCTTTGGTTTAGTATTGATACAAGTTGTATTATGTTGCCGGATCATTTGTACATTTAAATCGCCCCAAAACTTTAAAATTCGCTGCTGGAAATTAAGTAAAAACAGAGAGTTTGTGCGGTCTTGTGAAGTGTGTAAACTTTCTGTTTTGGATCCGTAAATAAGACCAAGAAGTCCAAATGGATTTCGGCCAAGACTTGGGTTCATATGCGTGTGTTATGCATCAAATAGAAACATGAAACAACCCTTTAACCTCCTTAATTTATTGCTGTGAATTACACAAAAACAGAATAAAAATAGTGCAGTGTTTGTGCATATGTGTGTTCAGCATATATATGGTTTTATATTCTGTTTTTGATGCTGTGTTTTGTTCCTATAAATGGCCAAAGAAGGCCAATGGTCTTCGGCCATTGCCTTATGATCATCTTTGGATGTTTGTTGTTCATGTAAGTGTCTAAAATCGCCATTAATCCCTGCATTTGGTTGCTGGAAAAATAAAAGAAAACAGGAAGAAAGTGCAGTCCATATTTCTGTTATTATTCTCGGATGTAAGTGAGCAAACAGAACAACCTTTTTTTTTTCTTTCTTAACTCAACTTTTATGCAATAAAAAGGAAATGACAAAGGCTGCGGTTGGGCTGTTACTTGCTGGACATACACAAACATACATTCATGCATAGAACCGAGAACCAAAATAAATGGAATTAATTGTTGATGCCTTTTTGCTGCACACTTTACACACATTTAACTTATATGTTTTTAAGGAAATAAAGGCATTGTAAGTTCTGTTTCTAACATCTTTATTCATCCTAGATATTACAAATATATAAAGTAAGCTGTGACTGTTGCTTTTTGCTGCACATATGTATGTATATATATAATTATCGGTGCTGCTGCTGTGCTGAAAATGTAATATTTCAGCAGCCCTTTTCAGCATTTTTAATGCATAAATTGTCCATAAATTCTTCCCTTTTTGCTGTTACGAAACCAGAAACAATATAGCAGTCCATTCTTTGTTTCTATTTATGTATGCAGAATGTGAATATACATGTTGTGTGTGTTTTTGACAGCCATAGATATATATACCTTGACATATAAATAAGTCAAATACATGTATGTGTGATCACACTTTACATCGATACATATAAGTCAACAAAGTTGCATCAAATTAAAGAATGTAAGCATGTGTGTGATCATCTAATAGAACATCAAAACGTAGACATGAAATTGATAATTATAGGTGTTTTAAGTTGATTAAACGCTCAATATTCATAAACACTTACCTTATATTTTGAACAAAGTCATCATAATTTAAAGACATAATTAGGCATATGTATATATGAATTAAGTTATAAAATTCATATGAAAGTATATGGATGTTCCTATTTTATAATGTATGCAATAAAGTACCATCGTCATGTATACATTCAATTATAAGAACATTTGATTGAATGCATATAGATATAAGTTGATTATACATATCATGACATTACATGCATTCATATGGGTTCAAATCACAAGTTGAGTCGAAAGAATGACCAAATAGGTCACACATGTCCATGAAATGTATAAAAGCTCATAAATTCAGTAAAATCATGCTGAATCTAAGCTTTAATGTCTAATTGTGACCCAATAAAGTCAGAGATAACACGAAAAGTCAATAAATGTATAAGTCTATACATAAGTTTCAGAAAGTCAATGAATGCAACAGAAATACACAAATGCATTATGTGATGTCATGAAAGCTTATGTAAATTGATTTGTCATACAATTAACAGGTTCAGCTAAATCTGAACCATGTTGCAAAGTCAAAGTCCGTAAAGCCAAGCCAGAAAAGTCAAGTTAAAGCAATTAAAGCCAAAGTCAGAGAAGCAAGTCAAAGCCAAAGTCAGAGCCAAAGTCACTAAAGTCAAAGCTAAAGTCCGTAAAGTCAATTGCTAAATCCTGAGATAACTCAGGTGGTGGATTTAATCCGCTTGCGAAAGTCAAATTCAACAGTCGTGCAATAAACCAGTAACTGTGAGTTATAGATATAACTGTATACATGCTTGTCTTCATGTGAGACATATTGTTGTTCTAGCTTTATTTGAAAGTTTATATGCTCAGCTAGAATGTGACCTGTGCACACCTTGGTACGGTGATGCCCTGTGGATCATGATAGCTTTTAATACGTCATCATGCACACTTGTCTTTACAATCTGAATTAGTCTTGGATATATTATTGTTGCTATCTTGATTCATTACTTGAATATTTTCAGTCATTTGCCTTGATATCAATGCTTTCATATGCTTCCGCATAATTCAAGTCTGAGAAAGTCCATGTCAGCCTATGATTAAGTCTACTCCGATGTTTGCCCACGTTGTCTTACTGGTAGCTAGCCCAGTATGTGGTTGATCCCCACAATTAAAAGCATGTGCGTGGGATTAAACATCATCCGATCTTAAGTCCTATGTCTCACAATGTCTGGCTGATAGCGGCAGTCATGTCAAAAACGCGCTTAAAGTCAAAGTCAGATCTCAAAGTCAAAGTCAAAAGTCAAGTATCCGCTTAAAATTGTCATGGCATGTTAATTGTTAAATCTATAATCTCACTAAGCACCGCTTACAGTTGTTGTTGAATCTTTTTACAGGAAAGTTCAAAGGAAAAAGTCCAGCTGAACCAAGTCCTTAGGATCTGCGCGCCCGAATTTGAAGTCATTAGACCACTACTTCAACTGAAATTGGTATCGAATGAATTGATTAGCGTGGTGGTTTGGGTAGAAGCAACGACATGTATTGTGGTTATGTACTAGATTAGTGTCATTGTGCCCTTTATAGTTTACTTCTAATCTTTAATAGTCTTGTTTTAAACTTATTGTAAAATAATCGTAATTACTGTAGTGACTTAGTTCTGCACTTTATTAATTTCTATCTTAGTTGTGATTGATGCTGTATTGCTCCTTGGGTCCTAGTCATTCAGGACTGCCCCGTAAGGGACGGTCTTGACATTCCGCATATAAGGAGTCGCACTCAGTTTCTAACCGTCGGAGATTTATTTGCATTATTTTGGATGATTTAATTATATATTTAAATCTCTGTACCTTGCGAACTTCTCTTTATCATTTTGGGTTATGTAAAACATTATATATTTTAAAGTCATACCGATGTATTTCTGAAAACGTCCATATAGTGGTCGTTCGTTATGATTATGGTTATGCTTCCGCGACGTCACGCTTCGTTGCCAACCGGGGTAACGGGGTGTGACATATGTCATGCTACCACCGGTTGATGAATCCAATGTCGCGTCACCACGGGTTCGACACCTCAATCTGACCATGCATTGCCATTCGTTTCCAGCGCCGGGCCATCTCAAAACCAGCACCCCATGGTCACTCGAGCCAAGGCAGGAATTTTTAAACCTCGATATCGGGCTGATTTATCTTATTTTCAGGATCGTGTTCTTTTTACAACACTGTTTGCTTCTCGGGATCCTACCTCATACTCCGATGCTATGTGTGATTCCAAATGGTCCGATTCCATGAGCTCCGAAATGCATGCTCTCCATCATAACCGCACTTGGTCCTTTGTTCCTTGTCCTCCCAATACAAACGTGGTAGGGTGCAAATGGTTGTTCCGCACCAAATACCGGGCTGAAGGATCGGTTGAACTACATAAAGCTCGCATCATTGCTCAAGGCTTTAGTCAAGTTTTGGGCCTTGATTTCTTTCACACCTTTTGTCCCGTTATAAAGTCGGCCACGATTCAGGTAGTTCTTACACTAGCAGTTATTAATGGGTGGCAATTACATCATCTTGATGTGAATAATGCTTTTCTTCATGGAACATGGAGTGAAACCGTTTATATGCAACAACCTCCTGACTTCTTAGATTCCCGGTACCCAAATCACGATTCTCGGTACCCAAATCACGTTTGTAAACTTCACAAAGCTATCTATGGCTTGAAGCAAGTACCTAGGGCGTGGTTCCATCGACTCAGTGCCTTTTTAGTCTCTAGTGGTTTCACATGCAGTCGGGCCGATCCCTCACTGTTTGTCTTTAAACGTGATTTATGCATCCTTTACCTGGTTTATGTCGATGACTTGATTCTCACAGGCTCTCATGAATCCACCATTCGCTTCTTTATTGCTAAACTTCATGTTGAGTTTAAATTTAAATATCTTGGTCGTTTAAATTATTTTCTTGGGCTTGAGGCGACACATCTTCCTTCTGGATTGTTTATTAGTCAGGCCAAGTATGCTCATGACATTATATCCCGTGCAGGTCTCCTTGAGGCTAAGCCTGTCCCCACACCCTTTCCACTAATGCTTCACTTGTTAGTGGCGGTACTCCCTATGAGGATCCCACTCGTTATCCTCACTGGTGGGTGCTCTTCAGTACTTGACAATCACTAGACCAGATATTGCATATGCTGTAAACCAAGAAAGTCAGTTTTTATCGGCCCCAACTGTTGCGCACTTTCAGGCTGTAAAGCACCTCATTCACTACTTCAAAGGTACTATTTCCACTGGTCTCACTTTTTCCAAGCCCAAAACCACCACCATCGTTGGCTACTCTGATGCTGACTGGGCCGGTGTCTTGATACGGGCCACTCCACCTATGGGTACTCAATATTCCTGGTGGCAATCTTGTATCTTGGAGCGCCAAGAAACAACCAACTACTTCTCGCTTTAGTTGTGAATCTGAATATCGAGCCATGGCTAACATGACTACTGAGATTATCTGGATAACACATCTCTTACGTGAGCTTCATGCCTTACCATCCGGTCGATCGACTCTCCTCTGTGACAATCAAAGTGCTCTTTTTATCACACAGAATCTGGTATGTTAGAAGCGCGCCAAGCACATTGACCTCCACTATCATTTCATTCGTGAGCTTGTCGTGTCTAGAAAACTTCTCACCATGTTTGTTCCAACCAAGCTTCAAGTTGCAGCTTCACTAAGAGTCTTCCTCGCCAATAGTTTGAACAGTTTCACTCCATGTGGCGTCTTGGACCGCCATCATTTTGCTTGAGGGGGGATATTATACTAATGTAATTAATAATGATATTCTTTATTATTTATTTACTTATGTAAGTGGTGTAAATGTACTTATTCTTCTATATATATATGATGTATCTCCTCTGCCTTTTGATATGGGGATCAATTGTCTCAAAGAATATTTTAAGATGTGCAAAAATTTAATTAAGACTTCCAAAAAAAATGGACGCCAATGTGTGAAAAATGAGACTTGATATGAAAAGCAAGTATGGTGACCAAAGGAAAAGAAGGCATATAAGATAAGATAATTGTCGTTTCTTGTAAAACCAAAACATCTGCACGCTTCTCTTTCTATCTCGACCTTACAATCTCAAAAGCAAGAATTCGTTTTAGTTGAAATTGAGCGGGATCTAGTCGGTTGGTAGCAACTAAAGTCTCTATAAGCGCTTCAATTTGAGGTAAGAAACAATTTATCCTATGAATTTTTTAAGGTTTTTGGTACAGTTTTGACAAGAACTGAATGGATGGGATTTAGGTGGTGATTGTTAATGTACATCCAAATAACCCCTGAGGATTGTATTTGAAGTTTGAAAAAGCATTTAACACAAGTTACAAACTCAGATTCGGTCTGAATGTATTGATTTGAATTAACTATGCGTCTTAGTGTGTGTGTTTCACGAGCACAATTTCCTTACGTCTCGATGAGCCAAATTGATACTTGGAAACATTATATTGATGTTAGATATAAGCTATACATGATTTATGAAGTGATTTAATGTTGTTATAGCTCATTAAAATGGCTAGAATATTGATTTATGTTGAAATCAGTCAAAGATATGAACTGTTGCAGTAAAAGTCGGATCAGTCAACGAATTTCGGATCTCGTGGATATGAAATTCCATAAAGTCGGACCAAGTTGGAACCAAATTTCGTATAAATCAGAAACATGAACTATAAACTAAGACACAAAAGTTGGATCTTTGAAATGTGGGATCCCAATAGGATCCAAATTTAGGATTGAAAGTTAAAAGTTAGATCAGATGGAAGAATCATATCAAAAGCTAAAAGTTTTTTTTTTTTTTTTTTGGCTCTTCCAAGATGATTTTTCATTCTATTAATGCCATCGAATATAACCTTTCACAATAGTTACATTTCACTTTACTTCTATTAGTTAAATTCGCTTGAGAACAATGTTCCCAAATAATATCGGCTTTTGATTTTACTTTTAGCATGATTATATCTAAAATCAAATATATTATAAACTTATAATATCATAAATGTATAAATTGTCATAAATTCATAATTCACTTAATAAAGACTTAAAAGAAATCACCACTCAACACTTGTTTCTTTTTAACTAGATAAGGACTGATAAATCAGATAAAAATTTAACAAGTAATATATCTGATATTTATTTAATGTTTTGATAAAGTTTTTGGGTTTTTGCACCCTATTGGGACTGATGAAACATTAATGATAACTCATAAGGGCATCCACAAGCTATACAACTCTTCAAGAATTTAAAGGATTGTCACATCAGCTTTTCACTATATATACAACTTTACAATTTAACCTTTACAATCCATACAACTTTATAAAATTTAATAGATATTCACATCATCATTCCATTATATATATATATAATTTGAAAACTATAAAAAAATTATTAGAAATTTAAAGCTATAAAAATTTATTAAAAATTACATTCTCTTAAAAAATTTTAAAGATAAAATAAATGAAAAGTTATATAAAAAAGATAATATAAATTACTTTAATAATTTTTAATGTTATTTTATAAACTAAATGATTATAAATTTATAATTGTTGTATGTAGAAGAATAGTTAAGTTAAGCAACAATATATGATTATTATTATCATGATTTATTAAAGAAAAAAAAAGGTACCCCATTCCATCCATTCTTGAGCAGAATAGACATTTTTGGTACATATATTTATATTCTATTTTGAAGATGGGGTAGATAACCATTGTGTTATGATTCATCTCGACTTATTACTATCTAAGCTTGATGAAGGTTGATGTACTTTAATCCCATTGATTGAAATGTCTTTGTTAGGGATGCGTGGAATGACCGAAAAACCGAACTGAAATTGGAACCGAACCGGAATCGATTGGAACCGATTTATACATTTTGGTTCGGTTATCGGTTCTTATAATCTTCATTTTCGGTTATCGGTTATTCGGTTAAAGGTTCTGCGGGTATCGGTTTTATCGGACATAGAACCGATAATTTTAAAAGCTCAAAACATGCAAATTAAGAAATGATTTAAAAGTCCACAATATGAAAACCGAAAAGATCATTTGTTGGAACAATATTTTAGGATGGTGAAACTACATAATTATATGAAAACATCATGATCAACACCTTTCTTATTTTATTTTCATGTTTTTTTGTTTATATATTGTTATAATAGATAGAAATATATATTTTTTAATTTTCGATTTTAATCGGTTCCGTACTCAAAATACCCGTACCATAATCGAAAACCGGAACCACATTACAAATATTGGTTCGGATATCGGTTCATATAATCTTCAATTTTCGGTTTCGGTTAATCGGTTCCGAATCGGTTCGTTCCGGTTCCGGAACCGTTTACATCCCTAGTACTTGTGGTCATCAAATGTTTAAATCGGTGGCATTAAACCTTGTAATTTGGAGATATGACCAAGGTCTAATTCATGTATTGTATGTTAGATCCATGGGTGTGTTAGCTGTTAAATCTTTAATATGTTTTTGGGTGTTATACCATGAATTGGTGAATTGAAAAACTTATTTTTGTACATTAATTTTGTTTTGGAAATTACAGGATGGAATTGTTGATATTACGAATAGGTCATGCCAAAATTTTGTTAGAAATCTTGTGACTTATTATTAGAGTTTGGTGTTGCAATAATTTCATTTTAGGAAAAAAGGTGATAAAGTTAGTGCTTTTTCCTTTTAATTTCTTCTTTGACGGTTTCTTTCTTTGGTTTTCAGAAAACAAGAGGACTTCTCTTTTATTCTAGATTTTTGGTCAATTTCTTCTCTGGTTGATTCATTCTAGTCTAGTCGATTTCATCTCTGCTTGATTCATTCTGGTCGAGTTTCACTGTATGATGCGTGGGCAGTAACAGATCCAAGAATATATTTCACAGGGGTCGAAATTTAACAACTCTACAAGAGTACAAGTCTTTGCCGCATTTCAAGAATTTTCAGACCTTAAAAGTTCAAGTCGATTCACCTTGATTAAAGAATAAAACAAATAATTTTAAGCTACAATGTCATTAGTCTTTACAAATCAAAACAAATTACATCCTAAAACTGCCCTCTATGCGTTTTAATCTTTTGAGAAAGAGTTATTACATCATCGTCTGAAACATTGAAAAGTATCTCTCTTTTTTTATGGTGCAAATACAACAGTCAATCAAAAAACCATAACCACATAAATTGCATAAATCTAATTTCACAAGCTTCCTTGCAATATTTATGTTAATAAATCGAAATATGACAGAAGTAATCATAACGTAAATTAATGTTAAACTTTAACAAACAACAAACTTGGACATTATAATTTATAAAATGAATCATAGGAAAAAGAGGAAACATTTACTCTGATTTATTGGGTTCTACCAAAAACAATGGGTTCTACCAAAAACAAGGACAGTCGAAATATAAAAATCATTTGGTCGAATTTTTTTTGATTAAATATATCATACACAAAAAAATAATTTTCATCAAGGTTATTGAACCTCACTCACAAAGCATGGATCCACTCATGCGAGTGGGGTTTTGTGACTTATATTCTTTTTATAGTGTCTTGGTGCTTAGAGCATTACAAGTTGCATGGGAGTTATATGCATAGTGAGGGTGATGACTGATGATGTGGCATAGAATCGGTTTAGAGTTGCATCACCATTTAACAGAATCTCCTACTTCAAGCTTTACTTATATCTACCTTCTCCTTTCCCTTGCCTTCTATTCCTGAATAGTAGAAATCAATGAAATGGTTAAGCAATAATGCTTAGTGAGCGACCAGGTCAATATTGTGCCACATACTGATAACAAATTAATTACTGAACTTGCAAAGACATGTAACATTCACAACATAGCATCATTAGATAAGTAATGTCAAAGGAGGATAACACCAAAAATTCTCGGGGCCCTCAATAGCGAGCATTGTACTCCCGCCGACAATGAAGTACAACATCATACTCTGAGATCATCGGTAGTATGACTATAATGTACATGACACACATCAATGTACTATGTCATGAAAAATATAACAAACATGTACATGTTAAGACTAACGACGTAAATCAAATAAGGTAAGAGCATAAGCATAAGGATCATGAATAGGTAAATATGATGCAATGACAAGGAATGAACAACATAAACATAAGAAACAAGTCAATGTTATCATTATGAGGTACACAATTAACACTAGTACTCACAAGCAAATTTGATGACCACAATTACATTTCAATCAATGAGATTAAGTACATCAACTTTCTTCAAGCTTAGATAGTCATAACTCAAGATGAATCATAACATAAGGGTGATATACCCCATTCCCAAAATAGAATATAAATATATGTACCAAAAATGCCTATTCTGCTTAGAATCTCCTACTTCAAGCTTTCCTTGTATCTACCTTCTCCTTTCCCTTGCATTCTAAACCTGAAAAATGAAAATCAATGAAATGGTTAAGCAATAATGCTTAGTGAGTGACTAGGTCAATATTGTATCACATATAGATAAGAATTAATTAATGAACCTGGAAAGACATGTAACATTCACAATATAGCACCATTAGATAAGTAATGTCAAAGGAGATGAGACATATCAAGAGGGAGACTCTTAATAATGTCACGACAACATTATCACGTTATGTATGTGTACTTCCAGGAAATGTGATAACACCAAAACTCATCGGGGCCCGCAGTACCCGACATCGTACTCCCGCCAACAACGAAGTACGACATCATACTCCCAGATCATCGGTAGTTTGGCTATTATGTACATCACACATAGTAATGTACTATGTTATAAACAATATAATAAACGTGTACATGTAAATCAAATAAGCTAAGAGCGTAAGCACGAGGATTATGAATAGGTAGTATGATGCAATGCCAAGGAATGAACAACATAAACATAAGAAACAAGCCATTGTTATCATATATAAGGTACACAATTAACACTAGTACTCACAATCAAAAAGATCCCGTCAATAACAAGCCATCACAATATATGGTCATAGCGTTAGTAAAGCCTCGGCACTAGCTCCAAAGGTCGCCGAAGTTAGCTAATAGACACCTAGACATACACACAATCACCAAACACGTTATGATGAGAGAAGGCAAGAACAACTCTTTAACTAAGTCTTACATATACTTTTATGGTCTTCTAAGTAAGGTCCTAATTTGCATATCATGAAATAGAATGTCTCTCGACTATGTTTAAAGATTAAAATAACCATTTATCACGTTTTAGTTAGTGTTTAATGAATTTAAGGTCTAAGCAATCCATCACAACACTTGAATTGCATATTGACGGACGTCGTTGTGACCCGCCGATTTAGTCCTTAAATCTACTATTTAGCTAGAGAAGTAAGGGTCGAATCCACAGGGAGTGTGGTCGTAATTAGGATTGAGTTATTAGCCTTATAAGTTTATTGAAAGCATTTAAATTGTGAATTTGTGGATTAGAATGATTTGTTTAGAGTAATGATTTTCTATTGCTTGGTAACTAAAATTAATGACAAGACAACTAACATAGTAGATAAACAATCAAGAGACGAGTAATCATTCACGGGATCACCACGGTATAAGTATTACTCACTATAATTTCATGCAATGATCACATAGACATAATCAATTGCGCGACTAAAATAATCAAACGTGTTTTAACCAATAACTCTCGACATAGCGTATGCAACATTAATACTCGTCTTAATCCCTAAGCTAATTGACTCGACACGAATAATAACACCACGATAAACTATCTTGCTTTTACCAATCGCAACACATATTCATAATCATAGCCAAATGTTTATCATTTGCATGCACATAATAGATCTCGCTTAATACGAATATATCAAAACATAAGAAATAACAAGGGTAAACTTAGCCATAGATCCTCCGAAAACGGCTAATGGGATTAGCCGCTCATCGTATGGTCGTCACAATCATAGATTTGAGCCATTGGGTAGCTTGTGAATCACCGTCTTTATTCTCGTATCGTAGATCCACTCCGGCAGGGCTTCGGCACACTTTCACACACGTCGGGACTCTCTCCAAAGCTGCCCCTCAACTTTTATTTATAAGGAGGTCGAGATTAGGGTTCCACATGTTGTAAAACGCGTTTTTGCGCCGTACTAGCGTAGGCCACGCGCAGGCCTGCGCCCCCCTGCGCCCGGATGCGGCTAGGGTTTAGCTGGCGTGTGCTGGGAACATATCTGGACAATTGGGACGCTATGTGTAGCGCAGGGTGGCACAAGCCTGCGCTCCCTTCAGCTCGGTTTGCTTTGAATTTTCTCAGATTGCTTCTTTTTAACATCTTGGCCCTGAAATACAAACTTGGAGTAATAATATGGATTTTACGAAGTATCGGTGCTTAAAATGATCATGATATGACTCTGAAACCATATAAATTATAGACTTATCAAATCTCCCCAACTTAATTCTTGGTTGTCCCCGAACAAGCTTTTGGAATCAGAACTAACTATGTAACGGGCATGTATTGGCAGTGAGACTAGAAATTTTATGTCAAGCTAGCCTTCGTACTAATGCATTAAAATTTTTAACATGTAAATTGAAGATGTTTTCAGTTAAAATATACTTCTCGTAGAATTTATATAATGTATCTCACTTTTGAAAATACCCTTTTAGCTCAAGGTTACGATACTTAAAATATGTGGGTCTTCCGACCATCTTTTTCCTCTTTGCATGTTTACTACAACTTTTCTTTATTTTTTAACACCATCCTTCTTTCTATATTCTTTTTACTACATTAGCTAGATGGTCCATGTAACGAGATTTCAATCAACCGCTCCCAAACCAAATGGTTTTAGGGGATTAGACATGAATGGTACCCCTACGGACTTAGTTTCCCGAACCATCTAGACTACAATTAACTTACTTTTGAGGTTAATTTATGATTAAGTTCTCCCCGTTATTGCATGAGTTTCCAAAATCTTTTGACACGTTACTTATATTTAAGCCCAAATAAATTTTAATGTACTTGAATTCATTTTACATAGCAAAAGTTTTAATTATTATTACGACTCTTTTCTTAATTATAAAATATCCTGTCACCACTAGCCAATTCACTTGCACATGTATTTCCTAAGTATCATAATGTTCCACGGCCTGATCGGTAAACCAGACTCAAATGCGGAAGAAATGACAGACTATATAAACATTATAAACTCTAAATAGGACTCGGCTAAGAACTAAAAATAAATGAAAATTACGATAAAGAAATTAAATGCATAACAAACTAAAATAAAATAAAAGACAGAAAAGTAAAGAATAAGGAAGGATAGTACATGATCATTCAAATGGAGGAGGCGGCGGAGGAGGACCGAAGACGCTGTTGAAGAAGTCGGTATACGGGTTCCGGCCATGGGTGATCTATGCAGCCGGCGGAACCAAGCAAGGAGGCATCGGGTCTGGGAGGTCCTGCCTGCCATGCGCCGGATAACGCTGATAAGTATCTACGGCAGGGTTATAAGCCTGGTAGTCGGGCATCTTGTAATCCTCATAAGACTGATATGGCATACCAGCTATGGAATCCTCGTGATGTCGTAGTCCCTCCCAATATGCCCAGTCATAGTGCTGGTAGTAGGCATTTTGGTATGCCAGGGCTCTCTGCCCATCCTGTAACTGATCTACCCGACCCGCTAGTGATCAACCCTATCATAAATATGGGTCATACGCCCATTCATCTCATCTAGTCTCTGGGTCACATCCTCTCGGAACTCACCCTGACCCACTGCTATAACCTCTATCCACCTCATCATGCGGTCAAAATCAAAACTGTCATTACCTCGACTGCGTGAGGTAGACGCACCTAGGTTCGGCTCGGCATGCCGAACTCCCGCCTCATTGGCGGCCTTCTCCCCCCTCTCTCTCCTCTCATCCTCAGTATAGTCCTCGATATACGACTCATTTGTCTCTTTGTCGAATATCTCGAACCCTTCGTCAACTTCCCTAAAAATCAAGGTAGGGAACATGGCGACTGTATTGAACGTCGCTGAAATGGGGGATAGCAGGGAATTGGGCGAAAGTGAGCCCGTCCTCTCAAGGAACTTGGAGATCAACCAAGCATGGGGTATGATCGTCCTCTCTCTCGTGTCGTACATAGTCCATAGATCATTCATAATTGTCCACACAAAGGACAGTATGGGCCTACCCTTAAGAAAGACGTGAAGGACAATGATATCCCTATGCCTGACTTTGGTCAGGTCGCTATCACGAGGTAAAATGTTGTTCACAAGAATCTTGTGAAGCACCTTACACCTCGGAGATAAAGCCTTTCGGCTGTAGGAAGTGGAGGACTCGGACTCCAAAATGGATGGAAGAAAGACTCTATTAACCTGCTCTGTCCACTCCCCTGACGAAGTCATATCAGTGAAAGCTAATTGGGCCTCATTTCTATACTCGTACCCCTACTGGTTAGACCCTTCGTAGCCTACCCCAGTATCTAAATTAAATAATTGGCAAAGGATTTGTGTATCCATCGCCACGTCCCTACCATGGACGGTACCTATCAACCTAAAGACGTTCGCTGAGCGACCCGTCTCCCTCTGTAAGGTAGACATCCACTCGACTACATCGGCCTGATAAATATCGTGGCCGCCCAACTCAAGCACACCTTCCCACCCTAAATAGTCAAAAAGGTATGGGATCCCGTAGTCCTCAAAATCACTCCTCTTAACCCTCTTTTCAGCTAACACTTTATTTGAATATTTCTTATACAAAACCGAGTGTGTTCTAATGTGTTCGGGGTGTTGGGATAATAGGAGGTTTGGAGACCAATCTATCGGGACATTAACATTTTGAGTTCGTTGCCTCGTTCTCCTCGACATCTACAATTTGTGCCAACCAACCACAATATGTATGAGATAAATTAAATAATGTAACCTATAATTGTAAATTGCACAATTACGCTTTCTTAAAAGGTGCATATATATATATATATACTTATATTCTTTACGCTCATATTTTGCATCCGATATATAGTCTATAATTTGCCATTATTTAAGCACTAAACATTTATCATGTTTTAATAAAAACCATTTAGCACATAAAATTAATTTTTAAGCTAGTCACCCAAGTTTTATGATTTTTACAATACATGCACATTTAGGCAAACAACTTTTTAAATTTAAATTAATTTCTAGAAATTAACCATAGCAAATTAATAAATTTAACACATAAACACGTATCTCATAAAACATACATCAAGGATATCATCAAATTCATGCAATTTCACATACTTTGACTCTAAAAAGTCAAAATCACCATGAAAACTCCATGGATGACCATGAAGCCCAAGCTTTCATTTTTGATCAAAAAGTAAGAAATAAGTTGCAATTACTCAATAAAAACACTAACCTTGGTGATTGGAAGCTTAACTTGGTACGAATCTAGCTTTTTTCTTCACCACTTTCTCTACCCAATAATCTTCAAAATGGATGAAACTACCCACAAAGAGGTGATTGCTTGCCTAGATCTTTGATATTTATGAAAATGTGAGTGTTTTGAAGCTTAAATTTGCAAATTTTAGGCACAAAAATGATGTTTTTGGGAGAGAGCCGCACACCCAACTGTAGACAAAGGTTCTATGGTTTGTAGAAATAAAAAGTGATGCTCAAATCGGGTTTTGAGGTCGAGGGGACGCAGGACCAGCGCAGGCTGCGCCCCCCCCCCCCCCCCCCCCCCCCTTGCGCCCAACTCTGCTTAAATTTCAAATTTTTACTGTTTTGGTAGGCGGGGCTGTAAATATTTCTAATTTTTGGTATAGAATTTAGTCTAAAAATTTTGTGAGGGCTAAACTGATTAATTAATTTTATCTTTATAACCTACCCTCCCCAACTTAGACTTTTTTGAGGTCCTCATCACATCAAAATTAATTTATCAGTTAAGTTTATAGAAAGATCGAGCGGTACATATTCCTTATTCATTATTAAAATTAAACAAACAAATAATAAACAACCAAAATTCAACTTTTATAATTCAACTTAAAATAGACATCACACTTTAAAAATTAAAAATAAGAATAAAGTTCTATTACAATCCAAATAAACGTTAATAATCAAACCAAGCAAGATAAACCACCACATCAGAAATAATTCAAACCATACTTAATGTTTTAGCACGCGTAATTAATATTAATATTCAAATAATTATAAAATCAACATTCGGCCAGAGGTGTGACAATCTCTTCCAACTCTCCGACAGTAATCTGAAGATTGGTGAGCCAGTCTGAGTGACTTTGGAACAATTTCACATGTTTGTTTTGCTCCTCTTGCAATTTTTCAATATTCTTCATCAAATCTTTGTTTGCATTTAGTATGCTACCCATGATGTCCTTCAAAATGTTGATTTGAGATCTCATCAAGTCTTCGATTGTTACTTTTTCCCATGATCTTTCATCCTCTTTGTCGTTTTGTCCTCCAGGGTTGTTGGGTACAATGAAGGGGATTTGGGTTACTTTAGAGGTTTTTGGACAACGAATTTGATAGCCTAAATGGTTTTTCTCGAAAACTAGCCCTAACATTATGACTCTAGTGAACCGAATCTCGTTTGGGTTAAGGTATTTAATTGGAAATTGTTCCGACACCGCTTTCTTAATAATGAATAACTCAGTTAGCATACGCAGTGTGGATAACTCATCCTTTGCCTTGGGAAACTACTGTCCCACAGATTTTCCATTATTATGTATCCTAAGGATATGGTTAGGTATCTAGTCATTAAAGCACGCACTAACAGTATCTCCTGGGATTTAACGACAGTGGTGTCTTGACTTCTGGGAAGCAAGTTGAATATAACAAACTTCCATAGCACTTTAGCTAGCGGACATAAGTCCCCTCTATTATAGTGGACATACCCTCTCGCCTCCTCTATTGACATTCCAAATACCGTGGCTAACATCCCATCCCATTTCTTAGACACTTTCTTGTTTCCTACTATTCCTGTAAGCTCAAAGTCATGATTTCTTCCTCTTCTGCTTTCCGAACAGTAGCGAACCACTGTTGGATTAAACTAGTATGAATATACGGAAGTTTCCATTGTATGGCTTTAGCCCATCCTAGCCTCTCAAAACACTCTAATATTTCAAAATTATCAAAGTCAGACTCTTTTAGGGTACGCTCTATGAGAAACCTAGGGGGTTAACCATTGTTAGTGTTTGGTGGAATTTCCGGGAACTCCACATTGAGTGGTTTTTCGAAACGAACATCCCTAGGGTCGTGGGTTCTCATCCTAGGTTTTTGGGAATTTCAGGGACGGTTACCGTTTGCATGATAAAGGATTAAAAATAAGGGGTTTTTACGTAAATGATGCATGACAATTTTAAACACCCTTTCTCGATAATAAACAAACTAATCCTAAGTCTCACCAACAATATGAGCCCAATCTAACCCTATCAAATGCATGAACTTTAATCATAATTAATTAAACAATGAAAACGTAACCTTTTACGACAAAAAGTTAATAAATACAATAAATACGGAAAAATGCATAATTTTTACAAAAGTTTTGCAAGAGTAATTTTATATTAATTAAATGAATATTAGAAAATTATTAATAACCCTTTTTTTATATAAAACCATGTAACTCCCAAAAAACCTCAACCCATGCATGCATGATGAAACTTTATGAAACTAGGGTAGAATGAAGTTAAAGGGATTATAGGGAGTATACCTTGCTAGAAATTGAGAAGAACTAACGTCGGATTGAAGATTTGACGTGAAAAAGATTAACTTTCGAAGGTTTTTAGGCTTAGAAATTGAGATCCGTCGTTTCTATAACTGGAATTAGGGTTTTGGAGTTATGTGGACGATCATTGCCATTTTTATAAGATTTTGAGTGCGTCGGGCTGCAGGGCAAGCGCAGGCCTGAGCCCCCCTGCGCCCGGGCCTCTGGATTCACAATCTAGGCCGTGCACTGGTCTTGGAACCCTAATTCTTTAATTTTTTAATTTTTACGGGTATTCTCCCCAACTTACGCTCATATTATCGGGTTAAAATAATTCTGCTACGTGCTTAAAAATTTTTACTTTCTGATGCGGGGTCTTGTTATTTAATTTAAATCCTAATTTCTAAATAGAACTAAGTTCAGGATGATGAATCCTCCCCAACTTAATTGGGTACACACAAGTAACACAAATAAGAAAATAAACACACTTAAAAACTATTAAATTCAGATAATCAAAATACTCTGGGTTGTCTCCCAGAAAGCGCTAAGTTTTACGTCTTCAGCCAGACGTACTGCTCCTAAACTAATTAGTTAACCTTAGGATCTTGTAATCTGATGAGTTCAGATACTAACATATCATTGGTGGCCCATTGAACATAAAACTTAAGTCTTTGTCCGTTGACTTTAAATGGCTCACCACCTTTTATCCTGTATTTCTACCGCACCGTGTGGGTAGGTATTCGTTACAATATATGGACCTGTCCATTTACTTTTTAATTTACCGGGAAATAATCCAAGCCTTGCGTTAAATAACCAAACTTTATTTCCTTTGGTAAATATTTTACTTTCAATCATTCTGTCATGGAAAACCTTAGTTTTCTCTTTATAAATTCTGGCGCTTTCGTAGGCTTCTCTACGAATTTCTTCCAGTTCATTTAATTGGAATTTCCTATCAACACCGGCATCATGTAAATTAAAATTAGTGTTTTTGATTGCCCATAGAGCTCGGTGTTCTAATTCCACTAGTAGATGGCAAAGCTTACCATACACAAGTCTATATGGGGACATACCGATTGGTGTTTTAAATGCGGTTCTGTATGCCCATAGAGCATCCTCTAAGTTTTGAGACCAATCTTTACGATCAGGTCTAACAGTTTTTTCAAGGATTCTCTTGATATCTCTATTAGAGATCTTGACTTGTCCGCTAGTTTGGGGATGATAAGGCGTTGTTATTCTATGGTTAACTCCATACTGTTTAAGGAGTTTAGAAAAATGCTGATTATTAAAATGTGACCCTCCGTCACTGATGATAGCCCTTGGAATACCGTGTCGTGCTAAAATATTACTTTTAACAAATTTGCACACAACCCGGTTATCATTAGTGCGTGTAGCTTCTGCTTTCACCTATTTGGAAACATAATCTACTGCAACTAAGATGTACTCCTATCTAAATGATTTAGTGAATGGTCCCATAAAATCAATGCCCCATACATCAAATATTTCGACAATTAATATCGGGGTCATAGGCATTTCATCTCTTTTCGCGATGCCACCAGTTTGCTAGCATCTTGTGCACCCCTTTACAAACTCGTAGGCATCCTTAAATATCGTGGGCCAAAAAAACCCACACTGCAATATCCAGTGGCCAGTTGTCTTTACGCTGAAATGGCCACCGCATGCATATGCATGCATGACAGTGTTTAAGAATGTCTTCGTGTTCCGAGTTAGGGACACATCGTCTTATAATTTGATCTGCTCCTATTTTAAATAGATCAGGCTCATCCCAAATGTATTGCCTTGCTTGAGCATAGAAATATTTTCTCTGTTGTGAGTTCCAGTGCTCTGGCAATCTTCCTGTTACGAAATAGTTAACTAGATTCGCAAACCAGGGAGTTTTAAATACAGATAATAATTGTTCATCACGGATTGAGTCCCTGATTTGATCAGTTGAGTTTGTTGGGATTAATTGAAGCCTTGATAAGTGATCGGCAACAACATTTTCTGTGCCTTTTTTATCTTTAATTTCTAAGTCAAATTCTTGTAATAGAAGGATCCACCGAATCAATCTAGGCTTGGCATCCTTCTTTGCCAATAAATGTCTTAAAGCGCTATGGTCAGAGTACACAATTACTTTTGCCCCCCAAATATAGGATCTGAATTTATTTAGGGTAAACACTATGGCTAATAACTCTTTTTCCGTAGTGGTGTAATTGATCTGTGCCTCATTAAAGGTTTTACTTGCATAGTAAATGACCACTGACTTTTTCTCAAATCTTTGTCCTAAAACAGCACCAATTTCATAATCACTCGCATCGCACATGATCTCAAATGGTTGAGACCAATCCGGAGATTGCAGAATTGGCGCCTCAGTTAATTTTGATTTAAGCTTCTCAAATGATTTCATACAAGCATAATCAAAATTAAACTCGATATCTTTTGATAGAAGATTGCATAACGGCCTTGAGATCTCACTGAAATCTTTAATGAATCACCGATAAAAACCAGCATGGCCTAAGAATGATCTTATTCCTTTAACGTTGGTAGGGGGTGGAAGTGAGGAAATTAATTGAACTGTCGCTTTATGTACCTTCATTCCTCTTTCGGACACAATGTGACCTAGGACTACCCCTTCTTTTACCATAAAATGGCTTTTCTTCCAACTTAACCCTAACTTGGGTTTAGTGCATCTCTTTAGGACTTTTTCTAAATGTCCCAGACAATCTTCAAATGTTTTATCAAATATGGAGAAATCATCCATAAATATTTCAAGAGAACCACCCACCATATCTGAAAAGATAACCATCATACATCGCTGAAATGTGGCGGGTGCATTACATAGTCCAAACGGCATCCTTCGGTAGGCAAAGGTGCCATAGGGACAAGTACATGTAGTATTCTCTTGATCCTCTGGATGGATTGAGATTTGATTATAACCAGAATATCCATCCAAGAAATAGTAAAACTTCTGTCCTGCTAATTTTTCCACTATTTGATCTATAAATGGTAGCAGAAATGATCTTTTGAAGTAGTAGCATTGAGTTTTCTGTATTCAATACACACTCTCCACCCAGTTACAGGGCAAGTAGTTATCTTCTTTCCTTCTTCAGTATTAATGACAGTAATTCCCGATTTCTTGGGCACAGTTTGGGTTGGACTTACCCACTTACTATGAGATATGGGATATATAATTCCAGCGTCCAACCATTTTAATACTTCCTTCTTAACTACCTCTCTCAAATTAGGATTCAACCTCTTTTGTGCATCCCGAGCTGGTTTAGCTTCTGGATGAGTAATGATTCGGTGCATACACAAAGTGGGACTGATTCCTTTTAAATCAGCTATCGTCCACCCTACTGCTTTTTCTATTTGACTAATACTTGCAGTAGAGCTTTCTCTTGCTCTTCAGTCAGATCTGATGAAATTATGACAGGCAACGTGTCATTCTGACCTAAAAAAAACATATTTTAAATGAGATGGCAACTCTTTCAATTACAGAACAGGTGGTTGCTCAATTGAAGGTTTGGCTGACTTAGGTAAATCAGTAGGTAATTTATCAGTCTTATGGATCCACGGTGGTTGTTTTAACTCTAGTGTGGATTCCATGACTACTTCTAGCTTATCATACTCAATATGATTTAACTTGACTACCTCATTCTTAGCAAAGAATAACTCAGTAGCATCATTGGTGTCGATTAACGAACTATGCTGCTGCGCAAGTTCATCCACCATGTCTATAAGATAACATCTGAATCAATAGCAGAGACACTTGAGGCATTAAATACATTCGGTCTTAATTTCCAATTACCAAAGGCAATATCCACTGCTCCTATCCTACAATTAATTTGTGCATTAATCGTGGCTAAGAAAGGTCTGCCTAGGATAATAGCCGGTTGATTATCTCCTACTGAACTTTCAGTGTCCAATACTAGGAAGTCAACTGGATAGTAAAAATCTTCAACTTTTACTATGACATCTGATAAAATACCTATTGGGCACTTGGTTGACCGATCTGCCAGCTGTAAGATAATATCAGTTGTAGTAACTGACCTAGATCGTGTTTATCAAACAAGTTTCCACGTAAAATATTAACACTAGCTCCAAGATCAAACAGTGCCTTCTTAATCTGCATATTGCCTATTGTCACTGGAATCAATGGTGATCCAGGATTTTTCAGCTTAGGAGGTAGAGAACAACAAATTACTGCACTCAACTATTTAGTTAGATTGATCTGCTTTGGGAGCGAGACCTTATACTTTCTTTTCTGAGTATAGAGATCTTTTAGAAATTGGCGTAAGATGGAACCTGTTGAATGACCTTTATAAAAGGAATATTGATCTTAACTTGATTGAATAACTCCCAAAGATCCTCTAGTTATGAGCCTCTTTTGCCGTATGGAGAAGATTTTGGATTTTCTAAAGCAGTAGGATAAGGAGGAGGAATTGAACTGTCCTGACTCTTATCCGCCTCCCCAACTTTGGGCGTTGGAATATCTGCTTTAATTGGCTCATTAAAAGAAACCTTCTTAGGAACCTCTTTCTTCTTTGGATCTTCTTGCTCCTCATACACAACTTCAGTGTCGGTATCTTCTTCTGCCTCTTTCTCTTTAGGCATCTCAATTTTATTGTCTACCTCTCTTCCACTCCTTAATGTGGTTATCTTAGCTACTTCATTAACTTTGTTAATATCATGTTTTTGATCTTTGTTATGATGATGAGCGTGTGAAGGATTGGGAACAGTACTGCTAGGAAGCTTCCCCTCCTCACGCGTAGTAAGAGACTCATCTATCTGACCCATCTGGCGAGTTAACATCTCCATGGTCTTAGTACTGATAGCTGATTGTTGTTTCATAAATTCAGCAAACTCTGCGAATTGCGCAGAAGTCATATTTGTTTCCACTTAGATTTGTGGTTGATCACGATGATTTGACTTATAATATCGCTCATCCTTCGCTGCTGAAGTTGAACCATATTGATATTCTCTCTTTGGTGGTTCATATCTTGGTTTGGATTGATGATCGTTAGGTTGATCATTTTTCCATCGAAAGTTGGGATGGTTTCTCCATCCCGGATTGTATGTTTCCAAAAATGGATTATCCCTCTCTCGATGAGCTCTAAATCCATAAACTTCATTAGCAAATTCCTCAGTGGATTGCACTTGAGGACATGTGTCGGAATGATGCGATGGATCTCCGCATGTAACACAGTTAATTGATACACTAGGGTTTGAAAGACCCTTCATCAGTTGATCCATTTTCTTTCCTAATTCTGAAATCTCACTTTTAACCTCACGTTTCAGGCATTATCTATGCCCATTACTTGAACTCCTATGCTATTTTCAGAACCAGCTTGGACTTTAAGACCTTTACCGAGTTGACTAAGCAACTCCCAAGCTTCATCGTCTTCTTTACCTAAAAATATGCCTCCTGTGGCAGCTATAATCATATTACGACTTTCTTGACTCACACCATCAAAGAATGTTTTGATAAGCATCCATTTGGGTACCTCGTAGTGTGGACAAGCTCTCAGTAATTCGTTCATACGATCGAACGCTTTGTAGAATTGTTCGCCCGGTTTTTTGTGTAAATCCGGTAATTTCCTTTCCTTTCTCAGTTGTTTTACTAATGGGGTAATATTCATTAAGGAATTCTCGTTTCATTTGATCCCATGTTGTAATGCTATTGGTTGGTAAGGGTACGAACCAATTCTTCGCTTTCTCTTTTAACGAGAAAGGAAATAATCGAAGTTAACCGTCGGTGGTTATACCTCGAACATGGTTGGCTTTACAAATAGCTGTGAACTCAGCTAAATGTTCGTAGGGTTGCTCACTTGGCATCCCTTGAAAGATCAGAAGAATTTGGAATAATTGAGGATGAACTTCGTGTTCGTTCTTGTTTTCGGGATAACGGATTGGAGACGGGTCGGGCACATCACATGGGCAGTAATGCGACTCAACCGTACGCCTCGGTTGATCACCCATTCTAGCAACTATGTGCTCAGGTTCTTCTTGATCACGATTTCGCGGCGAAATCGGCATGCTTTCTAAATTAGGAATCTCTGAATTGGAAATTTCTAAGTCAGGAATATCTTCCTCTTGTGCGTGTAGATTCTCCGTGATTAATTGTTGATTTTGAATTCTGACAGTCTTTCAGTTCGATCTCACGTTCGAATTGTAGCGGCAATCCTTTAGCCGATCGACGTGTGTGCATAAAGTAATAAAATATTACTAAAGATTAAAATCTTAATTAAACTAATATTTTTAGTGGTAAAGTAGAGGATTACAATTACCTTTTCGAATATTTGAATTTTTTATATGATTTTTATTTAATAATAAACTAAAGACTAAAAATAACCAAAGAAAGGAACTTAAACTTAATTACTTAAAACTAAGGCAACAAACTAATTTTAAACCTTAACTACCGTTACACTCCCCGACAACGGCGCCAAAAGTCTGACGGACCGTCGGTCTGACCCGCCGATTTAGTCCTTAAATCCACTATTTAGCTAGAGAAGTAAGGGTCGAATCCACAGGGCGTGTGGTCGTAATTAGGATTGATTTATTAGCCTTATAAGTTTATTGAAACATTTAAATTGTGAATTTCTGGATTTGAATGATTTGTTTAGAGTAATGATTTGCTATTGCTTGGTAACTAAAATTAATGACAAGATAACTAACGTAGTAGATAAACAATCTACAGACGAATAACCATTCACGGGATCACCACGGCATAAGTATTACTCACTATAATTTCATGCAACGATCACATTGACATAATCAATTGCGCGACTAAATTAATCAAACGTGTTTTAACCAATAACTCTTGGCGTAATTTATGCAACATTAATACTCGTCTTAATCCCTATGCTAATGGACTCGACACGAATAATAACACTACGATAAACTATCATGCTTTTACCAATCGCAACACATAATCATAATCATAGCCAAATGTTTATCATTTGCATACACATAATAGATCTCGCTTAATATGAATACATCAAAACATAAGAAATTAAAGAAGAGTAATCATAGCCGTAGATCCTCTGCAAACGGCTAATGGGATTAGCCGCTCATCGTATGCTCGTCACAATCATAGATCTGAGCCATTGGGTAGCTTGCGAAGCACCGTCTTCGTTCTCGTATCGTAGATCCACTCCGGCAGGGCTTCGGCACACTTTCACACACATCGGGACTCTCTCCAAAGCTGCCCCTCGACTTGTATTTATAAGGAGGTCGAGATTAGGGTTCCACAGGCTGTAAAATGCGTTTTTGCGACGCACTAGCGCAGGCTTGCGCCCCCTGCACCCGGATGCGGCTAGGGTTTAGCTGGCGTGTGCTGGAACGTATCTGGACAGTTCGGATGCTATGTGGAGCATAGGATGGCGCAGGCTTGCGCCCCCTTCGGTTCGGTTTGCTCTGAATTCTCTCGGATTGCTTCTTTTTAACATCTTGGCCCTGAAATACAAACTTGGAGTAATAATATGGATTTTACGAAGTATCAGTGCTTAAAATGATCATAATATGACTCTGAAACCATATAAGTTGAAGACTTATCACATATATACGTATTTTCGGTTCCTACAAGAAAGCTGATACATCATTTCAGGCCTTACAATTTTCCTAATCCCAATTTGACTTTACAATACTTTAAATCCTTAATTTATAGGAGTTTTGATAGCCTAAAACCAAACCAATTGAATCAAAATTTGAAATTTTAGGACAGAATTATTTGACTCGTCGAGTCGCTCTCAGCTGCTCTGCCCCTTTTTCAACATCAAATTTCTCCAAACTCGCCAATATTCATATTCTACCATGTTTGATGATCAAAGTTTGTTAAATAACAATAAATATTGAACCTTCAAGCTACAAAGAGTTACTATAACAACATTTTAACATTTTTAACATCATCAAACCATAAATCTATCATATGAATTTCCTAGGTTAAATCACCAATAACTCCATTTGTGTTATTCAAGTTTCTTATCAATATAACAATGGAATCACATCAATGTTCATACTAAAGTTGTATGTAATATATATAAACTTGATGATTCTAATCTAATGATCAAGATTCACCCCTTTTTCTTTGATTGCCATAACCTACATCTCCCATTATTGAATTAATAATCAAGAAGAAGAAGAAGAAGGTGATGCAAAAAAAGGGAAAGATGAGGTTTGAAGATGCTTACCAATACTACTCCTTTCTTATCCTAGAACTCAGATTGTGAAGCTTCTTCTCCAACTTAATGGGTCTTCCAAAAATGTGGGATTGAAGATGGAAGAAGCATATATATATATATATATATATATATATATATATATATATATATATATATATATATATATATATATATATATATATATATATATATATATATATATATATATATATATATATATATATGTACATATGTATATATATGTACATATGTATATATATATATATATATACATATGTATATATATATACATATGTACATATGTACATATATATACATATGTACATATGTATATATATATACATATGTACATATGTATATATATATACATATGTACATATGTATACATATGTACATATGTATACATATGTACATATGTATACATATGTACATATATATACATATGTATATATATATACATGAAAACCGCACTGCACCACCACATATGCATCAAATTCCTCGTGTGATGCATCAAAATCCAGCGTGATGCATCAAATTTCCCGCACGATGCATCAAAATCCCGTGTGATGCATCACCTTATTTACGATCATGCCACCGCATTTTTCATGTTGTGATTCATCTATTTGGTCCGGTAGACCCCATAGACATTTTGGCATGTAACTAATTATAGTTTGAATTCTGTACTCTAATGTACCTTTGATGGTTAGATGTTAATTATACCTTTGACATATTTTAAATTATATGTATTTTTGCTAGTTGAAAGTAGCGGATATCATGAAGATAATGTTGGTCGTTTCAATGTTTATACACGAAAGAGATTTTAAGTTCATACGATCCTTGTGAGGATCCCTATACTAACATGTACAAGTAAACTAGCAGACACAACAGACACGATATATAGAGCAAATGCAACAAACCTTGTTGTGATAGTGATAGTAGTCATGTTGCTGGGTTGCACCAAACTTATGTAGGCCATGACTTAGCCACTACTTTGTGTAGTTAAGCTACCCAGACTTTGCAGGTCTCCCAGAGCTCGTCCTAAGCATTTTCATGCCCCGGGCAAGATAGAAGAATAATAACTAGGGATGGCCAAAAAACCCGAACCCCATGAGGAAACCCGAAACCCGATGTATTCGGGTCAGGGTCGGGTATGACGTTTTGGAGACGGGTCAGGTTTCGGGAATTATTATCGTGGATTTTCCTTTTTTGGGTTCGGGGACGGGGAAGACCATCCACGCCTCTCCCCGCCCCGATATTATTATTATATTATTTTTATAAGTATAAAATATTACATATAAGATATAAGTTTCCTAATCTAGGGTTTCTTTCATTCTAAGGGTCGCTCATTTCTCTTTGTCCTCTCACACGATTTCTGGTTTCTCACTAGTTCTCAGGCGACCACCTAACTCTCTGTCTTCGCGTCCACTGCCCACCGGCGACCATCAGACTGTCTCTTTGTCTTCGCGTCCACCGCCCACCGACAACCATCGACCGCTGCTCTGTCTCTCTATCCCTTGGCGGTGGCTCTTGGTAGTGACTTTGACGGTAGATTTATAATTGTTAAATTTTTATGCTTAATACTTCGAATCTGTTTATAGATATATATTTGTTATTTGTTAAATCTTAATGTCTGTACCGGTAGACTTGTTAGATGATGTCTTGTTGATTGTTGTTGATTTCTCAGCAACTTCTTCCTAAATGTTATTAAATGGTGTTATATTACAATTTACAAGTTAAAAGTAGCTACGTATGGATTTGTTACTTATTAGTTAATTTGTTTATGGATTCTTACAAGTTACAAGTAGCTATTTAATGGATATTGTTATGGGATAAAGACTAAAATAACCAAAAATGTAAGTGGGATGAAAGAAAATAGCCAAAAAAAAGTGGGTATGCTTCAAAATAGCCACTTGTTACACAAATTAGTTACTCAAATACCCATTTGTTACACAATTAATTTTTTATAAATTATAAAAAAATAAAAAAAAAATAAATTGCTACGTGTCAATATTTTATTGGTTGGTTTCAAAAAATCTTACCTTCCCAATACCACATAACCCACCAACTCCCTCTAACCCACCCGGCGACACCATTTGCTCCGGCGACACCATTTGCTCCAGTGAATTCTCGTATTCCGGCGACACAAGTAAAGAAAAGTGAATCCTCTCCTTCGGCCACTCGACCTCATTCTCCTTTTGAATATTCACCCACACACCGGTTACACACACCGGCAACATCACCAGCCACTCCTCATTCTCATTTTAAAGAAGTTTTTCCTCCAGCGATTCAACCCCTCCGATGACATAAGTGTTTGATTTTAATTACTCTAACTATTTTATCTCCATCTCTCTCTAAGTTTAATCTTTTTTCTCTCTTGATCTCTCTTTAAGGTTTTTCAAAAAAAATTTAAGGTTTAAGTTCAAAAAATTGTAAAAAAATTAAAGGTTTAACTTCTTATCTCTAAGTTAAAGGTTTTTTAAATTTTTTAAAAAAATTTAAGGTTTAAGTTTAAGGATTTTCAAAAAATTAAAGGTTTAACTTATCTCTAATTTTAAGGTGTTTCAAATAATTTTTTAAAAAAGCTGAAAAAAATGAAAAAAAGCTTCTTAAATTTTAAAAAATTAAGGTTTTTCAAAAAAAAATAATGAAAAAAAGTCGTCATTTATATTTGGGTTTGTTAAAAAAACATTAAAAAAGTATAAAAAAAATTTAGTATTAGAAAAAAAAATGACATTTTACGTTTTTAATAAAAATATAGATTTACGGTTTATTAAAATTTCAGCATTTATATTAGGGTTTAAATATAAAAAAATGATATTTAAAAAAAACTGATTTAGGATTTGTTAAAATTCGAGTTTTTTTTTTTAAAAAAAAATTGGTTTTCTAAAAAATTATACTAATCTGAAAAAAAACAAATTTCACTTTTTATTTAAAAAAAACCGATTTAGTGTTTGATTAAATTTGATTTTTTCAAAAAAAATTTAGGTTTTCTAAAAAATTATACTAAACTGAAAAAAACACATTTTACGTAATATTAAAAAAATATAGATTTAGCGTTTCTTAAAATTTCGTCATTTATATTAGGGTTTAAAATAAATAAATGATATTTAAAAAAAACTGGGGTTTGTTAAAATTTCGGTTCCGGTTTTTTAAAATGATTAAACGGTTATGTTTTTTTATAAAATAAGTGATCTATTTAAAAAATAATAATACAAAGTTGATAAAGAAATAAAATGATAAAATTGAAATATAATACGCTATTTTTTTTATTAAAAACTAGATTTTTATTAGGGTTTATATAAAAAACAATAAAATCAATTTTTTTTAAAATTCAAAAAGTAAAAACAATAATAATATTGAGAATGATAAATTTAGTTATGTTTAAAAAAATGTAAGTAATTGTTAGAATCTATTTTAATTGATGAAAATAATAAGCTTAGGAGTTGTTTTGTAATTATCTCATAGATAGGTATTTTTGTATAAATAGTACTTGTTGTTTTGTAAATGGTACGGGTCTGACATAGTGATTTGCACGAAAGTCATAGCAAAGTTTCTAGGGCTACAGTGTACTCATTCAATCTTCTCTCTGTAATTCCATTTTGGTGCAAAGAATCATTCGGTTAGTGTTTTATGTGTTCTTAAATGTTTGTAATTACATTTGTGATTGATTAATCTGATTTCACAATTGGTATCAGAGCACAGAAATGGAAAATTTTGATTGATTTTGAAATATACTGATTTTTTTTAAAAACCCACTGTTTCATTGAAGGTTTGCAAAATCTGAAAAACCCAGTGTGAGGTTGATCGTATAAATTGTATCAAAGATCAAGATTTAAAAAACGATCAGATTGATGTAATTCAAAACACACAAAAAGATCAGTTGATTTTATGGATTTTTTGAAAAACGGTTTGTTATTGACTGATAAAAACATTATGTTTGATCTGAAAATAACCAAAGTTGTTTCATAAAAGTGTTTGTGAGTGAAAACCACATCTTCGATTTCAATTTGGGGTCAATTCATGCAATTTAATTGAAAGTATCGAAATCTGGACTTGAAATTTTTCAAAAATCATAAAACTCGAATTGAGTTGAAGTTCATATGTCAATCGAGTTGAAAAGTTCTTTAATCAAGTTGAAAAAGTATTTTAATCGAGTTGAAAGGTGTTTCAATCGAGTTGGAAAGTTATTTTATTGGAGTTGAAAGTTGTTTTTAATTGAGTTGGACCTTATTCCAATCGAGTTGGACATTATTCCAATCGAGTTGGAAGGTAGTTTTAATCGACTTAGTAATTAGATTCAATCGAGTTGAATTGAACATTAATTTGAGTTTGTTTAAACATTCATTCAAGTCTGTTTAAGCATATTCGAGTTTGTTTAATCATAATCAAGTTGATTTTTTAAAACTCATTCGAGCTTGATTAAAATATCATTCGAGTTTGATTAAACAACAAACAAGTGAAATTCAAGTTGATTCGAGTTTTTAAAACAATTAATTCGAGTTTAATCAAACACAAGTCAAATTCATTCGAGTTTATTGACACTTCATTCGAGTTAGTTGATTCTTCATCCGAGTTTTACTGCTGTGTCCTTCGAGTTTCATTACTAATCTTTTGTTTGATTCTTTTTAGATTCGAGTTTGATAATCATTTGATTCAAGTTTCATTCTTTTCCATTCGAGTTGATTCACTTCATTGATCGAGTTTTATTTCTCATTGTTCGAGTTTGATCCCATTCAAATCGAGTTTCACTCCTTTTTCATTCGAGTTTGATCAACTTATCACAAGTTTGATCAATTTTTCATATTCATTTCAAATTCAGTCAAAATCCATTTAAAAGATCTTGGAAGATTCATTTTAATCAGTCAAAATGTCAAAAGATGCACTAGCCATGGGTTCGGAAACCAAACCTCCTATCCTCTACAGAGGTGAATATGTTCAATGGAGGGAGAGATTCCTAGAATTTATTAGTTTCCATGACTTATCTGAAGAAATGTTGAAATCCCTGAATGAGGACCAACTGTATTTCTTGAAACCATACCAGCTGTACCTACTGGCAACCCTCCTATCCCGGAAAGAACAGTAGAGGTCACAAGTCTGACTGAAGCACAAAAACGAAGAAAACTGGGAGATAAGACTGCCAGAAAGCTCTTGCTGATTTCAATCCCGAACGACATATATATCAGTCTAACCAATACAAAAACAGCCAAATCCATCTGGCATGAGGTACGTAAATTGATGCGAGGTTCAGACAAAGCAGCAACAAACAGAGCCAATAACAGTCTGATGACCTTTGAAAACTTTAGAGCGAGAGAAGGAGAATTGCTGGAAAGTACTTATCTGAGGTTCGTCAATCTGGTAAGGAGATGAAGAGGAACGGGGTGACAAAATCCAATTTGGATATAAATGTCAAATTTCTAAACGTGCTAAATCCGGAGTGGGATAAACATACAATGATCATTCAGCAAACAAAAAAGATTGACGACATAGACTTCCGTATGGTTTTTGAGAACCTTAACAACTATCAAGAAGTTGTTTTAAGGAAAATGTCAGGAAAGAAACAGGCTAAAAAGGCAACCGTTGATCTTCTAGCTCTCTTGGCTGACAAGAAGTATAAGTACAAGCTAAAGAAGGAAAAGCGGGTTGTGTTGAGCAGTAGTTCATCAGATTCAGATTCAACAATTTCTCAACTGATTATGAGATTGAAGAGATGAAGAAATAGATGGCCTTGCTGACAAAGGCATTTCAGAAGAAGTTCTACCGCAAACCGACCAACAATAAGATGAGATACAAGACAGACTCAAGGAAGTATGAGAAGAAAGACAGATATGAAAAATCGGGAGAGAGCAGTGGCAAGAAGGCTGAGAAATATGAGAAAACTGATAAGCCTGACAAGAAAGATACTAATAAAAAATGCTATAACTGTGGCAAACCAGACCACTTTACCAGAGAATGCAGATTGCCTGTAGTAAATAATTCTGAATATTACACTCGAAATGCACTGCTGGCAAAGGAAAAAGAGGCCGGTAAGGCTTTGATGGCTGAAGATGACCACTGGCTCCAACTATCCGAAGATGAAGATATTGTAGATGAAGATGCCCATATCTGTCTGAAATCTAAAGTGTTCAATGATTCTGAACTCAGTGAGTCTGCTATGATTGCTGAGGATGAGGTTTGGGTAGGTCTGACAGATGAGGAAATTGACGAGCCAAAGGAGTCTGATTCTGATAATGAACCAAGAGAAGAAATGGTACTGATGGCAACAGGATATGCGGGATGCAGTCTAGAACAAGCAGATGATGGATCAGATACAGATGCATCAGAAACGTCAAAATCACTAGAGGTACAATCTAATTCTGATTCAGATGATGATAACTCCTGTATGCTTGAACAGAAACTGATTCAAATGGCTTACATGTTAAAAAGATTTGAAAAATCCTTAAAAGCCGAAAAGAAAAATGTCCATTCCTTGGAAAACAAATTGAGTAAAGAACATGCCTTAGTGTTAGAATTTTCCAAGGATAAGACATTAGCATTAAGAGTTGTATCAAATTTACAAGATGAATCCAATGAACTTCAAAGTGAAATTCAGATACTGAACAACAATATATATTGACTTAAAAGAAAAATTGAATTTAGCTGAATTAGAATCATCAAGTTATTCTATGAAATATCATTCTATATTTGATGAAATAACGAAGCTGTATGAGAAAATTAAATCTTTGGAAGAGGAGTTTATTAAAAGAGGTCAAAGAGATCAAACTATATATTTGAATCAGCCTAAAGATACCAAATTTTATAATTCAAAATCAGGTATAGGTTGGACAAATCCTAAATATCCGACAAAAGCAATTTCTAGTTCACCAACTATATATAATGTCAGATATATGAATTTAGGATTACAAATGGTTTTTATGAAAGCTTCGAAAGAAGTAGAATCAGGTGAAGATTTGAAAAGGTTGAGAACTGATAAAATGCAAAATACCATAGATTATAACAAATTAAATGATAGTTATCATAATACTTGCATTTTAGAAGAGTACATTCAGACTTATTCTGAAAAGGATTTATCTGAAAATACTACTTATTCTCAAAAGCCATATATACCAAATTCAATTCTTGAAAAGATCAATTGTAATCTTGAATTGAAATTTAAAACTTTTGAGTCTGAAATGAAAAACTTCAGGCTGAAATAAAAACTGAAAAATCAACCTGAAAACAAAACTCAATCAGATCAGAAACATTCAATTGAACCTGATTCTATTAATTCTGAACAGGAATTTAATCTGTACATGAACTCTGATTTTAACTCATTAGAAGAGATGTTTGTCAAAATTGATGAATTTGTTAAACCTTTAAATGACAAACAAGTTGATAAACCTAAAGAACCTGTAAGTATGCTGAAAAGAATATCTACAGAATCTAAGGTTAAATAAGTAAATTCACCTGTTTTGCAAAAGAACAAGGAGAAAACAAAAGTTACTTTTGTGACTCCAAAATTTGAAAAAGGTGAATCCTCTTCATCAAAGGATTCTACAGCAAAGAAGGCACATGCTTTGACGGGCCGTCGTTGTAACCCGCTGATTTAATCCTTAAATCCACTAGTTAGCTAGAGAAGTAAGGGTCGAATCCACAGGGAGTGTGGTCGTAATTAGGATTAGGTTATAAGCCTTATAAGTTTAAGTTTATTGAAAGCGTTTAAATTGTGAAATTGTGGATTTGAATGAGTGTTTAGAGTAATGGTTTGCTATTCCTTGTAACTAAAATTAAGAACGAAGTAAATAACGAAGGAGATAAACAATCAAGAGACGAATAACCATTCACGGAATCACCACGGCATAAGTATTACTCACTATAAATTCATGCAACGATCACATAGACATAATCAATTGCGTGACTAAATTAATCAAATGTATTTTAACCAATAACTCTCGGCATAGCATATGCAACATTAATACCCGTCTTAATCCCTAAACTAATGGACTCGGCACGAATAATAACACCACTATAAACTATCTTGCTTTTACCAATCGCAACACATAATCATAATCATAGCCAAATGTTTATCATTTGCATACACATAATAGATCTCGCTTAATACGAATACATCAAAACATAGAAATTAAAGAAGAGTAAACTTAGTCGTAGATCCTCCGCAAATGGCTAACGGGATTATCCGCTCATCGTATGCTTGTCACAATCACAGATCTGAGCCATTGGGTTGCTTGCGAACCACCGTCTTCGTTCTCGTATCGTAGATTCACTCCGGCAGGGCTTCGGCACACTTGCACACACGTCGGGACTCTTCTCCAAAGCTGCCCCTTCACTCATATTTATAGGGCAGTCGAGATTAGGGTTTCCAGGGTTGAAAAACATGTTTTGGCGCCGCACTAGCGCAGGCCAGGCGCATGCCTGCGCCCCCCCTGCGCCCGGATGCGGCTAGGGTTTAGCTGGCGCGTGTTGGAACGTATCTGGACAGTTTGGGCGCTATGTGGAGGGCAGGGTGGCGCAGGCCTGCGCCCCCCTCAACCTGATTTGCTCTGAATTCTCTCGGATTGATTCTTTTTATCATCTTGGCCCTGAAATACAAACTTCGAGTAATAATATGGATTTTACGATGTATCGGTGCTTAAAATGATCATAATATGACTCAGAAACCATATAAATTATTGACTTATCAAATCTCCCCAACTTAACTCTTGGTCGTCCCCGAACAAGCTTATGGAATCAGAACTAACTAAGTAACGAGCATGTATTGGCAGTGAGTCTAGGAATTTTATGTTAAGCTAGCCTTCGCACTAATGCATTAAAATTCTTAATATGTAAATTGAAGATGTTTTCAGTTAAAATATACTTTTCTTAGAATTTGTATAATGTATCTCACTTTTAAAAATACCATTTTAGCTCAAGGTTAATACTTAAAACATGTGGGTCTCCCGACCATCCTTTCCTCTTTGCATGTTTACGACAAATTTTCTTTTCTTTTCAATACCATGCTTCTATCTATATTCTTTTCACTATATCAGCTAGATGGTACATGTAACGAGATTTCGGTCAATCTCTCTCAAACAAAATGGTTTTAGGGGATTAGGCATGAGTGGTACCCCTACGGAATTAATTTCCCGAACCATCTAGACTAGAATTAAATTATTTTTTAGGCTAAAACATGATTAAGTTCTCCCCCTTATTGCATGGGTTTCCAAAATCTTTTGACACATTACTTATATTTAAGCTCAAATAAATTTTAACGTACTTGAATTCATTTTACATGACAAAAAATATAATTATTACAACGAATCTTTTTCTTAATTATAAAGTATCCTGTCAACACTAGCCAATTCCATCGCACATGTATTTTCTAAGTATCATCATGTTCCACAGCCTGATCGGAAAACAAGACTCAAATGGGGAATAAATGACAAACTATATAAACATTATAAACTCTAAATAGGACTCGGCTAAGAACTAAAAATGAAATTACGATAAAGAAATTGAATGCATAACAAAATAAAATAAAATAAAAGACAGAAAAGTAAAGAATAAGGAAGGATAGTACCCGATCATTCAAATGGAGGAGGCGGCAGAGGAGGACCGAAGACGCTGCTGAAGAAGTCTGTATACGGGTTCTGGCCATGAGTGAACTGTGCAGTCGGCGGAACCAAGTGAGGAGGCATCGGGTCTGGGAGGTCTTGTCTGCCATGCGCCGGATAGCGCTGATAAGTATCAACGACATGGTTATAGGCCTGGCAGTTGGGCATCGTGTAATCCTCAAAAGACTGATATGGCATACCGGCTACGGAGTCCTCATGGTGTCGTACTCCCTCCCAATATGCCCAGTCATGGTGCTGGTAGTAGGCATTTTGGTATGCCAGGGCTCTCTGCCCATCCTATAACTGATCTACCCGACCCGCTAAGTGATCGACCGTATCACAAATATGGGTCATATGACCATTCAGCTCATCTAGCCTCTGGGTCACATCCTCTCGGAACTCACCCTGACCCACTGCTATATCCTCTATCCGCCTAATCATGCAGCCAAAATCAAAACTGTCATTACCTCGACTGCGCGAGGTAGACGCACCTAGGTTCGGCTCAGATTGCCGAACTTCCGCCTCATTGGCGGCCTTCTCCTCTCTCTCTCTCTCCTCTCATCCTCAGTATAGTCCTCGATATACGACTTATTTTTCTCTTTGTCGAATATCTCGAACCCTTCGTCAACTTCCCTAATAATCAAGGTAGGGAACATGGCGGTCGTAATGAACGTCGCCGAAATGGGGGATAGCAGGGAATCGGGCGAAAGTGAGCCCGTCCTCTCAAGGAACTTGGAGATCAACCAAGCATGGGGGATGATCATCCTCTCTCTCGTGTCATACATGGCCCATAAATCATTCATAATTGTCCATGCAAATGACAGTCTGGGCCTACCCTTAAGAAGGGCATGAAGGACTGTGATATCCCTATGCCTGACTTTGGTCAGGTCACTATCACGAGGTAAGATGTTGTTCACAAGAATCTTGTGAAGCACCTTACACCTCAGAGATAAAGCCTTTCGGCTGTAGGAAGTGGAGGACTCGAACTCCAAAATGGATGGGATAAAAAATCTATTAACCTGCTCTGTCCACTCCCCTGACCAAGTCAAATCAGTGAAGGCCAATTGGGCCTCATTCCTATACTCGTACCCCTGCTGGTTAGACCCTTTGTAGCCTACCCCAGTATCTAAATTAAATAATTGGTGAAGGATTTGTGCATCCATCGCCACGTCCCTACCATGGACGGTACCTATCAACCTAAAGTCGTTCGCTGAACGACCCGTCTCCCTCCGTAGGGTAGACATCCACTCGACTACATCAGACTGATAAATATCATTGCCGCCCATATCTAACACACTTTCCCACCCCAAATAGTCAAAAAGGTATGGGATCTCGTAATCCTCAAAATCACTCCTTTTAACTCTCTTTCAGTTAACACTTTATTTGAATATTTCTTATATAAAAACAAATGTGTTCTAATGTGTTCGGGGTGTTGGGATAAAAGGAGATTTGGAGACCAATCTATTGGGACATTAACATTTTGGGTTCGTTGTCTCGTTCTCTTTGCCATCTACAATTTGTGCCAACCAACCACAATATGTATGAGATAAATTAAATAATGTAACCTATAATTGCAAATTGCACAATTACGCTTACTTAAAAGATGCAACCATATATATATATATATATATATATATATATATATATATATATATATATATATATATATATATATATATATATATATATATATATATATATATATATATATATATATATATATATATATATATATATATACTCTTTTACGCTCACATTTTGTATCTTATATATATTGTCTATAATTTGTCGTTATTTTAAGCACTAAACATTTATCATATTTTAATAAAAAAAAACATTTAGCACATAAAATTAATTTTTAAGCTAGCCACCTAAGTTTTATAATTTTAACAATATATGCACATTTAGGCAACCAACTTTATAACTTCAAATTAATTTCTACGAATTACCCGTGACAAATTAACAAACTTAACACATAAACACATATCTCATGAAACATACATCAAGGTTATCATCAAAATCATGCAATTTCACATACTTTGACTCGAAAAAGTCAAAATCACCATGAAAACTCCATGGATGACCATGAAGCTCAAGCTTTCATTTTTTGCTCAAAAAGTATGAAATAAGTTGCAATAACTCAATAAAAAACACTAACCTTGGTGATTGGAAGCTTTACTTGACACAAATCTAGCTTTTTTGTTCCACACTTTCTCTACCCAAAAATCTTCAAGAATGGATGAAACTACTCACAAAGAGGTGATTTCTAGCCTAGATCTTTGATATTTGTGAAAATGTAGGTGTTTTGAAGCTTAAATTTGCAAAGTTTGGGCACAAAAATGATGTTTTTGGGAGAGAGCCGCACACCAAACCGTAACCTCTTGTTCTAGGGTTGTGAAAATGGTGAAATGGGGCTCAAAACTGATTTTTAACTCGATGGGACGCAGGGCCAGTGCAGGCCTGCACCCCCCCCCCCCCTCCTGTGCCCAACTCTACTGAAATTTCAATTTTTTACTGTTTTGGTATGCGGGGCTGTAAATCTTTCTAAAATTTGATATGGAATGTAGTCTAAAATTTTTTGTGAGGGCTAAATTAATTAATTAATTTTATCATTATTATAACCTACCCTCCCCAACTTAGACTTTTGTGACGTCCTCGTCACATCAAGATTAATTTATCGGTTAAGAACATAGAAAGATAAATCGGTACATATTCCTTATTGAAATTAAACAAACAAATAATTAAACAAACAAAATTCAACTTTTATAATTCAACTTAAATAAACATCAACTTTAAAATAAAAATAAAAATAAAGTACTATTACAATCCAAATAACATAAATAATCAAACCAAACAAACTAAACCATCACATCAGAAAAAAATAAAATACAAACCATACTTAATGTTTTAGCACACGTAATTAAAATAAATATCCAAATAATTATAAAATTCATCATTCGGCCTGAGGTGTGACAATTTTTTTCAACTCTCTGACAGTGATCTGAGGGTTGGTGAGCCAGTCTGAGCGACTTTGGAACAGCTTCGCATGCTTGTTTTGCTCCTCTTGCAACTTTTCAATATTCTTCACCAATTCTTTGTTTGCATTTAGTATGCTACCCATGACGTCCTTCAGAATGTTGATTTTAGATCTCATCAAGTCTTCCATTGTTACTTTTTCCCATGATCTTTCATCCTCTTTGTCGTTTTGTCCTTCAGGATTGTCAGTTGCAGTGAATGGGATTTGGGTTACTTTAGAGGTTTTTAGATAACGAATTTGATAACCTAAATGGTTTTACTTAAAAACTAGCCCTAATATCGTGACTCTAGTGAACCAAATCTCGTTTGGGTTGAGGTATTTAATTGGAAATTGCTCCGATACCGCTTTCCTAATAATGAATAGCTCAGTTAGCATACGGCAGTGTGGATAAGTCATCCTTTGCCCTGGGAAACTACTCTCCCACAGATTTTCCATTATTATGTATCCTAAAGATATGGTCGGGTATCCAGTCATTAACGCATGTACTAACAATATCTCTTGGGATTTAACAACAGTGGTGTCTTGACTTCTAGGAAGCAAGTTAAGTGTAACAAACTTCCACAACACTTTAGCTAATGGACATAAATCACCTCTATTATAATGGACATACTCTCTCGCCTCTTCTATTGTCATTCCAAATACTGTGGCTAGCTAACATCCCATCCCATTTCTTTGACCATCCACCAATTTGCCTCGCTCTACCCCCTGAAGTTCTAAAGATTACCAAAATTCCCTAGGCCTTGGAATATCTGCGTCTATACCAAATTCCTCACAAAGGATTTTCCTGGATACTGACACTTTCTTGTTTCCTACTAGTCCTGAAAGCTCAAAGTCATGTTCTTCTTCCTCTTTTGTTTTCCAAACAGTAGCGAACCACTGTTGGATTAAACTAGTGTGGATATATGGAATTCCCCAATTTATGGCTTTAGCCCATCCTAGCCTCTCAAAACACTCCAAAATTTCAAAATTGTCAAAATCACACTCTTTTATGCTATGCTCTATGAGAAACCTAGGGGTTTACCATTGTTAGTGTTTGGTGGAATTTCAGGGAACTCCACATTAAGTGGTTTTTCAAAACGAACATCCCTAGGGTCGTGGGTTCTCATTCTGGGTTTTTGGGAAGTTCCGAGACGGTTCCCGTTTGCATGAAATTGGTTGACATCTAAAAATAATGCAAAAGGCAATGATTAAAAATGTGGGGTTTTTTCATACATAATGCATGATAATTTTAACATCCTTTTTCAATAATAATTAACTATTCCCAAGTCTCACCAACAATGTGAGCCTAATCTAACCCTATCAAATGCATGAACTTTAAATAATCAATAAAAATATCACCTTTTACGACAAAAAGTTTGTTATTTAGAATAAATACGGAAAAATGCATAATTTTTACAAAAGTTTTGCAAAAATAATTTTATATTAATTAAATGAACATTTGAAAATTATTAATAACCCTTTTTCTATAAAAACCATATAACTCCCAAAAATTCAACCCATGCATGCGTGATAAAACATAATGAAACTAGGGTAGAATGAAGTTAAAGAGATTCTAGGGAGTATACCTTGCTAACCTTAGCGATAAACACGCGTTGGATCAAAGAATTGACGTAGAAAGATGAATTTTTGATGTTTTTAGGCTTAGAAAATCGAAATCGTCGTCTTCTGGAACTGGAATTAGGGTTTTGGACTTATGGGAATGATCACTGACAGTTTTATAAGATTTTGAGCGCGTCGGGCCGCAGGGCAAGCGCAGGCCTGCGCCCGGGCCTCTGGATTCGCGATCTGGGCCGTGCACTGGTCTTGGAACCCTAATTCTTTATTTTTTTTAAATTTTTACGGGTATTCTCCCGAACTTACGCTCGTATTATCGGGTTAAAATAATCTGCTACGTGCTTAAATTTTTATTTTCTGATGTGGGGTCTTATTATTTAATTTAAATCCTAATTTCTAAACACAACCAAGTTCAGGAGGATGAATCCTCCCCAACTTAATTGGGTACACACAAATAACACAAATAAGTGAATAAACACACTTAAAAACAATAAAATTCAAATAATCAAAATACTCTGGGTTGACTCCCAGAAAGCGCTAAGTTTTACATCTTCAGCCAGACGTACTGCTCCTAAACTAATTAATTAATCTTAGGATCTTGTAGTCTGATGATTTCAAATACTAACATATCATTGGTGGCCCATTGAACATATAATTTAAGTCTATGTCCATTTACTTTAAATGGCTCACCACCTTTTAGGTCCTGTATTTCTACCGCACCGTGTGGGTAGGTATTCGTTACAATAAATGGACCTGTCCATTTACTTTTTAGTTTATCGGGAAATAATCTAAGTCTTGCGTTAAATAACCAAACTTTATTTCCTTTGGTAAATATTTTATTTTTAATCATTCTATCATGGAAAACCTTAGTTTTCTCTTTATATTTTCTTCCAGTTCATTTAATTGGAATTTCCTATCAACACCAGCATCATGTAAATTAAAATTAGTGTTTTTGATTGCCCATAGAGCTCGGTGTTCTAATTCCACTGGGAGATGGCAAAGCTTACCATATACAAGTCTGTATGGGGACGTACCGATTGGTGTTTTAAAGGCGGTTCTGTATGCCCATAGAGCATCCTCTAATTTTTGAGACCAATCTTTACGATCAGGTCTGATTTCTCAAGGATTCTCTTGATCTCTCTATTAGAGATCTCGACTTGTCCGCTTGTTTGCGGATGATAAGGCGTTGCTATCTATGCTTAATTCCACACTATTTAAGGAGTTTATAAAAATGCTGATTATTAAAATGTGACCCTCCGTCACTGATAATAGCCCTTGGAATACCGTGTCGTGCTAAAATATTTCTTTTAACAAATTACACACAACCCGGTTATCATTAGTGCGTGTAGCTTCTACTTCGACCCATTTGGAAACATAATCTACTGCCACTAAGAAGTACTCATATCCAAATGATTTAGGGAATGGTCCCACAAAATCAATGCCCCATACATCAAATATTTCGATGATTAATATCCGGGTCATAGGCATTTTATCTCTTTTCGCGATGCCACCAGTTTGCTGGAATCTTGTGCATTCCTTAACAAACTCGTATGCATCCTTAAATATTGTGGGCCAGAAAACCCACACTGCAATATCCGGTGGCCAGTTTTCTTTGCGCTGAAATGGCCACCGCATGCATATGCATGGCAGTGTTTAAGAATATCTTCGTGTTCCGAGTTAGGGACACATCGTCTTATAATTTGATCTGCTCCTATTTTAAATAGATCAGGCTCATCCCAAATGTATTGCCTTGCTTGAGCATAGAAATATTTTCTTTGTTGTGAGTTTCAGTGCTCTAGCAATCTTCTTGTTACGAAATAGTTAACTAGATTCACAAACTAGGGAATTTTAGATACAGATAATAATTGTTCATCAGGGAAGGAGTCCCTAACTTGATCAGTTGAGTTTGTTGGGATTAATTGAAGCCTTGATAAATGATCGGAAACAACACTTTTTGTGCCTTTCTTATCTTTAATTTCTAAATCAAACTCTTGCAATAGAAGGATCCACCGAATCAATCTAGGTTTGGCATCCTTCTTTGCCAATAAATGTCTTAAAGCACTGTGGTCAGAGTACACAATTACTTTTGCCCCCTAAATATAGGATCTGATTTTATCTAGGGCAAACACTACAGCTAATAATTCTTTCTCTGTAGTTGTGTAATTGATCTGTGCCTCATTAAAGGTTTTACTTGCATAGTAAATCACCACTGGCTTTTTCTCAAATCTTTGTCCTAAAACTGCACCAACTGCATAATCACTCGCATCACACATGATCTCAAATGGTTGAGACCAATCCGGAGATTGCTGAATTGGCGCTTCGGTTAATTTTGATTTAAGCTTCTCAAATGCTTTCATACAAGCATCATCAAAATTAAACTCGATATCTTTTGAAAGAAGGTTGCATAACGGTCTTGAGATTTCACTGAAATCTTTAATGAATTGCCGATAAAAATCAGCGTGGCCTAAGAATGATCTTATTCCTTTAACGTCGGTAGGGGGTGGAAGTGAGGAAATTAATTGAACTTTTGCTTTATCTACCTCCATTCCTCTCTCGGACACAATGTGGCCTAGGACTACCCCTTCCTTTACCATAAAATGGCTTTTCTCCCAACTTAACACTAAGTTGGTTTTAGTGCATCTCTGTAGGACTTTTTCTAAATGTCCCAGACAATCTTCAAATGTTTTATCAAATATGGAAAAATCGTCCATAAATATTTCAAGAGAACCACCCACCATATCTGAAAAGATAGCCGTCATACATCGCTGAAATGTGGCGGGCGCATTACAAAGTCCAAACGGCATCCTTCGGTAGGCAAAGGTGCCATAGGGACAAGTAAATGTGGTTTTCTCTTGATCCTCTGGATGGATTGAGATTTGATTATAACCGGAATATCCATTAAGGAAACAGTAAAACTTCTGTCCTACTAATTTTTCCACTATCTGATCTATAAATAGGAGCGGAAAATGATCTTTCGAAGTAGCAGCATTAAGTTTTCTGTAATCTATGCAAACTCTCCACCCAGTTACAGGGCGAGTAGTTATCTTCTCTCCTTCTTCAGTATTAATTACTGTAATTCCTGATTTCTTGGGCACAGTTTCGGTTAGACTTACCCACTTACTATCAGATATAAGATATATAATTCCTGCGTCCAACCATTTTAATACTTCCTTCTTAACTACCTCTCTCAAATTAGGATTCAACCTCCTTTGTGCATCCCGAGCTGGCTTAGCTTCTGGATCAGTAATGATTCGGTGCATACACAAAGTGGGACTGACTCCTTTTAAATCAGCTATCGTCCACCCTACTGCTACTTTATATTTGACTAACACTTTCCATAGAGCTTTCTCTTGCTCTTCAGTCAGATCTGATGAAATTATGACATGCAACGTGTCATTCTGACCTAGAAAAGCATATTTCAGACGCGATGGAAGCTCCTTCAATTCTAGAACAGGTGGTTGCTCTATTTAAGGTTTGGCTGACTTGGGTAAATCAGTAGGTAAGTTTTCAGTCCTATGGGTCCACGGTGGTTGTTTTGACTCTAATATGGATTCCATGACTACTTCTAACTCATCACACTCAGTATTATTTAACTTGGCTAATTCATTCTCAGCAAAGAATAACTCAGTAGCATCTTTGGTGTTGATTAACGAACTATGCTACTGCGCATGTTCATCCATCATGTCTATAAGATAACATTCTGAATCAATAGCAGAGACACTTGAAGCATTAAATACATTCAGTCTTAATTTCCTATTACCAAAGGCAATATCCACTGCTCCTGTCCAACAATTAATTTGTGCATTAATTGTGTCTAAGAAAGTCTGCCTAGGATAATAGCCGGTTGATTATCTCCCATTGAACTTTCGGTGTCCAATACTAGGAAGTCAACTGGATAGTAAAAATCTTCAACTTTTACTATGGCATCTGATAAAATACCTCTTGGGCACTTGGTTGACCGATCTTCCAGTTGTAAGAATATATCAGTTGTCTGTAACTGACCTAGATCTTGTTTATCAAACAAGTTTCCAGGTAAAATATTAACACTAGCTCCAAGATCAAGCACTGCCTCCTTAATCTGCACATTGTGTATTGTCTCTGGAATCAATGCTGATCCAGGATCTGTCAGCTTAGGAGGTAGAGAACTAGAAACTACTGCACTCAACTGTTCAGTTAGATTGATCTGCTTTGGGAGCGAGACCTTATACTTTCTTTTTTGAGTATAGAGATCTTTTAAAAATTTGGCATAAGATGGAACCTGTTGAATGGCCTTTATCAGAGGAATATTGATCTTTACTTGATTAAATAAGTCCCAAAGATCCTCTGGTTGTGGGCCTTTTTTGCCGTATGGAGAAGATTTTGGATTTTCTAAAGCAGCAGGATAATGAGGAGGAATTGAAGTATCCCGACTCTTATCCGCCTCCCCAACTTTGGGCGTTGGAATATCTGCTTGAATTGGCTCTTTAAAAGAGACCCTCTTAGGAATCTCCTTCTTCTTTGGATCCTCTTTCTCCTCATACACGTCTTCAGTGTCGGTATCTTCTTCTGCCTCTTTCTCTTTAGGCGTCTCTATTTTATTGTCTACCTCTCTTCCACTCCTTAATGTGGTTATCTTAGCTATTTCATTAACTTCGTTAATCTCATGTTTCTTGTCTTTGTTATGATGATGGGCGTGTGAAGGATTGGGAACAGTATTGCTAGGAAGCTTCCCCTCCTCAAGCCTAGTAAACGAAGCTATCTGACCCATCTGGGGAGTTAACATCTCCATGGTCTTAGTACTGATAGCTAATTGCTGTTTTATAAATTCAGCAAACTTTGCGAATTGCGCAGAAGTCATATTTATTTCTACTTAGAATTGTGGTTTATCACGACGATTTGACTTATAATATCGCTCATCCTTAGCTGCTGAAGTTGAACCATATTGATATTCTCTCTTTGGTGGTTCATATCTTGGTTTGGATTGATGATCGGTAGGTTGATCATTTTTCCATCGAAAGTTGAGATGGTATCTCCATCCCGGATTTTATGTTTCCAAAAATGGATTATCCCTCTTTCGATGAGCTCTAAATCCGTAAACTTCATTAGCAAATTCCTTAGTGGATTACACTTGAGGACATGCTTCGGAATGATGCGATGGATCTCCGCATGTAACACAATTAATTGACACGCTAGGGTTTGAAAAACCCTTCATTTATTGACCCATTTTCTTTCCTAATTCTGAAATCTCACTTTTAACCTCACGTTTCTAGGCATAATCTATGCCCATAACTTGAACACATATACTATTTTCAGAACCCAAGCACTTTAAGACCTTTTCCGAGTTAATTAAGCAACTCCCAAGCCTCATCGTCTTCTTTACCTAAAAATGTGCCTCCTGTGGCAGCTATAATCATACTACGACTCTCTTGACTCACACCATCAAAGAATGTTTTGATAAGCATCCATATGGGTACCTCGTGGTGTGGACAAGCTCTCAATAATCCGTTCATACGATCGAACACTTCGTAGAATTGTTCGTCCAGTTTTTGTTTAAATCCGGTAATTTCCTTTCTTTTCTCGTTTCATTTGATCCCATGTTGTAATGCTATTGGTTGGTAAGGATACGAACCAATTCTACGCTTTCTCTTTTAGCGAAAAAGGAAATAATCAAAGTTTTAAACCGTCGGTGGTTGTACCTCGAACATGGTTTGCTTTACAAATAGCTGTGAACTCAGCTAGATGTTCATAGGGTTCCTCACTTGGCATCCCTCGAAAGATCGGAAGAATTTGAAATAATTGAGGACGAACTTCGAGTTCATTCTCGTTTTCGGGATAACGAATTGGAGACAGATTGGGCACATCACCTGGACGGTAATGCGACTCAACCGTACATCTCGGTTGATCACCCATTCTAGCAAACTATGCGCTCGGGTACTTCTTGATCACGATTTCGTGGCGAAATCAGAGGACTTTCTAAATTAGGAATCTCTGAGTCGGAAATTTTTAAATCAGGAATTTCTTCCTCTTGTGCGTTTAAATTCTCCGTGATTAATTGTTGATTTTGAATCCTGACAGTCTTTTGGTTCGATCTCGCTACTTTTTCGATCTCAGGTTCGAATTGTAGCGGCAATCCTCTAGCCGATCGACGTGTGTGCATACACTAAATAAAATACCACTAAAGAGTAAAAACTTAATTAAACTAATATTTTTGGTGGTAATGTAGAGGACTACAATTACCTTTTTGAATTTTTAAATTCTTTTTATTTGATTTTTAAATTATAATAATAAAATAAAATAAAAATTAAAAATAACCAAAGAAAGAACTTAAACCTAATTACTTAAAACTAAGGTAACAAACTAACTTTAAACCTAAACTACCGTTACACTCCCCGGCAACGACGCCCAAATTCTGACGGGCCGTTGTTGTGACCCGCCGATTTAATCCTTAAATCCACTAGTTAGCTAGAGAAGTAAGGGTCGAATCCACAGGGAGTGTGGTCGTAATTAGGATTAGGTTATAAACTTTATAAGTTTAAGTTTATTGAAAGCATTAAATTGTGAAATTGTGGATTTGAATGATTTGTGTAGAGTGATGGTTTGCTATTGCTTGTAACTAAAATTAAGAACGAAGTAACTAACGAACGAGATAGACAATCAAGAGACGAATAACCATTCACGCAATCACCACGGCATAAGTATTACTCAGTATAATTTCATGCAACGATCACATAGACATAATCAATTGCGCGACTAAATTAACAATTATATTTTAACCAATAACTCTCGGCATAGCGTATGAAACATTAATACTCGTCTTAATCCCTAAACTAATGGACTCAACACGAATAATAACACCACTATAAACTATCTTGCTTTTACCAATCGCAACACATAATCATAATCATAGCCAAATGTTAATCATTTGCATACACATAATAGATCTCGCTTAATACGAATACATCAAAACATAGAAAGTAAAGAAGAGTAAACTTAGCCGTAGATCCTCCGCAAACGGCTAATGGGATTAGCCGCTCATCGTATGCTTGTCACAATCACAGATCTGAGCCATTGGGTAGCTTGCGAACCACCGTCTTCGTTCTCGTATCGTAGATCCACTCCGGCGGGGTTTCGGCACACTTGCACACACGTCGGGACTCTTCTCCAAAGCTGCCCCTTCACTCATATTTATAGGGAAGTCGAGATTAGGGTTTCCAGGATTGAAAAACGCGTTTTGGCGCCGCACTAGCGCAGGCCAGGCGCAGGCCTGCGCCCGAATGCGGCTAGGGTTTAGCTGGCGTGTGCTGGAACGTATCTGGACAGTTTGGGCGCTATGTGGAGCGCAGGGTGGCGCAGGCCTGCGCCCCCCTCAGCCTGATTTGCTCTGATTTCTCTCGGATTGCTTCTTTTTATCATCTTGGCCCTAAAATACAAACTTGGAGTAATAGTATGGATTTTACAATGTATCGGTGCTTAAAATGATCATAATATGACTCAGAAACCATATAAATTATAGACTTATCATGTTTCACAAGGTAAGAAAATTTTGCAGAATAAACATAATTCTAAAGTGACTAATTCTTGTCTCTCTATTATGTCAGATTATATTGTGAAAAGTTCACGGAAGAAAGTTTGGAGAAAGAAGCAACAAGCTACGAAAAAGAAGAGATTAAGACAAGAGTGGTGAATTAAAGAAAATTCTGTTACTGATAGGATTAGTCAAATAGATAATTTTGTTTGTAATAAAATTTCTGATGAACATTGTGCTAAATACTCTCGTACTGATTTCCTTTCTTTAAATTCTACTCATTGTCATGTGTTGCATGCTAAATCTGCATATAAATCTGATAAGCTTGTATGGTTACCAAAGAAAAAGGTTCCTACTTTTAAACAGGAAAAGGTTCCAAAGAAGCAAATTTCTAAACCAGTTCCACAACGAACTGTACAAAAATGGATACCTAAACATACTAAAAAGTGGGTTCCTAAATCGAAGACATTATCTGATGAGAAGTCTAAAGACACACCACATGATTTACCAAATTCCAAAGTACCCAACTATAAGTGGGTACGTCACGTCTTTCTTCGTTTTATTAGGTAAATCATGTGTGGTACCTTGACTCCGGGTGCTCAAAGCATATGACCGGACAGAGAGAAACCCTCACATTTTTTGTTGACAAATTCTGTGGGACGGTTCGATTTGGGAATGATCAACTTTGTCCGATCAAAGGTTATGGGAGTCTTGAGTACGACAAATTTACAATTCAAAAGGTCTTCTACATTGACGGTCTTGGTCATAATCTGTTCAGTATCGGCCAACTGTGCGACAAAGGATTAGAAGTCAACTTTAAGGCTAATCGGTGCAGTATTAGATCAGGGGAAGGGAAGGAAACTTTTACAGGGAATAGGGAAATAAATTTTTACTCCATAGATCTAGCCAACATCAATCTGAAGAAAGATGTTTGCTTATTGTCCAAAGCAACTTCTAAAGTATCATGGTTGTGCCATCACCGTCTTTCACATCTGAAGTTCAAATAATTAACCAATCTTGCAAAAGGTGGGTTAGTCAAAGGGCTCTCAGGTTTCAGAAGGAGCAGTTGTGTGCAGCCTGTGAAAAAGGAAAGATGGTGCGAGCTTCTCACAAGTCAAAGGTTAAACATTCTTCAACTAGAGCTTTAGAACTTTTACATATGGACTTGTGCGGGCCTATGCGAGTACAGAGCATTAACAAGAAAAGATATGTGTTGGTCATAGTCGACGACTATTCAAGATACACATGGGTATTCTTCCTGAGATCCAAGTCCGATGCTACTGAGATCATTATCGACTTCATTCTCAAAATTCAAGTCAAGTTGCAATTATCAGTTCAAACCATTAGATCTGATAATGGTACAGAATTCAAGAATAAGTCACTCGAGACGTTTCTGAGTTCTGTTGGAATAACTCAACAATATTCAGCAGCTCGTACCCCACAACAGAACGGTGTAGTTGAACGAAGAAATCACACTCTCATGGAATCTGCTAGGATGATGCTGGCTTTCTCAAATCTTCCATTATTCCTTTGGGCTGAAGCTGTAGCAACGGATTGTTTTACTCAGAACAGATCAATCATTAACAAGAGTTTCGGAAAGACTCCATACGAATTGATAAATAAACGAGTCCCTAATGTGAAATTTTTCATGTCTTTGGATGCAGGTGCTTTATTCTGAATAACAAAGACAGCTTGGGAATGTTTAATCAGAAAGCGGATGAAGGAATCTTCATTGGATATTCTAAAGAGTCTGTAGCTTTCCGAGTCTACAACAAAAGGACAAAGACTGTTAACGAGAGCGTAAACATTAAATTCGACGAAGGAGTTGTAATGGCTTCTGAACACACCAGTTCAGGACCCGAACTTAAACAGCCGACTTCAATGAAGTCATCTAAGGAACATGCAGAAACGAATGATCTAAATAAATTGTTTGAAAATTTTTATGAAGACTACTTTGAAAAGACCAAACCTAATGTTTCAAATTTGGTTCCTGACAGGATTACTGAAGATTTGGTCGTAGTCTCTGATCATTCACATCAACCAATTTCAGAAGATACTGGAGAGGTTTCAACAACAGATGTACACTTACCCTTTGATAGTGTACAACCAATTCAAGCTCCAGAATCTTTTGAAACCCCCCTGAATTCTGAAAACTCATAAACCCCCACCTCAGTTGATATCCCATCAACTTCTGAAGTAAATCCCCGAATTCCCTATCTGGACTTGAACCAAAATCAAGATCAACTTCAACCTTACCCATATACATTTAAATGGACAAGGAATCACCCACCTGAAAACATAATTGGTGATCCTTCTGCCTCAGTTAAAACTAGAAGAGCTACCATGAACAAGTGTCTCTTCTCAAATCTTTTGAGCAAGATTGAGCCAAAGACTGTGCAAGAAGCTTTTTCTGGATGCAGACTGGATTGTGGCTATGTAAGAAGAGTTAAATCAATTTGAAAGGTTGAAGGTCTGGCGATTGGTGGAGCAACCAAAGGACAAATCTATCATTGGCACGAAGTGGATCTTCAAGAATAAGAAAGATGAACACGGTGTCATCATTCGAAACAAAGCTCTCCTCATTGCCAAAGGATACAGTCAACAGGAGGGAATTGATTACGATGAAACATTTGCCCCAGTTGCTAGGATTGAAGCAATTCGAATGTGTTTAGCGTTTGCTGCACATAAAAACTTTACTGTATATCAAATGGATGTGAAAACTACTTTTTTAAATGGGGAACTAACTGATGAAGTATATACATATCAGCTCAAAGGGTTTACCGATCCTTCGAAGCCTGATCATGTATATATTTTGGACAAATCACTGTATGACCTTAAACAAGCACCTCGAGCTTGGTATGATGCACTTTCAAATTATCTTTTGGATGTGGATTTAACAAAGGTGCAGTGGATACAACCCTATTTATAAAACGTTAGGGTCTAGATATTATAGGCATTAAGATATATGTAGACGATATAATATTTGGGTCTACAAATACTGAGTTTTGCAAGAAATTTGCATTTTTAATGTCCCATAAGTTTGAAATGAGCATGATGGGAGAAATTAATTTTTTCTTAGGTCACAAGTAAAACAACTGAGTGATGGCATTTTCATCAAGCAGTGTAAATATATTCAAGACATGTTAAAGAAATTTAATATGGTCAACAGTACACCCATGAAAACTCCCAAGGCTCCGGATTCTAAATCTAAACTCGATGAGGACATTTCAGGGAAAATTGTAGATGTAACTCATTATCGAGGGATAATTGGGTTATTAATGTATTAAACTGCCAGTAGACCGGATATTATGTTTGCTACATGTGTCTGTGCTAGATATCAGGCACATCCTAAAGAATCACATGTGGGTGCCGCCAAACGAATTTTAAGATATCAAAAGGGAACTCTAAACTTAGGTTAGTGGTATCCCAGGGAATCATCTTTTACATTAACCACCTTTTCTGATGCTGAGTACGCAGGTGACAAAATGGATCGGAAAAGCACACAGGAGCAGTACAATTTCTAGGTGACAAACCCGTCTGCTGGTCATCCAAAAAGCAACATTGTGTATCCTTGTCAACAGCAGAAGCTGAATACGTAGTAGTATCGTCATGTTGGTCACAAGTGTTGTGGATGAAGAGTCAACTCAGAGACTACGGGTTTACACAAAAAAAATTCCATTTATTGTGATTCACAAAGTGCCATTGCAATAGCTTCAAATACGGTGCAACATTCAAAATCCAAGCACATTGATATCCAGTATCATTTTATAAAAGATCATGTAGAAAATGGTAATGTGAAGTTATATTTTGTACCTATCTGAATATCAACTACTGATTTGTTTACCAAAGCCTTAGATGAAAAACGATGTAATTTTTTGGTATACAAATTGGGTATGTTGAATCGTTAGATTTAAATTTTCAGTAGTTACAAAATATAGTTTTAAATTTACATTTTTTATTTGATTAAATTGTAACTAATCTGTTGCGATATTAAAGTTTAATTTTTCTGAGTTTAACAGATTCGGATTGTCATGTGCAGGGGGAGTAGACATAAATTTTATCTGATTTTTAAATATCTGATAATTTTTTATCTGATTTTTTTGTAGGGGGAGCTGTCATATAAAGAGGTATACATCTGAGGGGGAGCTCATATGCAAAATTCAAGGGGGAACAACATTTTTTATCTTTATTTTTTTTAGTTCATTTTAAATTTTTTAGTTGTTTTAAATTTTTTTTGTTTTGTTAGTTGTTATTTTTTTTTATTTTTGCTATGCAAATATTTTTTTTTGAAATAAATTGGGCTTGAAAGTTTTTGAAAAAGAGAGTGGGCCACGTATACAATGGGTCGGGTGTTTCAAAATTCAAATTTTGAGTATAAATTTGAATTTTGAATTTCAAAATCATTTTTTTCAAACTCTCGGTCACTGTTCACATTGTTCTAAACTTCACTCTCACTTTCTTAACACCGAAGCAAGCTTTCTTCAATTACGGATTTTAAGTCCTGAGTTGAAATTGTAAGTGTTATTACTATTTTTTTTATCATTTGTTCATTTTCAGTGTGTATTTGTCGAGTTTTTTTGTCTAAAATGTTTACTGTGTGTGTTCATGGTATATCACTGCGTGTTTTTGTGTTTTGATGATTTTGTGGTTTAAATGTGAAATTGATGGTGTGTTTGGTTTTGTATTGATCATATGGACTTGTAAAACAAATTTCAAGTTCCATTCAAAACACACAACAATAATTTTGTGTTTGAATGTTCAAAACTTTCGAGATCTTAAAAAAATCTGAAATTTGTATTTTATGTGTTGAAAATGGTGTTTCTGGACAGCTTAGGCCTAAACATACCCAAAATTAAATGTTGAATTTTCCAAAGGTATTAAGGACTTAGAAAACTTATAATAAGTATGAACTCGATCAAAGGAATATTATGTTTTGATCGAGTTGCATGAAGTACTGTTCGAGAAACTCTTAGTTTCTAGCGAGTTGGTTACTTCAATTTCCTTTGACATCCGAGTTGGATCAACAGGTTGATCGAAAAAAATTTCTTCTTCATTCGAGTTGAGTAGTTTAGGACTTGTAATATTTTTCATTTGTTTCAACTCGATTCATGAGTCTTTCGAGAAATATCTTTATTTAATCGAGTTGTTTCATGTTTCATTCGAGAATCTTTATGTGTTGTTCGAGTTGATTCCAGTGTCATTCGAGAAATCATCTATTCAATTCGAGTTTGATTCATATGTCATTCGAGTTGATTTATGTCTCACCCGATGATATTCTTATTTCATACGAGTGTAACATTTTTCAAAAAAAAATTTAAGTGTGGTGGATTTTTAATTTTCAGAAAAATTTCACACTTTTCAAGAAATTTTTAAATCTGTGTTCTTCTAACATTGGTCTCTTAACGATTGACTTTGGAATCCTAACAATAATATTTTCATATTATTGTCTGGAATCCCGATGCTTTATACAGTAAAACACAAATTTTTCTAATTTCTAGTAAAATGTTTTATTTTTCTATCTGCAGGATTACATTTGTTTACCTGATTTTACTAACATGTTTATTCTTTTTTACAAGTTACAAATTGCATCCCAAGCTCAAACCCAAAACTCTAATTCTTCCGATTCACATTCTTCATCCAATCATACACTAGTCTCTACACCAGTGAAATCAGCTTCAGTTACCCTACCATCACCTTCATCACCCATCCCTGACACCCAACTAGTTAAAACTAAACATTGTCTAGCTTTTTGTGATAATAACCACAGACTTGACTGTCAGGATCAAAATCACTACCTAAGATTAACTTGTTTGAATCAATCAGAGTATAAAACCAATAACCTTGTATTGAATCAAAGTCCAATTAAGAAGTTTGCGGAATAACACTTAATTGTTTTAAGAAAAAGCTTTCAAAACAAATAACACATAAATATAATTAACAATCAAATCTTTTGTATTGCCAGACACAATTATTACAATCACCTCTAATCTGTTTGATTAGACGAAGAACACATATTGTTCTTAGGGTTTTACAACCTTAGAGGCTTATGAAAACTCTATCAAAAGGCAATTACAACTGAATCAAAACTTGTACGTGCAGACTTACAATAGAAAACCAATTCTATGTATGTATAAAGCCTTCTGATTTGTTTCCTTGAGAAACTCTGATTTCTCTGGTAGTAGATATGCTTGAATCTTCGAATATAAATCTTTTCCTTAATTTCAGCACTTTCTGTTTATTGAGCTGTTGAGCAGCTTGAAGACTATCTGTTGAGCAGCTTGAACTTGAACACTGGCAGCTTGAACATTTGAACTAGCAGCTTGAACTTACTCAACTAACAACTTGAACTTTGTAATTACATAGAAAATCTACTAACAGCTTGAGAAATCTAACTAACAGCTTGACATACTTATTATATTTCCCAACAATCTCCCCCTAACTTAAATTCTTTACACAAGACTTTAAGTTTTTGTACAAATAAGGAAATAAAACAAAGTAAAACTGTTATCTACAAACTAAGGCATCCAAAAACTTACAGTTGTGAAAGTTTCTGCTTAATTGCCTTTAAAAAATCTCTTTTCATCTCTTCTTTATCACAGTATATCTTCACTGAGCTCATTTGCAGTAACCATGCTTTTGGAAGATTAAAGAATTCAAAATTTAAGAACATGTTGGATCCGTTTGCAAATTTGAGTCTATATGTCTTTGATTTCACATATAGATCAACATGTACAATCTTCATATCCTTTGCAGCTTCTATATCTCCTCTGATAGATTCTAGATCAAAAATGCTTTTCAGATCTTTTACACTCTGCTTAACCCAAAGAAGTGGAGACCTAGACTGACTAACGGTTCCAATACGATGCATTTGAGTCAGTTCTTCTCTGGTCATCTTCTGTACAAGGTGAACTATGCTCTTATATTCTTCCTCAGGACCAGCTTCTCTTTTGACTACAAAATGATATTTTAAGTCAATGTCATCCATTGACTTAGCATACCAGTATGTAATAGGAGGCTTGGAGAAGTCATGTTGATCGAGGGTCTTTTCAATTTCCATTACTTTCTGCAGCTGATGCTCAAACAGCACCCTTTTCACCTGATCAAGCTTTGCTTGTTGAATTGCTTCTGATTGAGAATCATTAGCAGCAGTTTGAACATGAGCATCAGATTGAACAGGAGGAGGAGGATTACTGACTGTAGGTCCCAAAAGATATCCCAAGTGTATAGCTTTAAGCTGTAGAGGGGGGGTGAATACAGCACTTTAAAAACTACTCACAATTTTCTCAATGTTTGTATGTACTATTAACAAATGTTAATTACAAACAAGCTTGAATGCGGAAAGGTTCAAGCTGAGATGACAGATACAACAGTATATCTAACTAGTCTAAGACTGACTTAAACTAATTACAATGAATACACTCACTAAGAATCACTCACTGTGTTTACAAGACTCTGAGGAACAGCTTGAACAAGAACAGCTTAGACACTGAGTACTGTTTTATTCAAGCAGACTTGCATGCATGAAAGACACACTTTGAATGCACGTTCACTCTTGTTTTCAGCACTTAGCTTTTTTTTGGCTTAATCGATCAATCCTTGGAAGTTTCTTTTTATACCCACTCAGAGGATCTAAGTGAAGCTTCTTCATTGGACGAAATGAAAAAGGAGAAGTCTTGTTTGAAAAGACAACATAACCTTTTCTGCACCTTTCTGAAAAGCAGACTTGTCTTCACATGTGCAGAACTTTTGTCTTTTTACTTTGTCTACTGTTGCATTGCCTTTAACCAAATAAGGAATGTCAACTTTGTGTTTTTCTTCCTTGTAAAGGCCTATTTTGATATAAGAAAAAGGTCTGTCACCCTTTTTCAAATAACCTTTTGTCTTCATGTAACAGAACAGCTTGGGCAGGCTGAGCAGTTCTGATTTCCACTTTGTCTTCGACTTTGTAAACTGATCTTGTAGTCAAATACAATACATGAGGACTTGGAAACACATTCCATAAAGTGTTTAGCCTGTTCACAAAGAACAGGTTCTGTTCACAAAGAACATAACACTTGTAAACTGCCCAAGCTGCTCATCAGTGTAGAGCAGCGTAGACAGTTTATGTCCAGCCTGTTCAGCAGACTGAACAGCTTGGGCAAAACTGCCTTTGTTGCAACATATGCAACACATAGAACAGCTTTAGGCTGATATTGCAAATCATTTTCAGGTTTCAATAAGGCATATAACAGGTACATTCAACCTTCAAAAACATCGACAGGTTTGATTAATAATCTCCCCCTCAGATGCAGAGCAGGTTTGACTGAGGCCTTTTTGTGCCTAACAATCTCCCCCTATTTGCTATAACCAGTCTAAGTTGGTCTTATCAAAAGTCACTATATATTTTTACAGTACATTTGTTGAAATAAAATTACAACATCAACATAAAGTAAAAGATCAGTTTATATATACACTGATTTTTTATTACATTAGAACAACACATGTTTTTATAAAAGTACAACTGATATACTGATGTAAATTACAACTAATGTAAAAGAAAATTACAACATATGTAAATAAAGTACAACTAATGTACATTGGACTGTTTTTGTTAGGAGCTATAAATGGTAAGCCCGTCCAACTGATGGATAGCTTCCATTCATCACCTACCCAGATGGCAGATGGACTTCATCACAATGGAGGGGGATCTTCAAATATCTTCTCTAGTTCCTCTCTAGTATCCTCAAGTTCTTGAATCTCACTTCTTATTATCATAAACTTGGGATCCTCAAGTTCACCTCTTTCATAACAGCTTCTGAGCTGATCCCAGAAAGCTGCTCTCCACCTGCTTGACTGCTTGAATGAAACTGCAAGTCTGAAGGCTACAAGCTGTCTCAGATCCACCTTGTTTAGATCTGATGCTCTCTGAAAGCATTTCTTCTGAGTTAAGGGATCTACAAAAAATGCCCCCAGCTCAGGTTCTTCAATGATCTTGCCATCTTCAAACTCAATTCCACTAGGCAGGCTGTGATCAACTCCTTTCATCTCAATAGCATAGTCACGTTGTTCTATCAGGATGAGGAGTTGTTCCATCTCAGTGTCCTTCCTTGTCCTCCTGGCCTTTATTTTTGGTTGTGTCACATAGTCACCTTCACTTACTTCCTTGGAGATCAGGCCAAGATTCTTCACTCTCTCCATCAGCTTCTTTACATATGCTCTGATAGTCTTAGCAGTTTCAGACTTAGACTCACTCAGAGCAACTGCCAGCTCAATCCATTCTCTGTACCCCATTTATGCAACATCAGTGAAGTCATATGTTTCTAGTTCTGGGCCTGCTGCACCCATTCTGGTTATTTTCAACTTCCACTGACTGCCTTTTCTTGATATTGGCACAGCTTTGACAATTGCCTCCTTAGCAAGCCTTCTATCAGCAACATCTTGAAATTTTCTTCTTGCCAGGTTGTCAAAGTGAAATTGAGCTCTTGCAGAAGGCACTGAAGTTTTGGCCACTGAGACCAGAGCACCTTTTTCTTTTTCAGCTTCCTTTTCCTCTACTGATCCCTTAGCAGCTTCCAAAATTTTCTTTTGCACAACAAGAGAGGACATCTTAACTTTCCTTGCCTCTTGAAGTGCAAAAGACTTAGCAGCTTTTGCAGACTCTTCTTCTTTTCTTAAAGCTTCCAGGGCTTGAAGTTGTTCTTCTCTAAACTCAAAATACTTATGCATAGGAAGACCCATTTCTTTGGCCATGGCTTTGTGAAATTGGATTTCTGCTGCTTTCTGCTGTTGAGGATCAGTTGCTGCTATTGCTTTACCTTTAGCTGCTATAGTGACAGCAGCTTCAGGACTTTCCTCCTCTTCTTCATCTTCTAAGATCAGATACCTCCTTCTGTTGCTTGGCCTGCCCTCAGGAATAGTTTCCTCCCCCTTAGATTGAGCAGGGATTGGAGATTCAACCTGAGTAGGCTGAGCAGCATGGGAGGCACCTTCCAGTGTACCTGTTGAAGCTTCTGCTTGTTGACCAGTTAGTGCTGCAGGCACTGGTTTCTCCTTAGGAGAAGAATTTTTCTCCCCCTTAGACTTAGTCTTAGAGGCAGACGACTTCTCCCCCTTTGAAGGAGATGAACCAGCACCTTCAACACCCGGTCTGCCTGAAGACACAAAGTCATCAGGCTTGCCAGCAGTTTTGGCAGCAGGCCTGGGGCCAACAAGGCTATTCACTAAGAATGCCAAGTTGTCCTTCGCCTCTGCAAGCTGGGTAAGACAGGACTGATGAGAAGAGGATTGGGTATCAGCAAGGGAGGTCAGCTTAACAGTATTTTCCCTATCAGAATCGGTGAACAGCAAACTTTGAAGCTGTGCAAGATGTAATTCGAGAGAATCTTGCACATCAGCAAGGTTTGATGACACAGAATTTGATAGGGAGCTAATGAGGTTGGTCAAGCTGGCCAGAGTAGTAGGAAGAGTAGTGTTGCAAGAAGTTAGGAGAGATGACAGCTGTTGAGAAATAGCTGTCATTGAGGACACAGAGTCCTGTTGCAGTGAAAGAATAGAGGAGAGGGAGGTGGACACATTTTACAGCTGTGCAGTGAGTGCTAACAGCTGTGGAGAATTATCTGTTGGTGGAGTGGCAGGGAAGGAATCTTTGAACAAATCAAAGAACCCCTTAAGCTGTTCAGACACAGAGTCTGAAATAATAGAGGGTAGAGAGGTCATAGTAGTTTCCAAAGAACCAACTTTGTTGGTCAGCAGAGAAAGCTGATCCTTCAAAGGCAGGTCTTTAGGAGAGGGAGGTGTATGTGTTGACTGTTTTGATTGGGTGGATGGAGAAGATGCTGAGGAGGCTGGGGTATGAGGATGTGATGGAGAGGGAAGAGGAACATTTGAAAGAAGCTTCATAGCCTGGGCAAAAGTAATGTGGCCCAGCTTGGAGGGGTCAAAGGGTCCCTCAGCAGCGGTTGTAGCTGCTTCATCAGGAGAAGGGGTTGATGTTGGGGGCCTTTCAGATGATGCTTGTGTTGCAACATCCTCATGAAGGCCAGTGGGTGTTCCCTCTGCAGTGCCTTGGTGTAAAAGCACCTCATCATGGGGAGATGGGATATGCATTTCAACATCAGCAGTGGTGAAACCTGCTGATGGAGTTTTCATAGAGGGAGCAGCCTCACCAGAGGGATGGTATGATCCCTGAGGTTCATCAGCTTGTGTTGTTGGTCCCTCAGTAGCTGTTTGGTGTAGAACAGCTGTATCATGGGGAGCAGAAGTTTGAGGCTGAGCTGCTGATTGGGCTATACCAGCAGCGTGGGCACCTCGTGTAGACTCAGGGTGTAAAGAGATTTGAGTGGGAGACAGTGTGGACTCAGTATGGAGTGGAGAGGACTCCTGTCTTTCAATATTCTCAGCCTGTTGGGAGGCTGGAATAGTTGAGGTGGTTATCTCCTTTTGTACAACTGGGTCCTGTTGGGAGGAACCAGAGGGTCTAGGCTGACGCTGGGTTGACTCAGGTTGGAGTGAAGCATGCTCCATTTGTGCTGAACCTTCTCCCAATATAGGAAAGGCAGCAGGGGTTGCTTCTCTTACAACTGAACCCTGTTGGGAGGGAACAGAGGTGGTGGTTGTTTGGGCTAGTTTCTTTTTGGAGAGGGATTTTCGTTGGTAGTGAATGGAAGAAGTGGGTGATTGTGGAGATGTGATGAGGGGTTCAGACTGGACAGGTTTTGAGACTGGGCAGAAACAGGTGGGTTGGCATGTTCCATAGTCTCAGGTGCCACAAAGGCACCAGCCACAGAGGCTTCAGGGTGAGGAGCCTGCTCCCCCTCAGCCACAGAGACTAAGAGAGCAGACTCAGACCGAGCTGTTTTGGCCTTCTTTTGCACAGGCCCAGCTTCAGCGGATGCCAAGGTCCTCTTAACAAGTTTGGACCTGGCTTTGGATTTTCTCTTGGGAGCAGCAGCTTCTGGATCCACCCTCACAGCAGAGGGTCCTTCCACCAATCCTAACAACCTCCTCATTGGTGTGGACAGAGGAGGCTCATTTGGAAGTACAACAGTGTAGAAAACTCTATTCCCTATTATAGGGAATGCAGCAGTATGAAGTAAAGGCTGAGAGTTGTACAGATGCTCACCACAAATGTGTCTGAATATGAGGCTCAGAAACCTGGGGTATCGAACAGCAGCTGGTCTTGGCTCTTGCTGCACCAGGTTCCTCAAGTTCAGAAATATCCACTTAGCCATATCAATTGTAGTCCCATCCACCAGCTGTAGGACTATTGGGACTTCATCACGGCTCAGTTGGTCAAACGAACCAACTTTGCTACTGAAGCTCATCATCACAGAAGCAAATAGAAAGCTGTAAGTAGGAGACAAATCCTTCCTGTACAACGTTGCTCCAATTTTTGGTTCTGCTACACCACAGAAGCGTAGCAAATTTCCCATTTGCTCATTTTCAGGCTGAGGCATATCATATGAATCAGCAATGGGTAAATGAAGAACCTCCCTGAGAAGATCAGCAGTAATCTCAATGGTCTGAGTCCCATTGAGAATAGTCCCCTTGATGACCTTGGTGTTGGGGTTGTAAGCACAAGTGTACCAGAACTCGTACACCATCTCCTGGTACTAGACACCAGGAGTAGCAGTCATAGCATAGTTCAACGGATGAACTTGCAGAAACTCCACCATTTGATCATAACCTTTCCCTACATAGTTTTTGGGGATTGTAAGGTTGGCAATGTAGTTTGTGGGTTTGAGGGTTAGCATTGTGGTGACTGATGGGTGCTTCTGCACATCATCACCAACAAACACTGGTAGGAAGGGGTTGTTTCTGTGAGCCATTTTGGGAGTAGGGAAAATAACAGAAGCACAAGACACTTAGTCGAATATTTAGGGTTCTTAGAAGGCAGATGATAGTAGTGAGGAAGACGAAGATGTAACAGTATGAGGTATTTATAGGATTTGAATGTGAGTGTGTATGAGAGAGAAAGATTTGGGCGGTTGATTTGAAAAGGTCGTTAACGGAAAACGGAATGGTTGTCCATGTCAGACCGTTTGTCAGACCACTTGAGCCCTTTTTAATCACTAACACACGTAACCCACATTATCCGCAGTAATTAAGTTAAATAAAAACATTAATTAAGTAACTTAAGTTTGAAGAAAGCTAATTAAAAACTGTTGGTCTAAGCTATTGGTCAAACCTGTGATGAGTAAAGTCATCACAAGCTGTTCATTCTTCAAGTTGTTCCCTCAGCCTGTCCAACTATGTAGAAACCAACTGTGTCCAATAGCTGAGCAGGTTACAAGATAATATCTTGTAAGTCAGTGTGAGGGAATGAGAGTGAAGAATGGACCAGCAAATCAGGCTGGACGAGTAAACTGTTTGTGTTCAGCCTGTTGTATGTTCAAGCTGATCAAGGATTTCAGAAAAATGGCTAAGTACATAACACGCAGAGCCTGTTCTGTCTAAGCTGTTCTGAGAAACTTGAACAGTGTGAGACATACACAGTTTTAGACCTTTGAGGACACTTAGTCACTTTTGTTTAACATGCCCAGCTTGCTGACAAGATAATTAAACCTTGTTTCATCCAGAGGTTTGGTGAAAATGTCTGCAAGCTGTTCATTTGTGGAAATAAAACTTACCTCCACATTACCTTTCTGGATGTGATCCCTGATGAAGTGATGTCTGACTTCAATATGCTTTGTTCTTGAATGAAAAACTGGATTGTTGGAAATGGCTATGGCATTTGTGTTATCACACAGAATAGAAATTTTCCTATACACAAGCCCATAATCTTCAAGCTGATGCTGCATCCACAGAATCTGCCCACAGTAGCTTCCAGCAGCAATGTACTCAGCTTCAGCAGTAGAAGTAGACACTGAGTTCTGCTTCTTGCTGCACCAACTTATCAACTTACCACCAAGGAGTTGACATCCACCTATTGTGCTTTTCCTATCTAGCCTGCAGCCTGCAAAATCAGAATCTGAATAACCTGTTAGTTCAAGGCTGGAGTCTTTGGGATACCAAAGACCCAAACCGGGTGTACCCTTTAGGTATCTGAAGATTCTCTTAACAGCAGCTAGATGAGATTCCTTTGGATCAGCTTGGAACCAAGCACACAGACAGGTGGCAAACATAATATCAGGTCTACTAGCAGTTAGACATAGCAAGCTCCCAATCATACCTCTGTAAGCTGTTACTGAAACACCTTTGCCACTGGTATCAGCATCCAATTTTACATTGGTTGCCATTGGGGTTTTAATAGGAGAACTTTGATCAAATTTAAACTTTTTCAAGAGATCTAATGTATACTTTCTTTGATTTATGAAAATTCCAGTTGAGGTTTGTTTAACCTGTAATCCTAAAAAGAAAGTAAGTTCTCCCATCATACTCATTTTATATTTAGATTTCATGAGTAATGAAAAATTCTTGCATAACTGCTCATTGGTAGAACCAAATATTATATCATCCACATAAATTTGAACAAGCATAATATCAGATTTCACCTTCTTTATGAACAGTGTAGTATCCACTTTACCTCTGGAATACCCATTGCTCATAAGGAACTCAGTAAGAGTGTCATACCAGGCTCTAGGGGCTTGTTTGAGACCATAGAGAGCTTTGTCCAACTTATAGACAAAACCAGGATGATGTCATTTTCAAAACCTGGAGGCTGCTTGACATAAACTTCTTCTTGCAGCTTTCCATTTTAAAAATGCACTCTTCACATCCATTTGAAATACCTTAATGCTTTTATGAGCAACGTAGGCTAGATACAAACGAATTGCTTCTAGTCTGGCCACAGGGGCAAATGTCTCATCATAGTCAATTCCTTCCTCCTGTCTATAACCTTGAGCAACCAGTCTTGCCTTATTTCTTATGACATGACCTTGCTCATCCATCTTATTTTTGAAAACCCATTTAGTGCCAATTACAGTTTTTCCTTTAGGTGCAGGAACCAGCTTCCATACCTTGTTTCTCTCAAACTGATTGAGTTCTTCTTGCATGGCAGTGATCCAATTGGCATCTTTTAGTGCTTCATCCACTTTTATTGGCTCCATTAGTGAAACAAAACTAGAGAACATACAGAAGTTCCCTAAGCTGTCCCACCTTGTTTGTACCCCTTTGTTGATGTCACCAATTATTTGATCATTGGGGTGGCATCTGATCCACTTAGGATCATTCTTCAATGATGATTCTCCTGAGTTATCAGCAGCTTCAGCAGGTCCTGTTGAACAGCTCTCAAGATTTTCAGACATACTGTTGTGTTGAGCCTGCTCACTTGTTGAACATGACTGACCACTGTTGAACATATCAGCAGAGGAACCAGGAAAATCAGCATTGATAGGTTGAGGACATGCAGTTGTAACTAGGTCAGTACACTTATTCACACAGGGTGTATTGATATAATCACCATCATGCCCATCATGATTAACAGGTTCCACACTAGGTGTTGTGGAAGCTTTTGAGTCCTCTTCATTGTTTGAATGCATCAGATCATCAAAGTTTAATTCTCCTGAAACTGATTCAGGAGCAGCTTTGGTGGTAGCATTCTTGGACTCTTCAAAGGTGACATTGATAGATTCATCTATCACCTTTCTTTTGTTGTTGTACACTCTGTAGGCTTTAGAGATAGAAGAGTAGACAACAAACACACCTTCATCAGCTTTTGGTTCAAACTTTGTCAGTTGATCCCTTTGATTCAAAATGAAGCAGGGATAGCCAAATACATGGAAGTAACTGACATTTGGTTTCCTCCCTTTGAGCAGCTCATAAGGAGTCTTGTTGAACCTTTTCACCACTAAGGATCTGTTTTGAGTGAAGCAGGCAGTGTTAACAGCTTCAGCCCAGAATGACGAAGGTAAACCCGATGCACACAGCATGGTTTTAGCAGCTTCAATGAGAGTTCCGTTTCTCCTTTCAGCAACTCCATTTTGTTGTGGAGTTCTTACAGCTGGAAAGTTTTGAGTAATTCCTTTCTCTTCACAGAAGTCTTCAAGAGTACTGTTTCTGAATTCAGTACCATGATCACTTCTAAGCTGCTTTACTTGGGCAGAGTTCAGCATTTCCATCTTTTTCACAAATCCAATAATTTCTCTAGCAGCCTCTCCTTTGCTCTTCAAGAAGATAACCCATGTGTACCTGGAGAACTCATCAACCATTACTAGAGTGTATCTTCTTTCTCCTAGACTTGGGACATTAACAGGTCCAAACAAGTCCATATGGATTAAGAAGAGAGGAGTATCAATAGAAAAGTTATGTTTGGATTTAAATGATGATTTTCTCTGCTTGCCTTTCTCACAAGCTGTGCAGAGTTTATCTTTAACAAAGGTCATAGAAGGCAAACCTGTCAACTCTTTCTTGCAGAGTTTGTTGATGTTCTTCAAGTTCAGATGTGACAGCCTTTTGTGCCATAACCAGTTTAAGTCTGCATTTGTTCTTGTGAGAAAGCAGGTTTCAGTTGTGGGATCAGCAGATTGCATGTCCACAACATATACACCTTTCTTTCGTTGAGCACACAACATAACTTTGCCTTGGGGATCCAATATGTAACCCAGGTGCTCATCAAAGTTAACCTTATAGCCAGTATCACACAGTTGGCTTATGCTAACAAGGTTATGTTTTAGCCCAACCACATAGGCTACTCTTTTGAACACTGCAGCACCAGCTTTAAGAGTTCCATATCCCTCAGTAAATCCCTGTACATTGTCACCAAATGTGACTTTTGGCCCTTTTTCAGGCCTGAGATCACTGAGCAGGTCCTTACAACCTGTCATATGCCCTAAGCAGCCACTGTCCAAGTACCAAACCTGGGATGATTGTTTTTCCTGCAGAGTGATAAGAAGAATATTAGATACTTTTAGGGGAACTCATCACAGAGATGAGTTCTCCTACTTCATCAACATTTGTTGATGGACTTGTGATGTCAACACTAATATTCACTATTTGAATGGTATCAGTTTGAATACCACTCTCATTGACTGAGATGCTTCCAACACTGTTTATGTTGGCAGTGAGAGAACCATCAGAGTCAGCAGGCCTCATGTCCTCAGTATCAGGACAGTCTTTGGCCAAATGTGTCTTCATTCCACATTTATAACATTTTCTTCTTTTAGCATTTTTTAGAAGAAGACTTTTCAGAAACACATTCTGGATTATTTCTATTGATTCCATCATTAGATTTAGCAAATTTATTACTTTTTGATGAATCAACAGCTTGAGTGGAAAGTTCAATAGCCACAACTTTGCCTGTCTCTTCTTTCCTCTTTTTAGGAGGGCAGATATCAAAGATAGGAAGCTTGATTGGCTTTTGACCTTCCATAGGTTTAGGAAACTTATTCCCAGATCTCTCAGGCTGAGCAATGACTTTGCCTTTGCTCTTCCTGAGATGTGATTGATGTTGCCTATCAACAAAATCATTATTCCTGGTTTTTAAATACTTATTCTCATTTAAAACCAGTTTACCACTATGATTAGAAAACTTAATTGAAATCACAGCAGGTTTGCCTTCAACCTGAGACTTACTCTTGTTAAAGGCAGACTGCTTTCCCTTTGAAAACTTATTTTCAAAGTGTTCAGCATTAAAAGGATTAGTATGCCTTTTTACACCTGCTTTAGACCCAAAGTCTGTTTTGTCAACAGGTTTGGTGTCCACAGCTGCAGTTTGGACATGCTTTCCTTTCTTTTGCTTGTGTGAATCAGCAGAACACTTAGCAAGCTTATTTGATGGAAAACTCATTTCATCAACAGCTTTTGAGCTAGGTTCACACGAGCTGTCAGTGTTTTGAGGCCTGACAAACCTGTTTGTTGAGATTAATTTACCATTCACTTTTTGAATAAAGTGTTTGGAAGCTCACCAATAGTGGACAAGTCTTCTTTTAAATTATTAACCTCAACAATGGAAGCTGCTGTGTCAAGATCCCCTCCAAGATAGGCTTGGATTTGTGCAGGAATCTGCTGACTTATGCAGTGGCTGACTTTTTGTGCAGATTGGCACCAAGAATCAACTATCTTTTGAAGCTTAGCATGTTTTATATCTGTTTCTCTCTTTTCTTCCAGTAAAATGGAATTGATGTGTTTTAATTCATCAAGCTTAGCTTCCAACTTATGGAAGCTGTCCAGTTTTCTGGATTTTGTTTCAATATCAGTTTTAAGCTTAGAGATTTCAGATAATAAAACAGCATGCTTCTCAACAGCAGCTTTTAGATCAACAAGGATATATTCAAACATTTTAACTTTTTCTTCACAACTGTAATCCATAAAATTTTGTACCTTATACATCATTGTAGGGTTCCAATTCTCCAAGCTGCTGAAAGCTTCAGCTTCAGCCAGATCCTGTTTGAAGTTGCTTGTTGATGGGACATCAGTGTTTGATAATAATAGATCTAGGTGAATCACAATATTAACATACAAATCTCTTTTATTGAATGATTGAATTTGCTCTCAACATGAAATACAAAGATGAAATGACAAACTCTTTTATAATTCCTATGGAATTTTCCTATTTATACTAACCTAATATCTAACTATCATCTAATTACATGATTGACCCTAGACTTCTATATTTACAATTATAATTGTTTTCATCTCTATATATTTGTTCCTAACAATCTCCCCCTTAGAGATAAAAGCAATTTTTCAATCAAAGTTCAAAGCATGAACTTTACACAACAATTCTAAACAAAGTAAATGTCTTCAAGATTTTAAAAACTTGATCTTCAAAACTTTTCTCTTTTCTTCTCTTCTATCTCTGAATCTTCAAAGAAACTTTCATTTTCAATGACTCTCTCTGATCTTTATATCTCTTCTTCTCTGATCTTCTCTTTTCTTATGAATAGACTCTCCCCCTTGAATCATGAATAAACTTTGATTCTTTCCCTTGATCAAATAAAGACAACATTCATCTGTCATCTTGAACTCATCTGCAATTGTCACAATTGTCTTCAGTAGTTGTTGTAAATGTCTTCAAAATATTCACAGTTGGCTCTGAAATACAATGTTTCTCCCCCTCATGATGATCATAAGAATTATGAACATCATGCATAATCTTCAGAGACACAATTGCAGTGAAATTACAATTGTAGACATGAATACAGAGAGAAATACAACAACAATTACAACTCAGAAATATTACAAATTTTCTCTCTCCCCCTCAAAATGAAATCCTTTCTTTCAAATATGTCATCTCCCCCTATTCTGAACAAATTTATCACTCCCCCTCAAATGGATACTCTCTCCTAACAGAAACAAACAAAGTCAAAGCTTTTCAACTTGACTTGAAAAAAATGTAACATATCCATTCATAAGTTAGCGAGTCCAGGTCCACATAGGATTCCTGTTTGCACAATAGACATAATCTATGTGACCTACTTTCAGCGCTGGCGTGATGTTAACACTGGTAGGATTTCCAAATATTCATCGTGAAATCCTTTATCATGAAAGAATCACTCTTATTTGTTCCGGCTTAGTCACTTTGGACTAGCAGTTTATAGTCACGCAGACTGTTAGACTCGATGTGTCCTAAAAGTGTATATAATCAGCTCTAGACACAATGTGCATCAAATGAAGTGAGAGACCGGAGCAAATGTCTTCCTTTTTTCAATATCAATTATATCCAAATGATATATCGATAGAAATGAGCAATATCTCCGTGATTATTGAAACAGAAATCTTTTGAGAGATAACTGAGTGGTTGGTGAGGTTAAGTGCATGAGTCACTGGGTCCATGACGTCTTTTTCAATATCAAGTCGCCTAGGGCTTGATAGATTACGTGGATTACCCAGCCGACACAGTGTAGGTAGGATTATCTTTTCTTCAAATCCTTTCTCAACCCTCAGATCTCAGCATTTTTCAACTAAGCTCCCTCCGGCTCACTTTTGAGAAATAAATTCAGTCAGCTTTATAACAAAAGCATGATCTGATGCACCACCATCTCCTTTCAATATATCCCTCTCATTTACATTTTAACTCTGCTTGACCCTGTCAGTATCCCATGATAACTGACTTCTCAACTAATAGACCTAAAGAACCCTCACCCACACAAACTACAGTTGGTTTGCTTCTTGGGTAGGTCTTCCGGTTCTGGTTAGACCATAGAAGCGATATTTATGCCTATCACTCAGATTCGTGCATAATCGGAGTCAGCAAAAAGATTTTCAACTTTGAAGGTCATGAGATATGATGAAATTCAACTTATATGATATTGGAGATGATATTAAGATAATTTTGGGAGATATCAGAATGAAATGGAAAATCTGATATATGATATGAAAAGAATCGGATTTTCTTGAAAGAATTAGCACATGAGAGATAACGAGAGAATCCAATATGAATTAGAAGAGTTATTACAAAGAGAATCTCAGAAGAAATGAGGTTATGAAAATCAAAGAGATTAGATCAATTAATCTCAATGATATATTCAGAGAATCAAACAAATATTTCTTTTCAGCTCAAAACTTCTTTTTATGTGTGAATCAAATATTTTCGTGAAAAATCACATAGTTTTTGAAAAAATGTCATCGTCAAAGAATGTCAGAAACTCCCCCTGTAAATAAGCACACACAGTTAGTCAACTCATAGAAATGAAACCTAGAGCAAAAAAATTATAAAAATAAAACTCCCTCTTTGTCAATTCAGCATCAGAGTTGAATGCAGGGCAGGAATTCCAGAGAGATTCATCTTTCAGAATCGGGTTCTAACTGGAATGATTAGAAGCCTTTGGTGCGGAAGCTCGGGTTTCAGTCTATTGATAATAATAGATCTAGGTGAATCACAATATTACCATACAAATCTCTTTTAGTGAATGATTGAATTTGCTCTCAACATGAAATACAAAGATGAAATGACAAACTCTTTTAAAATTCCTATGGAATTTTCCTATTTATACTAACCTAATATCTAACTATCATCTAATTACATGATTGACCCTAGACTTCTATATTTACAATTATTATTGTTTTCATCTCTATATATTTGTTCCTAACAATCTCCCCCCTTAGAGATGAAAGCAATTTTTCAATCAAAGTTCAGAGCATGAACTTTACACAACAATTCTAAAGAAAGTAAATGTCTTCAAGATTTTAAAAACTTGATCTTCAAAACTTTTCTCTTTTCTTCTCTTCTATCTCTGAATCTTCGAAGAAACTTTCATTTTCAATGACTCTCTCTGATCTTCATATCTCGTCTTCTCTGATCTTCTCTTTTCTTATGAATAGACTCTCCCCCTTGAATCATGAATAACTTTGATTCTTTCCCTTGATCAAATAAAGACAACATTCATCTGTCATCTTGAACTCATATGCAATTGTCACAATTGTCTTCAGTAGTTGTTGTAAATGTCTTCAAAAAATTCAGCAGTTGGCTCTGAAATACCTCCTCCTCATGATGATCATAAGAATTATGAACATCATGCATAATCTTCAGAGACACAATTGCAGTGAAATTACAATTATAGACATGAATACAGACAGAAATACAACAACAATTACAACTCAGAAATATTACAAATTTTCTCTCTCCCCCTCAAAATGAAATCCTTTCTTTCAAATATGTCATCTCCCCCTATTCTGAACAAATTTATCACTCCCCCTCAAATGGATACTCTCTCCTAACTTGAAACAAACAAAGTCAAAGGTTTTCAACTTGACTTGAGAAAAATGTAACACATCCATTCATAAGTTAGCGAGTCCAGGTCCACATAGGATTCCTGTTTGCACAATAGACATAATCTATGTGACCTACTTTAAGCGCTGACGTGATGTTAACACTGGTAGGATTTCCAAATATTCATCGTGAAATCCTTTATCATGAAAGAATCACTCTTATTTGTTCCAGCTTAGTCACTTTGGACTAGCAGTTTATAGTCACGCAGACTGTTAGACTCGATGTGTCCTAAAAATGTATATAATCAGCTCTAGACACAATGTGCATCAAATGAAGTGAGAGACCGGAGCAAATGTCTTCCTTTTCAATATCAATAATATCCAAATGATATATCGATAGAAATGAGCAATATCTCCGTGATTATTGAAACAGAAATCTTTTGAGAGATAACTGACTGGTTGGTGGGGTTAAGTGCATACGTCACTGGGTCCATGACGTCTTTTTCAATATCAAGTCGCCTAGGGCTTGATAGATTATGTGGATTACCCAGCCGACACAGTGTAGGTAGGATTATCTTTTCTTCAAATCCTTTCTCAACCCTCAGATCTCAGCATTTTTCAACTAAGCTCCCTCCGGCTCACTTTTGAGAAATAAATTCAGTCAGCTTTATAACAAAAGCATGATCTGATGCACCACCATCTCCTTTCAATATATCCCTCTCATTTACATTTTAACTCTACTTGACCCTGTCAGTATCCCGTGATAACCGACTTCTCAACTAATAGACCTAAAGAACCCTCACCCACACAAACTACAGTTGGTTTGCTTCTTGGGTAGGTCTTCTGGTTCTGGTTAGACCATAGAAGCGATATTTATGCCTATCACTCAAATTCGTGCATAATCGGAGTCAGCAGAAAGATTTTCAGCTTTGAAGGTCATGAGATATGATGAAATTCAACTTATATGATATTGGAGATGATATTAAGATAATTTTGGGAGATATCAGAATGAAATGGAAAATCTGATATATGATATGAAAAGAATCAGATTTTCTTGAAAGAATTAGCACATGGGACATGACGAGAGAATCCGGTATGAGATTATGAAAATCAAAGAGATTAGATCAATTAATCTCAATGATATATTCAGAGAATCAAACAAATATTTCTTTTCAGCTCAAAACTTCTTTTTATGTGTGAATCAAATATTTTCGTGAAAAATCACACAGTTTTTGAAAAAATGTCATCGTCAAAGAATGTCTGAAACTCCCACTGTAAATAAGCACACACAGTTAGTCAACTCATAGAAATGAAACCAAGAGCAAAAAATTATAAAAATAAAACTCCCTATTTGTCAATTCAGCATCAGAGTTGAATGCATGGCAGGAATTCCAGAAAGATTCGTCTTTCAGAATCGGGTTCTAATCTGGAATGATTAGAAAACTTTGGTGCGGAAGCTCGGGTTTCAGTCTGATGTAACTGAAAGCCTTTATCTCTGGTTCATTGAAGTCTGGGTTCTAGTCTGAATTAACTAGAAACCAATTTGAGTTGAAGCACGGGTCTTGATCTAAATTAATCAAGAGCCTATTGAAATGAAGAACGGGTCCTGAACTGATTTGAACAGGAACCTTTGTGAGATGAAGCCCGGGTTCTAGTCTGTACTAACTAGAAGTCTGATGAGGTGAAGTCCGGGTTCTAGTCTGATATGACTAGAAACCTTTTAAACCTGCAAAATCAAGATGTCTTTGGTATCCAAACTGATTTGGATCCAGACTTGTTAGCACTTTTGGGTACCCATCTCAAAACGGGTTATGGGACCCACTTAAATTTGGGTTTAGGTACCCATAGCAAATTATATCTTTCACCTTCTTTCTCAAAAGCAGAGAATAAATTTCTTTGAGTATTAGAAAATGGAATATCTGAATTTCTAAAGAAACTTGAACTTGAATAATCAGAATTTTGCAAACTCTTCTTTTTAAAATCTGTCCGGTTCTTGCCTGTTTCTGATAATACTTGGTGTTTTTCTGTGAAAATGTTTTCTGATAAGAATGACCAGTATTTTCAGAAAATTTATGAAAATTTGACTTCGAAGATTCACCAGTGTGAATCTTAACTGGAAGTTGTTCAATAAAGTTATCTTTCCCTTTGTGTATCTTTAACAAATGCTTAAGTTTGAGATCTGAAGATGAATCAAACTTAGAGAATTCAGTTGGATTCTTTTTACTTTCTGTGGATAAATTAGAGTGATCATCTTTAAATTTTGAACAAACTGAAGGATCTTTAACCTCTAATTCTTTCGAAGAAAAAGAATCATTCAATTGTTCGGTGAGATGAAATATCTGATCTTCTAATCCTTTGATAATGACCAAATAAGAATTTCTGTCATTATCAAATGATTGGTAATCAGTCTTAAAAGATTGTTCTTCGATTAAAAACATCTTTCTTTCATCTTCAAACAATTTAGATTTAGCTTTAAAATCTTGTTCTTTCAGTAAGAACTCATGTCTTTCCTTCTCAAGTGAATCTTTAGTTAAAGACAACTCTTTTTCAAGAGCAAAAAATTCTTCAGATTTGTTTAAAATACAATTTTGACCAGTCTGATTTATCTTCGAAAGTGTTTCTTCAAGATCTTTAACTTTCTTATATAGTTCGGATCTTTCAGACAAAAGATATTTCATATGAGTTGTAGTATGAAGATTCTCTCGTTTCAACTCATCAAGTTCTTTATTTAATTCAGATATTTTCAAATTAAGAGCAGTACTCTCAGAATTTTGTTTGACTTTCAAGCTCTGAATTTCTTCTTTCAATATTGATACATCACGTAAAGCAAGAGCTTTATCAGTATTAGTCTGAATAAGAATGTCGTAATTCTTCTTACGAATCTTTTCAGATTCAATAAGTTTTTCAAATAACTCAGACTTTGAAAAATGTTCATATGTCATTTTGATGAAGAAGGACCAAACTCTGATGAAGAAGTTTAAAACTCTAATGAAGAAGGACCAAACTCTTATAAAGAAGGATGAAACTCTAATGAAGAAGGATAAAACTCTAATGAAGAATGACCAAACTCTTATAAAGAAGGATAAAACTCTAATGAAGAAGGACCAAACTCTTATAAAGAAGGATGACTCTAATGAAGAAGAACCAAACTCTTATAAAGAAGGATGAAACTCTAATGAAGAAGGATAAAACTCTAATGAAGAAGGACCAAACTCTTATAAAGAAGGATGAAACTCTAATGAAGAAGGATGAAACTCTAATGAAGAAGGATAAAACTCTAAGGAAGAAGAACCAAACTCTTATAAAGAAGGATGAAACTTTAATGAAGAAGGATAAAACTCTAATGAAGAAGGACCAAACTCTTATAAACAAAGATGAAACTCTAATGAAGAAGGATGAAACTCTAATGAAGAAGAACCAAACTCTAATGAAGAAGAACCAAACTCTTATAAAGAAGGATGAAACTCTAATGAAGAAGGATGAAACTCTAATGAAGAAGAACCAAACTCTTATAAAGAAAGCATAAAACTCGGGTAAAGAAGGATAAAACTCGGGTAAAGAAGCACAAAACTCAGGTGAAGAAGAATAAAACTCTGGTAAAGAAGCACAAAACTCGGGTGAAGAAGGATAAAACTCGGGTAAAGAAGGATCAAACTCTGATGAAGAATGACCAAACTCTGATGAAGAAGGATAAAACTTGCACAACACTTGAAGAAAAAAAAAACTCGCACACTCAAAAAAACTTCTCCTTGATCCAAATTACCTGCAAAGAATTAACACAAACAAGTTTCAAACAACTTTTAATAACAAAAACGAATTAAACAAAAACGGTTAACACTTGAAATCAAAAGAAATGACGAAGAACACAAAATCAACAAAAACGTTCAAATGTTAGAGTTGTGAAACAAATCGTATACTAATCAACTCTAAATCAAAAACCGAACTCAATATGTTATCATGCATCAAAATGTATCTGGAATTCATCATCTAAAACTCAAAATTCAAATTAAACACACAGTGAAAACACCAAGAACACACACAGTGATGACTTTCTGAAATTGATCTATTTCTCCCTCAATTCTTGGAAGTAAAATCTGAAATTTTAGGACAATAAACATGCATATTATACGCACAACATACCCAAAAATCAGATCAATTGGATAAACATAGAATTTTCTATGAATTTTCAAAGGCTCAGCTCTGTTTCGGTTAGAAAAATGGTTTCAGCAACTTCAAAATCAAATTACTCTCAACGTATTTGGAATTAGGCTTTGAACTTTTCAGGAATTGTTTGTTATAATAACATTTAGACTCGTTCAAAATTGTAGCCTTTAACTCCAATCCAAAAAAAATTCCAAAAATCGATCTCAAGAACGTAAAAAACAAATTTCAGAAATTAAAAATTCGATTACTCCCTGCTCGTGTCGAATTAGGACTTGAAATTTTTACTGGATCTTCATCTTGTTGATCTTCAAAATATATCAAAAATTCAGCTCATTCCGTCATCGTAGGAAATTTCTAAAAATTCCAGAAGAACACAGCTCAAATTTTGACTTTTTCGGTTGAACTTTTGTTGATTTCTTGCAAGATTTTTGATTTTTTTTTTTGATTCACCCCCTAAGCTCTGATACCAATTGATAATAATAGATCTAGGTGAATCACAATATTAACATACAAATCTCTTTTATTGAATGATTGAATTTGCTCTCAACATGAAATACAAAGATGAAATGACAAACTTTTTTATAATTCCTATGGAATTTTCCTATTTATACTAACCTAATATCTAACTATCATCTAATTACATGATTGACCCTAGACTTCTATATTTACAATTATAATTGTTTTCATCTCTATATATTTGTTCCTAACAGTGTTGGCCATCAAACAGTTGTTGTCTTCTTCATCAGATGATGAATCAGACTCCTCCCAGTCACAAGTTTCAGCCATTAGTCCCTTTTGCCTGTTAGAAACCACTGAGTTTTCTAACTTCCTCAGCTGAGCCATGGCCATAAGGTACTTAACCCTGTAGCCATCATCCTCGTTTGTCTTGTGTGGTTTGGATGTCTGACCAATAGCTTTTGACACACAGTAAGTAGCTATATGGCTAGTTTTGCCACATTTGAAGCAATCAGCTTTGGTCTTGTCAAATGCTTTCTTTTTTATAGCATTTGAGCTTCCCTGTAGCATGTTTCTTCCAAACCTTTTCGTGTTGAACCTTTTGACTAGCATAGCTATCATCTGCTCATCATCCAGTTCAGCACTATCTGCATTGTCTTCCTCATCAGATATTTCCTCCTTATCATCAGCCTGTTGATCAGGTTGAATGAAATCATCACTCATTTGATTTACAGGTTGTCTCACACTAGCCACAAAAGATGCACCTTTCTTAGATATTTCCAAGGCATTTCTCTTCTGTTGCCTTGATTGCTCTTCATTTAGTAAGGATCCATATAAGTTAACAAGATCCATACTTTTGATGGTACCTGAATTCCTTAAAATTGTAGAAAAATAATTCCATTCTTCAGGCAGAACATCTAAGAATTTGTTTACCAAAGTCAGGCTGTCCTTGGTGATCCCAACAGCTTTGAGATCATTTACAAGAGCAGTAAACCTGGTGTAGGTTTCAGTGAGAGTCTCCTTTGGTTTTGCAAAGAAGAGTTCATACTGTCTAACAAGATTGTTAATCCTGTTGTCAAGTGTGATTGTGGGTCCATCATAGACGGTACACAAAGTATCCCACTTCTCCTTGGCAGTCTTCATCTTCTCAACCTGTTTGAACACATCATCAGGTAGAGAGATGACCAGATTGTTTCTGGTTGCAAAAAGAGCCACCAGTCTTTTGTCTTCATCAGACCATTAAGCTGTTGCTTTCTCAAATGTTCTGATCTCAGGAGCAGCTCTTTCAACAGCAGGAGTTATTGTTGTAACAGAGGTTGGCACATAGGGACCCTCCATTACAATCTCTGGTAGTTGTACATCCAGATTCTCTTAATAGAGCATCATTCTGCACTTCCAACCAGAAAAGTTCTGATGATTGAACTTTGGAGGTTTGCCCATTGAGCCATTGTCATAGTATGAGGAATTTGCACACTGTTGTCCATGGAAATTTTGGGAGAATAAGAGATCTAGAATGACACACACTCTAAACTGCTCTGATACCAGTTGTAGGTCCCAAAAGATATCCCAAGTGTATAGCTTTAAGCTGTAGAGGGGGAGGGGGTGAATACATCACTTTAAAAACTACTCACAATTTTCTCAATGTTTGTATGTATTATTAACAAATGTTAATAACAAACAAGCTTGAATGCGGAAAGGTTCAAGCTGAGATGACAGATATAACAGTATATCTAACTAGTCTAAGACTGACTTAAACTAATTACAGTGAATACACTCACTAAGAATCACTCACTGTGTTTACAAGACTCTGAGGAACAGCTTGAACAAGAACAGCTTAGACACTGAGTACTGTTTTATTCAAGCAGACTTGCATGCATGAAAGACACACTTTGAATGCACGTTCACTCTTGTTTTCAGCACTTAGCTTTTTTTTGGCTTGATCGATCAATCCTTGGAAGTTTCTTAATATACCCACTCAGAGGATCTAAGTGAAGCTTCTTCATTGGACGAAATGAAAAAGGAGAAGTCTTGTTTGAAAAGACAACATAACCTTTTCTGCACCTTTCTGAAAAGCAGACTTGTCTTCACATGTGCAGAACTTTTGTCTTTTTTACTTTGTCTACTGTTGCATTGCCTTTAACAAATAAGGAATGTCAACTTTGTGTTTTTCTTCCTTGTAAAGGCCTATTTTGATATAAGAAAAAGGTCTGTCACCCTTTTTCAAATAACCTTTTGTCTTCATGTAACAGAACAGCTTGGGCAAGCTGAGCAGTTCTGATTTTTACTTTCTCTTCGACTTTGTAAACTGATCTTGTAGTCAAATACAATACATGAGGACTTGGAAACACATTCCATAAAGTGTTTAGCCTGTTCACAAAGAACAGGTTCTGTTCACAAAGAACAGAACACTTGTAAACTGCCCAAGCTGCTCATCAGTGTAGAGCAGCGTAGACAGTTTATGTCCAGCCTGTTCAGCAGACTGAACAGCTTGGGCAAAACTGCCTTTGTTGCAACATATGCAACACATAGAACAGCTTTAGGCTGATATTGCAAATCATTTTAGGTTTCAATAAGGCATATAACAGGCCTTACATTCAACCTTCAAAAACATCGACAGGTTTGATTAATAATATGCCCCTTAGATGCAGAGCAGGTTTGACTGAGGCCTTTTTGTGCCTAACACTGACACCAGCTTGAACTGGTTCCTGTTGACTTTGGACTTGTTGGGAGACTTTGGGTGCTTTCTGTTTTTCCATTTCTTTGTCATGTATGTCTTGCAGCTTTTTTGTTGGCCATGACTGAGCCATTATTCTAGGAATTCCAACTGATGCAGAGAAATTGATCAAAAAATTTCTGTGTTCTGCCTTTGAATGCCATGTTGGCATTTTCCTTTTCTTCTGATTCTACTTGACCACAAACCCTCTTAGGTAATCACCTAAGGTTTCATCATCTTTCATTGGAGCATGGGTTTGCTGGTCTAAGAGATCATCCTGTTCCTCTGCTAATTGTCTTGCTAATTCAGCATCATGAGCAACTTGGGCTTCTTTAGAAGAAAATTTAATCTTTGGAGCTTCAATAAGTATGCCCTTGCCTTTATCTCTGGAAGCAGATGCTGTGGATTGGACTGTACTGACAGGAGCCTGAATTCCTTCACTGATAACAACTCCAGTTGTTCTTATAGGAGCAGCTTGAGTTTCTAGGCTAACAGCTTAAGTAGCTGTTGGGACTGTTAGCCTAGAATCTGGGACTGTTGGAGCAGGAGTTGAAGCTGTTTGGACTGAAATAGGGATCTCCTGATTCTCCCCCTTTTTGGATGCATTGGTTTGGCCAGGAGAGCCTACAACCTTTGCCATTAGGGTTCGAATCATCTTCTCAAGTTGAATGATCTTATTTCCACAGAGGGTGGACCCTTGATGAAAATAATCCATTCTCTGATGTTGAGCTGCTACTGTCTGTTGGAGTGCTATGATTTGTGCCCCCTGGGTAGCAATAAGAGACTTGTAATGTTCCAATACTGCTACAACAGGTTTCAGCTGAGGATCCGTCAATATCATAAGTTGCAGACTAGCCTCAAGATCATCAAATGAGAGTGGTACTTGTGATCTATCGCTGACATGAATTCCAGAAGTAGAAACATTTGGGCTCCTTTGTTCTTGGTACTGGGGACTTCTAGAAGGTGCTTGCACACCCTCTGTTGCCATGGGTGTGGTCTTAGTGATGTTGACACTGTCCTGTGCCTCTTGTGCAGAGACATCAGTATTGTCAGCCACAAAACCCATATGGACATCCTCTGTTGGGATGACCACCTCCAAATTGAGGATGGGAGTGTCCTCAGTGGGTTCCCTTTGGATATTCTGTGCAGAAGTGTCCTCCTGCACAGGGATATTTGGCTTTGGTATTAGGGCTGAGGAGGAAGGAGCTCCTGAAACCCTTTGTCTCTTGTATTGTATGAGTGGGGATGTGGGTTTGATGGAAGGAGCAGATGGAATATTTGTATCAGGAGGAGTGGGTTGGGGTCCTGGGGGTGAAGCAGTGATGGAAGGCTGAGCCTGCTCAGGACCCTCTCCTCTGTTTATTGGATTGATGCCCAGCATTGCAGAGGGCAATGGGACATCTATATTCAAAAAATTTGCACTAGGATTTAAAAGTCTTTTTATTGATGGTAAAGAGTGCCTATGGGAAACATGTATCCTCTTATGTATATTGAAATTATTGCAAGTTCTTGCAATTATTTCAGCCAAAAATCGTGGATACATCAAAAATTTCCTATTCTTTAGGGCATGATGCCTTAACATACCCTGAAAAGTCATGTTTGAAAAATTGAACTGTTGGCCCGTTGAAAAACACACTAAGGCAGTGGCTATATTCGAAGAAAATTCTGACCAACCAGTTCTTTTAGGGCTGATGCACTGTTGTATAACATGCACAAGTTATTTCCACTTAGGAGCAAAATGTGCTTTAAAGAAAGTGAAAGAATCAGTAGGGCCCCTATACCCTATTGCAAAAAGGCATTCATGTAAGGCAGTAAGGGATAGATCAGAAATACATGCAGCATCTTGAAGATGCAAGTGTTGGCGGATGGTTTCCTCAGTGATAGTGACAGTGTTGCCATCGATTTTGGATGTCAAAGAGGTGACTCCGTTGATGGTTTTGACAGAGGCATATTTCCAAAACTGCTCTATATGGGATATATAGATGGTGGGATTTATAGTGAGGGCATGATGGATATGGGAACTTCGAAGGAAGTCCATCATGTCATGGAATGGGTGAAGGTCAGTGTGTTTGAGTGAATAGGGGAGACAGTTGTGTTCTTTGACAAACTCCATTGATGATCAATCGGTGATTTAGGGTTTGAGAGATGTGTGTGTGAATCGCTCAGAGAGAAAAGAAAGGTCGTGGAAGATATTTTTGCAACTGGTAGTTACAATTGAACGAAACTGGGACCTTTAAAGGTTTGGGGGTTACGAAAATATCTAATCCCGCGCACACACTTATAAGAATTTACCGAATTACCCTGCACACTTTGACAGATCAAGTGAAAACAACTAACAGTCCGAGTGAAATGAACTAGCAGCTTGAGAAAAGACTCAAGCTGTTAGTTGAAAAATTAAGCATATTCTGATAAAACAGTGTCTCCCCCTTAATCAAGCATATGAATTAAATATATTCTTCATAAAATAAGAGAGAATGACGAAAAACAAATTAATCCATATTAACCATGCCAATATTTGATACTAAGAAGGTGAATCTTCCTACATCAAATGGTTTTGTAAATAGATTAGCTAACTGATCATCTGTATGAATTTTTTCATCTGTATGAATTTTGGTAACTTGGATTAATTTCTTCTCATTACATTCGGGAAATGGTACCCGTTGCTCACCCCTAATTGACATCCACTAGTTGTGGATTTTCTGTCAATGTTCCATCCTCCATAGTCACTGTCAGAATAGGCTGTTAGTTCAAGAGGAGCGTCTTTAGGATACCATAGGCCCAAATGTGGTTGGCCTTTGAGATATCTAAAAATTCTCTTAACAGCAAACAGATGTGAGTCCTTCGGAGCACATTGAAACCTGGCACAGACACAAACAACAAACATTATATCAGGTCTAGAAGATGTGAGATACATGAGTGAACCTATCAAGGATCTGTATAGGTGAATGTCCACATCTACTCCATCTTTGTCTGCATCAAGCTGCTTGTGAGTGTCCATTGGAGTACTAGCAACCTTGGTATCTTTGTAACCAAACTTTTCAAGAATGTCTTTAACATACTTTGATTGACTTATAAAAAGTCTTGTGGGCTTCTGCTTGACCTGCAATCCTAGAAAGAAGGTGAGTTCTCCCATTGAACTCATTTGAAACTTTTTGTGCATCAATGCCTCAAACTCTTTGCACAGACTGTCATTTGTAGACCCAAAGATGATATCATCAACATAGATCTGAAGAAGCAGAATCTCAGAATTGATGGACTTTGTGAACAATGTTTTGTCCAGAGTGCCTCTCTTGAATCCATTCTGTAGAAGGAATGATGACAGAGTGTCATACCATGCTCTTGGGGCTTGGTGGAGTCCATAGATGGCTTTGTCTAATTTGTAGACTCTGTCTGGATACTTGTAGTCCTCAAATCTAGGGGGTTGACACACATAGACCTCTTCTTCGATTGTACCATACAGGAAAGCAGACTTCACATCCATTTGGTACACTTTAAATCCTTTGAAGCTGGCATAGGCTAGGAACAGTCTGATGGCTTCTATCCTTGCTACTGGAGCGAAGACATCATCATAATCTATTCCTTCTTCTTGAGTGTATCCTTGTGCTACCAGTCTTGCTTTGTTCTTGATTACTATCCCTCTCTCATCCTTCTTGTTTCTGAACACCCATCTTGTACCAATTGCTCTCTTTCCTTTGGGAAGATCAACTAGAGTCCATACATTCTGAATCTTGAATTGCAGTAGTTCTTCTAGCATTGCCTCAATCCAAGATGGATCTTTTAAATCCTCAGATGCCTTCTTAGGTTCTAATTGTGAAATGAAACATGCATGTTCAAAGGCAGCTAGACTGAATTCAGGAACTGCTGATTCAGCATCAGTAGACTCCTTGTGAACCATTGTCCTTGTCTGTATAGGAGTGCGTGGATCACCCATTATCTGATTGAGAGGGTGATACTTGTGAACTCTGAGTGTTGGCTCTCTGTCTGTCTGAAATGAGGTTCCTAGATTTGTATCATCTCCTTCAGGACCACTTGATGGTTCAGCTTCAGGAACAGCTTGACCAGAAGATGGGACTGTTTCCCTATGTGACGGAGCTGTTACCTCAGGACTTGGGATTGGCACTTCATAATTTAGATTTGAATCATGTTGAGCATCCAGTATCCCTGGTGGGTCACAAGATAGAAGTGGTAGAACAGTATACTCATCCCATTTATCAGAATCTTCAACAGTCTGAAACTTTGTGCCAATAGCTTGAACATTTGTGTTACCAGCATGAGAATTTGTGTTGGCAGCAACCCTGTTTTCATCAGTTTCTGCAGTATACTCAAGAAAGCTCAGAGAATTTGTTAGTGAATCTAAATCAAACAACCAATCAGGACCAGTGCCTTTGACATTTGCAGTGTTTTCATTAAACTAACATTGGCACTTTTTTCAATGGTTTTAGACACACTGTTATATACCCAATAGGCTTTGCTTTGAATAGAGTATCCTACAAAGAAACCTTCTTCAGCCTTACTTTCAAACTTTCCTAAGTGAGTGTTAGTGTGAAGAATAGTGCATGAACAGCCAAAAGACTTTAGAAAGGCTATTAAAGGGACTCTACGATGGAATAACTCATATGGAGTTTTCCCTTCTGATTGAACAACCTAAACCCTAATTAGCACATAACACGCTGTATTGACTGCCTCTGCCCAAAAGGTCATTGGCAGTTTGGAATCAGCTAGCATGGTTCTAGCAGCCTCAATTAAAGTTCCGTTCTTTCTTTCAGCTACACCATTTTGTTATGGTGTTCTTGGTGCACTATATTGCCTTGCAATACCTTTAGACTCACAGAATCTGTTTAGGATATGATTTTTAAACTCAGTTCCATTGTCTGACCTGATCACCTTAACTTTTAAGTTGGATTGGTTTTCTATCTAAAGGATAAATGATTTAACTAGCTCAGCAGTTTCATCTTTAGTCCTAAGAAAGTAGACCCATGTAAATCTGGTGAAATCATCAACAATGACTAATTAGTAAGCTCTTTTATTCAAACTCAAAACAGATGTTGGACCAAGAGATCCATATGAATAAGACGAAGAGCAGATGAGATTAAATTTACTTCTTTGGCCTTATGAGAAGTTTTGTGTTGCTTGCCTTTAAGGCATGCTACACAATGATCATCATAGATGAACTTTTTTTGAGGTAAACCTCTTACCAAACTCTTTTTGACTAGAACATTCATAGATTTGAAGTTCATGTGACACATCCTTCTGTGCCAAAGAGCAGACTCATTAGATGATGCTTTGGATATCAAATAGCTTAAAGTATTTGATTTGGATAAAAGATCTGTGTCCAAACAGTAGACATTGTCCTTTCTTGGTGTTCTACGTAAAACAAGATTTTCAGGTATTTTAAAATCTTTTGAAAGAACAATGCACTCAGAATCTGTGAATACAACAATATTTTGTTTATCACAGATTTGAGACACACTTAGTAAATTGTACTTCAACTGTTCAACATACAAAACATCATTGAAGATCATATTGCCTGCTTTGACAGTACCTTTACCTGTTACCTTACCTCTCTTGGAATTTCCTCCAAATGCAACAAACCCTCCTTCAAAGCCTTTGAAATTTGACAAGCATTCAGAATTGCCTGTCATATGCCTAGAGCATCCACTATCCAAATGCCATCTTGTTTTATGTTGTGACCTGTGGGTGCCCTGCACAAATAAAAGCTTAGTTAGTAGTGGAGTAAACCCAAACCAAGTTGGTTTTGGGTTGTCCTTGTGCATTGACATAACTAAACACTGTTTGTGACTTTTTATACTTAGTGAGATCCACTGGTGGATCTGTGAAGAATATTTAGTTATGACATGAGGTATCCAGGTGTTCTTTCCAACCTTTTCATTAACAGTCTTAGATGATCCATTACCAGTTCCAGTTTTAGGCTTAGCAGTTTGAACTGGGTTTTTAGTGTTAACAGCTTCAGAGTTTGCACTACCAATTCCAACTTTAGGCCTAGCAGTTTCAACATTGGTATCAACAGATTGATCTGAATTTTTGCCTTTAACGCACCATATCTGTTTAAAATTTGATTTGGATTTTGCCAAAACTTGTTTTTGGTGTGTAGACTATCTTTTGTTGACTTTTGAGAACCTGTGATCAACTGCCTTCTTTGGAACTGGTGCAACAAGTGGTTTGGCCTTTGAATTTTTTGTGTTTTGAACAAATGCCTGTTTCTGAACCACAGTCTATTTTGAAACAGATGGTTTGTACAAGCAATGCCTGGCCAAATGGTTTTTCCTAACACAATGGAAACATATTTTGACTGTTTTGATTGGAGAACCAGTTTTGTTGGACCATAACTTGTTCTTGTTCCTTTGATTTCCCCTTACCTGCTGTTGTTTTGGAAACATTTGGACACCATCCTTTTGGCATGTGCAGATTGAAACAGTCTTACCCCTTTTATTACCTTTTGAGAAAGATGCAATGTTACAGTTAGAAGGTACTAAAACATGTGGATCAGCATTGCAAACACTCATCGTCTCTTTTCCTTTCTTACTGGGGTTAGGGGTTTCTATAGGTGCACTCATTATTTTGGGTTCTCTCTCAACTTTCTTGCACTCACAGCCTTCATTTGGAATCAGTTCTTCTTTAGATTCAGGACTCTTTTCAAGGATAGGATCTACAGTGGTCATTGACTCATCTAATGGTTCATTAACAAGTCTATCAGCAACTTCACTCATGGGATGAATGTATTTGTTGTTGTATGGCAGTGGAGTGGCTCTGTATCCTATAATTCTTTGGGATTAAGCTGAGATTTTACCCTATCTTTAAAATGAACTTCCATTAGGTGTTCCAGCTTTTGATTTGCCAATTTGAAGTTTCCTAAATCTATATTGACAGATTCTATTTTCTTGTTAGCTTCTAACACTTTCTGTTCAGCCTCATCTAATTTCTTATTTAGATATTCTATTTTCTTATTCAGTTCCTTTTTCTCCCACTCATGATATGTTCTATCATGTCCCATTTGAATCTCATTATCTTTATAGTCATTGATCTATTTTTCAAGATCTTCTATGGCCTGCATGTACTCATATCTCCCTTCTTCCATCTTAGCTAGAGTTTTGCACATGCTCTCATTACGACCTCTGTACTTTTTAACCATATTTTTGCATGTTTGAGAGCAGAGTTTAGCATTTACCTCAGATGGTAGTTCAATGGAAGTGACATTAGATGTTTCTGCCATGAGAGCTTGATTTTGAAACTCCTCTTCTGTCTGATCACTCCAGTCAAACATATTGTCTTCTTGAGAGATAAGTGCTTGTGATGATGAAGCTTGATTAGTTTGCTGGGGTCTTGGTGGCTGTTGACCTTGGGCTCTGCATTCTCTGGCAAAGTGTCCAAGCTTGTGGCATTTAAAGCATTCAACTTTTGATTTATCAAATGCTGGTTTGCCTTCTGGTCTGGCTTGGAAGTTGGATCTCCCAGTTCTTTTTAGAAACCTTTTAGCCCTCATAGTTAACAATGCATGCTGCCATTTCAAGTCCATCTCTTCTAGATCATCTGGATGGATTTGTTCTAAATCTTCAGCATTTAGAGCAAACAATCCATCATTGGCAACAAAAGCTTCATAATGAACTTCAGTAGAATTACCATCAACACCTGAAAAGGAATCACAACAATTAGATTTATCAGTTAATGCTGATGACAGCAGAGCAGTGTTATGATTGTAGGAAAAGGATTTGTTTTTATTTTCAATCTCAGTTTCAAACACTCTCAAACTGTTGTAAAGGTCATCCAACTCTATTCATCAAGAGTATCTTTTGTTCTCCATTGGGCAGCATAGACTGTCCACTCTTCACCAAGTGATCTAAGGAATTTTCTGTTTACTTCATCTTGATCCAAGCTGACGTTGGCACTCTCCAATTCACCTATCAATTTATTAAACCTGTCAAAGATTTGAGTAAGGTTTTCATTCTTTCCACCAGAAAAGTTTTCATACTGCTGTTTCAGAAGATCTTTTTGATTCCTTTTGGTGCTAGCATTGCCAGAAAATCTTTTCTCTAAGGCAATCCAAAGATAATGAGCAGTATAGAACTTTTTAAACTGGTGTTGATAAGCATTAGGAATGGCTATCTGTAAAAGTGTAAGAGCTTTCACTTCATTCATTCTAGCCTTTCTTTCAAGTTCAGTCTTTGGAGGTGTTTTTATGGGCTTGCCCTCAACATCAAGTTCAGGATCAACCACAGGAGAAAATTTAACAGCTTCCCATATGGCATAATCATTAAATTGAATGTGCTGTTGAATCCTGAGTTTCCACATCTCGAACTCAGTGGGTTTGAGCATAGGCACTTTGAGTCCTTGCCCAGATCCAAGACTGCTATTATCAAATTCCATTGCAGAATATTAAAAATTGTAAAAGAAAGCTTCTGACTTTGAAAACAAAGAAAGACCTGTGGCTCTGATACCACTTGTCAGGATCGAAATCACTACCTAAGATTAACTGGTTTGAATCAATCAGAGTATAAAACCAATAACCTTGTATTGAATCAAAGTCCAATTAAGAAGTTTGCGGAATAACACTTAACTGTTTTAAGAAAAAGCCTTCAAAACAAATAACACATAAATATAATCAACAATCAAATCCTTTGTATTGCCAAACACAATGATTACAATCACCACTAATCTGTTTGATTAGACGAAGAACACAGATTGTTCTTAGGGTTTTACAACCTTAGAGGCTTATGAAAACTCAATCAAAAGGCAATTACAACTGAATCAAAACTTGTACGTGCAGACTTACAATAGAAAACCTATTCTATGTATGTATAAAGCCTTCTGATTTGTTTCCTTGAGAAACTCTGATTTCTCTGGTAGTAGATATGCTTGAATCTTCGAATATAAATCTTTTCCTTAATTTCAGTACTTTCTGTTTATTGAGCTGTTGAGCAGCTTGAAGACTATCTGTTGAGCAGCTTGAACTTGAACACTGGCAGCTTGAACTTTTGAACTAGCAGCTCGAACTTACTCAACTAACAGCTTGAACTTTGTAATTACACAGAAAATCTACTAACAGCTTGAGAAATCTAACTAACAGCTTGACATACTTAAAATATTTCCCAACATTGACCCTAAGACTATCAAAGCCAGTCATCCAATAATTGTTGATATCCTGAAAGGACATAGGGGTGAGCAGAAACAAAACAGGAAAACCGAAAAACCGAAAAACCCGGTAAAAACCAAACCGAAAAAACCGGAAAATCGGAAAACCGAAAAACCGGAAAAACCGTTTTAAACGGTTTGGTTATTGCACCTCAAAACCGCACCGGAAAACCCGGAACCGAACCGGTTATTATATAATTTACTTTTTTTATATTTTTATTATATTATTAATTTATTATACAACTAGGTTTAACTCTTTTAAGTCTCACGCCTCCATTCCATCTGCTTTCTGTTTCAGTTTGGTGTTTCTCATTTGGCTGGCATTCTGTTCATCATCGGCTCACTCTTCCTTCTTGCGATTCCACGGCGGCACCGGCCACGGCTCCAGGCCTCCAGTGGCACGCCTTGCTTTTGGCTTTCTGCTCACGCCTCTATCTTCTTATGATTCCACGGCGGCAGCCGCTAAAAACTTCCGGCTTCTGCGATTCTTGAGTCCACAGCTATACAGGTTTTAGATTTAAGTTTTGTGAGTTTCATTTAATTTACGTTTTATAGATTTTGTGAGTTTCATTTGATTTACGTTTTTTAGGTTTTGTGATGTCAAATTTTGAATGTAGTTGATTTTGTTACTTGATTAGAAATTATTTAACATGATTGAATGTAGTTGTTAAGTAGTTATTTACTTATTTACTTTATTTGATAATTGGTACGTTATTGACTTATTGTTAACTTGAATGTAATTGTTAATTGTTATTAGATTTAGGGTTAATGTTGATACATAGTTTTTTTTCACCTATTTGGCTATATTATAAAAGTTAATATCTTAGAATTTTGAAATCTTAGTTACTTATTAATTACCTATTTGACTATATTATAAAAGTTAATATCTTAGAAATCTTAGTTACTTATTAGTTATTACTTATCTTTCTAACATCTAGTTATGTGTTAATGTATATTTTGTAGATGGAACTAAGTTAATCAAGTGACCCAATTGAACTTCCAAAGCATGGTGATGAGGCTGAAAGTAGGAACAAAGTTGATGAGCCGAATGACGATATAAAAGAAGAAAAGGTTGAGGATGAAGATGGCAAGAAGCGTTGTAGAACACAGTCATTTGTATGGGATCATTTTACTTATGTTAAGGATGCAACTAATGTGAAGTGCCCATATTGTAAAAAGACGATGGCTACTGATACAAAGAAAAATGGTACAAGTGCATTTGCTAGTCATTTGCAGAAGTGTTGCAAGATATCACCTCTTTATAAAAAGTGTGAGTCCAAGAAGCAATCTACTTTGACTTTCAAGCCCCCAAAGCAGAAGGCGGTGATTGTTCTTTGAGTACACATTCTTTTAACCAAGAAAAGTGTAGGAGGTCGTTAGCATGTATGTGTATAAAGGACAATAGACCTTTTAGTGTGGTCGATGATGAAGGTTTTAGGCAATACACATGGGATTTGAATCCTTTGTTCAAAATCCCATCGAGGTGGACAGTGGCTAGGGATTGTATGACGATATATAAAGAAGAGACAAAGAATCTGAAGAATGTCTTAAAACACAAAACGGTATCGCTTACTACGCACATGTGGACGTCTGTTCAGAGTTTTAATTATTTGTGTCTTACAGCACATTGGATTGATGATGATTGGGTTTTAAGAAAGAAGATCTTAAATTTTTGTCCCATAGCAAGTCACAAGGGTGAGACGATTGGTAAGTTAGTGTATAAGTGCTTACAGCAATGGGGGATTGAAAGGGTTTTTACAGTGACTGTGGACAACGCAAGTTCTAATGATGGGGCAATTAAAGTCTTTTCCACTATGCTTAAGGGACCAAATGCTTACCTTGATTGCAAATATTTGCATTTGCGATGTTGCGCGCACATCATTAACCTTGTTGTACAGGATGGACTTGAAGAACAGTTTGAAGCAATCTCAAAGATTCGTAATGCTGTTAGGTATGTTAGATCCTCTCCTGCTAGGGCTACCTGCTTTAAAGAATGTGATGAAAAAGTTAAGATTGATTATCAAAGAAAGTCGTGTTTGGACGTAGAAACAAGATGGAATTCTACATACATGAATCATGATGTTAGAAATTGCATAGAAATATGCAGAAGCATTTGATAGGTATTTTATGTCTAAATAAGTAAATGTTATTTACCATGTTTCTTAATTACTATTAATATATTATGTGTTATTTATAGGATGCAATTGATTGATTATGGATTCAAGTCTTATTTTCGTGGTGATGTGGAAGATGATGGTAGTACGAGGAAACGAATGAAAAATGATAAACTTTTGGGGGCTCCTACCGATGACGATTGGGAGATTGCGAGCTATATATTAGACTAACTATTAGTATATTTTATTATTTTAGTCAATTAGAAGTAGTATACTTATTACATTTATGTGTTTTGTGTTTGTCAATAGATCTTTTATTGACTACTTGAGAATCTTTTATGATGTCACAAAGAAGTATTCTAGCTCCAAGTATGTGACGTCCTCACTTTTTTTAGTGAACTTGTGACAATGCAAGCTAGCATTTCAAAGATGTGTTTGAATGATAATGAGAAAAAGAAAAAAATGGCATTGTTAATGAAAGCAAAGTATGATAAGTATTGGAATAATATTGACAATGTCAATTTCTTGTTATATGTTGTCGTGGTTTTGGATCCATTCAATAAAATGTGTTATTTGGAGTTTTGCTTGAATAAGATTTATGGTTTGGATTCTACAAACAGGAAGGAAATTATGGATCGAGTGATAAAAACGTTGGAGGAATTATATGCCCACTATAAAGATAAGGCCGACAAAGAGATTGCAAGAAACAAAAAAAGGGTAGCATGTCATCTCCTTCTTCTGGTCAAGTCTCACAAACTACTTCTCAAGTGGATTTGACGGAGGAATTTAAGCAGTTTAAGGCAACTCGTGGCCATGGGTTCAACAAATCCGAGGTAGAGGCCTACTTAAATGGAGAAATGGAGGAGAGACCCTCATCATTTGATATCCTAGCGTGGTGGAAGATTCATGCAGATAAGTTTCCTATACTTTCTCAGATTGCTAGGCATGTCTTAGCAATGCCTATCTCCACTGTTGCATCAGAGTCGGCTTTTAGTACCGGCGGCCGAGTCATTGATCCATTTAGAAGTTCTCTCACTCTAAAAACTGTCGAAGCTTTGATTTGCACTTAAGATTGGCTAAGGTCCACCAAAACAGACATAGAGCTTCAACACATGGCTATTAGTGAGTTAGTGGACTTGCATGAGAACTTGGAGAAGATAGAAATTGGTAAGATTTTTTTTTATATTAATTGATTAATTCATTGAAATCTATCATATATTAATGACTTGATTTGTTTTTTGTTGTAGATGAATATTCAACCGGACAAAGCATGTCCGGTTCTTGCATGGATGAGGATTGATGACTTATCTTTATTATCTAGGTAAAAATTGTTTTAATATCATAATATTAAAAATTGAGAAAGTAGCTTTTATTATAGGGATAATTGCGCAAAAACCTGCCAACTTGTCAGTTTTTCGTGATTAAAACCCCAAACCATTTTTCGTTGCATAGAAAACCCCGAACTAATTGAAAAATTAGTAAATCATGGTTTTATCAATGGGTAACCGGTTGAAACTGGTTGTTAACACTACGTGGACCGGTAAATAACCTACGTGGAACAAATTTTAATTGTTTAAACATGTTGCCAAGTATTAAACATTATTTAAACCCCCATTGCTGATGTAATCCCGTTTACAAATTATCAACAATGGTTTAAATGATGTGTAATACTTGGCAATAAGTTTCAACAATTAAAATTTATTCCACGTAGGTTATTTACGATGGTTACCCGTTGATAAAACCTTAATTTACTGATTTTTAATTAGTTCGGAGTTTTCTATGCAATGAAAAATGGTTTGGGGTTTTAATCACGAAAAACTAACAAGTTGGCGGTTTTTTGCACAATTATCCCTTTATTATAAAATTGTGTATTGTCTTTTTTTTTGTAGATTAATGATGATTGGGAGTTAAGCATGTTTGTTGGAACTAAGAATGACACAACCAATCAACCACAATCGACAACGCTGTTTTTCATTTTAAGTTTTATGTTATATGTAGTTTTGTACTCGCTTTGTGTGGAACGATTTGAACTTGAATATTGTACTTGTGTGGAATGTTTATTTACTTTGTTGGTATGAACTTTGATATTTGGAATGATATGCTTGATTAAATCATAGCTTCATATTATTATTATTATTAGTTTGTTATATATAGAATATGTCTCCAAGTTCATGACAGTTTGGCATTTCGCAATTTGGCATTATACAATGGAATTGGACTAACTCATCCGTTCATCTTTCGAAGGTCAAGTTCTTTTGTCTAGCAAAAACTTACATAATTAAGTGTCTTTTTCTATTGCTTTTAAAATATATACTTTTTTATTTTGACATGGTAGTACTTGAACGGCTATTATGTCGCACATTACAAGATAGAGTTGGATCTTTGGACTTCGGTCATGGATAGTGTTATCTCGCACATTACAAGCTTGGTTTCTTCATGTTCACAGGTATTCTTTTTCAACTTCATATGAACTTGTTATATAGCCTAAATGAGTTTATAACTAATTAGTAATTATTACTTCATATGAACTTTATTAGTTATGTAGCACATTACATGATAGAGTAGAATTCTTGAATGACTTGTTTAATATCTTCTAACTGTAATAAATTAAAGTATCAGATTAACAAATCAAGTATTAACTAGTAATTAACACCAAGTATCAAAGTAACATAAAACAACCAAATTTTAACAAAACCAAAACCCAAAACGGTTTTAAACCCAAAACCCAAACCATTTTAAGAAACTGAAAACCCAAAAACCATGGATGCAAACCGAAAATCCAGAAACCCAAACCGAAAACTCGAAAAACCGAAACCGGAAAAACCGAAACCGAACAGTTTCCAAATTCCAGAAACTGAAAGTTTCGGTTTGGGTTCGGAGGGAGGTAGAAACCGAACCGAACCGCCCCGTGCTCACCCCTAAAAGGACATCCTCTGGGTTATTTGTTGCAGTACAAACCTTCAATCCCTCAAGTATATTTACAACAATTCTGGCATAAAATAAAGTTTGTACCGGCTGATGGCAATCATGACTTCAAAGTCACTATAGATCAGTTCAAGGCAAAGATCACCCTTGCCAGACTTCGCCATAATCTGTTTCTACCTAGACGAATTGATACAGTGAATTTTCCTGAATTAGCAGATTATGAAGATTTTGTGTCTGATGAAGAGCTGGTGACCTTATTTGCTTGGGCTATTCCAAACCTTTACCTAAGAGCTCAAAGTTTCATAGGAATGGATTATATGGAGAGTGGAACACTCTATTTGGAATTGTAAATAGATCTATGACTTCCAAACATACCGGAATTGATAGAGTTCGTATAAACTGCTTAAGGATATTTCACGGGATTGCTTTCAATAAGCATTACGATTATGCTCAATGCATTTGGGAGGTCCTGAAAGAAGTTGTCTTGGCAAAAACAACAAACCGAGCAAGGAAGTTTGTATAGCTTCAATGGTTTATCCAAATTCTGATTAGGGGTATTTTGAGAGCAAATGAGCAAATCCTGAAAAGATCAAATGTTCAAAAATGCCCGGACTATGTCATGATGAGTCTCCATGAGGTACAAGATGCACCGAATGCAAATGTCATGCCTATTCCAGAAGCTCTTCTTAAATATGCGGATCAAGAATATGAGAGTCTGAAGTTATATAGAATAGATCATGCTCCTATAGAAACCCAGGAACCGGGTTTTCTTAACCAGGGAGTTTTAGGAGAGCAGGAACATCGGCAAGGGGCTGATGTTCAGGGCACCCAATCTAAGATAGAGGGAGCAGAGGAGCAAGTGAGGGGTGGTGAGAGAAGCTCTGATTCTGAAAGGACATTATCTAATATTCTTGAAGGAGCTAATGAAGGAGACGATGATGATGATAATGAGGAGGGTAATGATGATAATGAGGGTGGTGCAGGTATGATTGAGTTTTATGAATCTGAAAGATTACCGGAGATTGATGTGGTTGAGATAGCAAGACAGAGTGTGAGGGAGTTACCTAATCCTAACAGACGAGATTTAGCCACATCTGCTGTTGGCTCCCAATGGGAGTCAGCATTGAAATAGTCAGTATCCCACTGACGCTTGCACACCCCACCAGCCACTCACCTTCTTCCCAACAAGAAGGTGTTTCAAATTCTCACCCAGATTTAGCACAAGATCTATCCTTAAATCCTTTGGATTTTATGGATATAGAAACAAGTACACAATTGCCCGGGTGTACAATTTTTGATCAAGCACAAGAAATAGATCCTATACACTTTAGGACACTCGAGTCGACTTCATGTGTTGAAGTAAGTACAACAGAACTAAGTGTTCCTGCCAGAACAACCATAGTGTTGGAAGCATCTTTGCTTCTTCACTTGAAGTAGTTGGAAGTCCAGTCAGAGCTACAACTGTGCCAACTCTGAGCACTGGCCACACAGAAGTTCTTTTTACAAGTTCGATTGTTGTGTCAACTGGAAGTCTGTGTGACCCAGTGGTTACACTATCACCCTTTGTCACTGAAGACAAGTTAAAAGAAGCAATTGCTGGTGTCACTACTCAAATGTCAAATCAATTTTCTGAAATGATGGAACAGATGTCCAATATTCAAAAGCTCTTAAAGGGAAACAATGTAGCTAAAGAAGTTAAACAAAGAGATCCATAACAATCAATTGACGAACTCAGAGATTTTGTGTACGATCAATTTGATGAAATGAGGGAACGAATGATTGGGTTGGAGAGTACAGTGATGACTGCTTTGGGAGATATGTCAGAGAGAATTTCTGTAGTGGAACAAACATGTGAAGAACAAGCTTCTGCTCCTAAACGCAAACATGATGAGCATGATGATGACTCCGATGATGCTCCTCATGAGGGGGAGAAGAGGAGGAAGCTTGGAGAACAAGAGAATGGCATGCTGCATTCTAATGATAACATATCCAGAACAAGAAAAGGAGACGGGAGGACAAGAGGTTGGAGAAGCAGTGAGCTCAAAAGAAAAACATGTTGATGCACAAAGTGAGCTGGAATTGATTCCTAATGAACATGTTACAGTTCCTTTAAGTGTTCAATCAGGAATTCCATAATTTTGAAGAATATGATGACTCTGATAACGAAGATCAATGACAAACATTAATGATTGAGAGAGGGTTGAAAAAGAAGTAGAAATTGAGCTGTCTGATGATGATGATATGTTTGATCTGAATGAAATATCTTTGAGAGCTGAAAGGATTGAGGAAGAGGAGGATTTTGTGCAAGACATATTGAAAGATGATGTACCGACACCGACGGTTGAAAAGCCTGAGGTAACGGTTACCATAAAAGAAGAGGAAGTTGAGCTGTTTCCAATGGAGAATGTTATGCCTCAAGTGATTAAGGAGCTAAATGAGGTTGAGATCATGGAGAAATTTTTCAATGAATATATTTTGGCTGATGATTCACAAAGACAACATCAGTTGAGATTTGAAGCTCAGAGGATTGTTCAGAAAGAAATTAGGGATATGCTGACACTTCTTAATGAAGATGAAATAAGGAAAAAGAAGATAAAAGTTTTGTAAAATTATCTGCAAAGAAATCTACTGAGTACATCAGGAAGAGAAACAAGCTTCCTTACTTAGAAGATCACATTGAAAAGAAGATATTCTATAAAAAGCAAGCTTCATGCACATTTTTTAAGTTGTTTAGAGTGCTTGAGCCGAGTATGCCAAATTTAGTGAATTGCACTAGTTTTCTGCAAAACAAAGCTCAACCGGTGGATAAAGTTCGAAGTGAATTCAGGATTGTAGATTTGGTAAAGATTGAGAAGGATCGATTCGTAAAAATCTTTTATCCTACTTTCACTGTGACCAGATCTGATGGAAATACACACATATTCACAAAGGCAGATATGTTTGGAATGCATTTGATTGATATTGAAGATCTTTTTTTGACGAGTTGTGCAGAAACAAAAGAAGTGAACATTGTAGATTTGCGCTCAAGACACTGTTTTACTTCATGCACACCAAATTGGTGCGTATGTCAGTGCAAGATCTACAAATTGGAGTTGAAAGAGATATGAGAAAGATAAACATCACTGCGCCTAACCGATTCGTCAAATTTATGAAAAATTTGAAAGAGTTTCAAGTCGTCATGGCCAAGCATCCAGTAGCAATCTATAAACACAAAGATCAAAATCTGAGGGCTATGCGGAGCATTGAGTTGAATAAGTTTTGTGATGGAACTTTACAAAAGGTGATGACAGGCTTGAAAGGAAAGCTGGTTGCTGATAAGAAAAGAAAGACAAAGAAGGTTGCTCTGAGCGTTAACGACAGAAAGCTGATGGTAGAATTCATTTCAAAGATCAATTGGATGCTATCAAACAGGAAGAGTATCCGTCGTTTTGAAATGAAGTTTGGGTTATCAAACTAAAGACTGATTATATTTCATCAAAGGGGGAGAATGTTAGAATCTATTTTAATTGATGAAAATAATAAGTCTATGGGTTGTTTTGTAATTATCTCATAGATAGGTATTTTCGTATAAATAGTACTTGTTGTTTTGTAAATGGTACGGGTCTGACATAGTGATTTGCACGGAATTCATAGGAAAGTTTCTAGGGCTACAGTGTACTCATTCAATCTTTTCTCTATAATTCTATTTTGGTGCAAAGAATCATGTGGTTAGTGTTTTATGTGTTCTTAATTGTTTGTAATTACATTTGTGATTGATTAAGTCGAATTTACAGTAATCTAGTTCAATAAAAAAATCAAATTAGGGTTGCTTATTGATATTTTCAGAACACTAATATTAATACGTATTTTGTAGTGTGTCTTATATAAAATGAAGAGACAAAATCAAGCAAGAGAGAAAAAGTTGCATATGCGAACTTTGGTAATTACTTTTGTGAATCGAATATTCGTATTTGTTGTTTATATTGATATAGTTATGATAGTCGTTCAACCATATTTATAATTGATATTTGTTAGACGTGTCTCATGTGACATATTATGTTGATCGTACATTGTTATAACCCAATGAAATGGTATTATTATGTATTTAATTTGCGTTACACAAGTTTTTAGTTGGTTTTTGTTATAGTTTTGGTACGTTAATCGTCGGTATATTTATATATAGTCTTTATATGTGCCCATTGAAATGAGATGGTTATGTTTGTTTGTTTTTTTTGCGTTACACAAATTTTGGTAGGGTGTCGTTATAGTTTTAGTACGTTAAAACTTGGTACATTTATATATAATCTTTATAAGTGTGTGTTTTTAATATATATGTAAATTACAAGTCATGCATTTATAGTTAACTTTTTTTTTAATGTTAACTGTAGAACGGGTTTAACTCTGGATACTTGACTGTAAAATGTGAAGTACGTGTTTTTTCAGACATTCGTAGTAAACTTGCTAATAAAGAGGATTGTACCCAATTGTACAAAAGTACGTGTTTTGGTCCTTGGTTGGACTTGCAGTCAAAATGGACTGATGTGATGCTTCTTCACGTCATGCTTCAAAAAGCTATTAAACCTACGCGGTCCGACTCAACTGATTTATGGTTTCGTGTCAATGAAGAAGACTTGCGGTTTGGCCAATGGGAGTTTGCCATTGTCACCATCATGAAGTTTAGTTTGTGTGTTATGCCATCGGGTCTTGAGATGCCTGTATTTAGGAGACGGTATTCCCAGCCATACCTGTGAATGTTGACTTTAAGGTTCATGATGTCCACAATTTATTCAAGAGTCCCAAGTTCAACAAGTTGACAGATATGGATGTTGTTCGGGTGTGCTTGCTTATGTCTCTATTTGAGGGGTTTCTCGGTCATGAAGAACAATAAAAGTATGTTCGTGTATTAATTGTGTACAATAAATAAATAGTATACTTGCAAAATGTTTTTTGCAGATAAAAAATAAAGTTCTACATTTGGTAGAGAACCTGGATGCATGGAATTGATATTCAAGGGGATCCGAAATCTGGAAGACGACCCACGCACAACTTGATGATGCGCTAACCAAATGATCAGGAATGGTTAACAATGATAATGAACCGTGTTATATCATTGGTGGTTTTTCCAGCGCTTTTAGTGTAAGTGTAAAGGTTAATATATACTACCTTGTTTATTTAATATGATCGAGTATAATGGCTTTATGTTAAATTATGAAACAGACATGGATCCTAAAAGTTTTGCCTAGGTCACATCTTTTCTTTTCTCATCGGGAATGTATAATACCCTGAGCTTTATCATGGAGAAAAGATTGTGTTATCTCGTTCGATGATGTTGTTAAGTTGTTTGACTTTACCGAGGCTCGTGAATACATTTTATGTTATAGTATGTTATTTATTGTCACTGATGTTTATAATTGTTTTGTTCCAAATATTTTGTAGCGTCGCTTTCTCCCAAAAGTAATGACACCGATAGGCGCCGAAAGGGAGTCAGAATGGTAAAGGTTGAGCGAATTGCACTTTCCTGTCAATCACTACTTGGGGAGTGATGATATTTCGATTGACATTTTTGGTGACAATGACGACAAGAAAGATTTGGTTTTGAATGATGAAACTGATGCTATCAAGTTACTCAAGGATGAAATGTTGGACCTCAAAGGTAAAATGTTGGAGATGAAAGGTGAAATCTTGGAGCTAAAGAAAGAAAATATGGAGTTAAGTAGGTGGGTATCTGAGTTAGAGGCTGTGAGAACCGAGTATACAAAGGTTTTATTAATTGATACTAAATTATTGGTCAAGTTATGAATTACATTATTGGTATTCATTAATATTATATGTAGGAAAATAATAATGAAGATGATGATGGAGATGTTGACGTTGCATCGTTTGAAGCAACGGTGTGGGCTCAAGAGGATGTTGATGAACTTATTGATTTAATAAACAAGGTAGTTATTTGTTTGAGTATAATTTATATCGGAAGAATCGACTAAATATTAATTAATGTTATTATTTTACGTAGAAAAATTACCAAAAAGGGTGACCGATGATCCAAGTGTTACAATGCATTGTAATGAAATTATCTGTGTCGAGGAACTGGAGTTGACATTGTCACCGCCTCAGCCGAAAAGGCGTAACTTACGATCGAGTCGTCCCTCTCAAGTTTTACAATCCCCATGGACTACACAGCTAGCAGAAAAAGAAACATGAAGTTATGGAAAAATAGGGTTACAGAACCAATTCCGGTTCCATTTGATATGGAATTTAACACTTCTTTTGTTAAACAAATAAAAGGTGTTACCTAATATGTACCCCCAGGGTGAGTTTGGAAAATTGGTTTTGGGATTCACTTCTTAATAATGGATGGATTGATGGCGAGGTATAATAAATTTATATCCTTATTTTTAATAAGGGTTAAGTGTTAATTTGACCATCCAACTTTTAGATTTTTTTTTATTTAGCCATTAAACTATTTTTTGTCTCGATTTAGCCACTAAACTATTTTTTGTATACATATTTAGCCACTAAACTTTCTTTTTACTGATTTAGCCATTGAAAATTGTCCCAATTTGGCCACTAAACTATCATATTTTGTTTCGATTTAGCCATTAGTTTTATTCATTTTTCCCAAAATAGAACATTAAACAAAGCTTAGTGGTTAAATCAGGACAAAAAATAGTTTAGTGGCTAAATGGGACAAATCTGAAAGTTAGATGCTCAAAATGGTACTTAACCCTTTTAATAATTATCAAATGAACGACGATACTATTTTATTTTTCTTTCATCAGGTAATTAATTGTTGGTCGAGGATTATTTTGATGTACTGTCAGGCGAACCTCCCGTGAACCATCATGTCGCCGACGTTCATCAACGAGATTAAAAAGGTCAAAGCACATGAACAATGCGCGAACGACATGAAATTTCCATTTCCGACATGGTGGAATGTTGACATCCTAAGTGTACATATTTATAAAATTACAGATCCAAATATATATACATATACACACACACAGATATATATATATATATACACACACACACACACACAAAAATATATCTACACTCATATATATATATATATATATACAGGGAGGTTCAATTGAGAACTTTTATGCATTGAGGTACAAAAGAACATATATCATCCATTAGATCAAAAAATTGTATGGATTATATTAATGGCAAAAGGGTAAATAGTTGGACTAATTTATGCATCTTGTGCATTATAGAAACAAACAAGGAATGGCATTTTGGTGAATGTTTATACCTCATTAAATTTTATATTTCAGCAAATAATCAAATAATAAATGCTAAATAAATTCAATTGGTACATTTCCAAATTTAACAAAAATTACACAAATTCAAAGAAGATGATGGAGATCGAGGCATTTCATCGTTAATCGTGTTTATCTATGCATCGTGTTCAAGAAAGACACATTCAACAAAAAAATTACACAAATCCATTTATGCATCGTGTTCAACTTGTTCATCATTCATCTATGCATCGTATTCATCGTTCATATTCTTCATTCATCTATGCATCGACATTGTTCATCATCCATTTATGCATCATCATTTTTCATTGTTCATCGTTCATCGTCCATCTATGTATCGGCATTGTTCATCATCCATCTATGCATCATCAATCTATGCATCGTGTTCTTCATAATCATCATTTGTTGCATCTCTTGTTCATGTTCATCATCATCGTTGTTCATCGTTAATCTTCCTATTCAAATCATCATCACTATGAAAATCATGAAGATTACGATTAGAGAGAAAGGGGGGGGGAGAGAGAGAGAGAGAGAGAGAGAGAGAGAGAGAGAGAGAGAGAGAGAGAGAGAGAGAAATGGGGAGGAAAATGAGGAATATAGTTAATATGAGATTTTAATTAAAAATGTAACTCCTGATTATCTTTTAATTATTTTTAGAAATAAATTATTATCATATCTTTAGTTTTTCCTAAATGCCCTTTGTGTACCCTTGGTAGATTATTCGATGCATAAAAGTTCTCGATTGAACCTCAATCTATATATATATATATATATATATATATATATATATATATATATATATATATATATATATATATATATATATATATATATATATATATATATATATATATATATATATATATATACATATACATATATATGTATATATATATGTATATATGTACATATATGTACATATATATATGTATATATGTACATATACATATATATCTACTAGATCGTCTATCTCATCTATGTCGCTATATCTATCTCCTGTATATCTCCTATACCTCTTAATACTCTTCCATCTCTCTCTGTCTATTATCTATCCATCTCTCTACTATATCCGCTGTATCATCTCTCTAATCTATCTGTCTCATCGGCTACTCGCCCTATCTCTCTCTGTCATCTCTCTCTCTCCCTCTCTCGCTCGCTCCTCCTCCTCTCCCTCTACCTCTCTCTCTACTCCGTGCCCGCTCTGTCATCTCGCTCGTCTACTCCCCTCAGCTCGCTCTCACCTCGCTCTCCCTCTCTCTCTCATCGCGTATCCTCTCGCTCTCTCTCGTGTCTCCTCTCTCTGTCTCCATCTCTCCTCTCTGTATACCTAGCTCCGTATCTTCTACCCTATCTCTCGTCTCCATATCTCGCTATCTATCTCATCTGCATCTTTCCTTGTCCGGTTTTACCTTCTTATTAACATCAACAATTATCACTGGGTTACAGGTGAACTTGATTTGCGCAATTGGAATGTGATGGTGCATGATAGCTATAGAAGGTTGTGTTGCAATGAATAAATAAAGGAAATCTTGACGGTTTTTGGTGACAAACTTCGTTACTTCATTGATGCTATCTGGTACTTCATAAATGCGCCAAATAGACATCAACTTCATAAACTAAGTATCAATTTCGATGATAAATGCCCACAAGGACGTGGTAACGGAGATTGTGGAGTATTCACCCGTATGTTTATTCATATGCGGATTGCTAGCTTAGACACATTTTCTACTTCTAACCCAAGAGATCTGGCCCAGAGATATCGAAAAGTAACATGTGAATTTCTGTATGCATTTCAGTTAGATGGACAAAATGGGAGACTTTTGGTAGAAGACTCTGTATCGAAAAAATTACAAATGATAGAATTTTGTTTATAGACATTTGTTAGTTAAGAAACTTTTATGGTGGTCGTCAAATAAAATTTGAATTTCTTATTCTCGTTTACAACATTATACTAAATAGGATCTACATTTAAAGAACAACATAAATTTTTTAGAACGCAGTAATATTGATTACAGATAAAGATACATCTTCGAAAAAACAAACTAAAATTACACAAATTCAGGATGGAGATAAAACACAATATTTGGTCTTCGTATAAATCTACGGTATAGTATGTATGATTTTCTTCTTTAGTCGATGGACATTGAGAAGAAGAATTGTGATTTTCTTGACTTTACCTTTGATGAAGACGGAATCAAATCAGTGACAGGCAATGAAGATGGACAATAAGCCGAGTGTCACCTGCTTTATTACATCTACTACATTTTTTTTGGAATTCTCTCCTCACCGAGGGAAGGCATGCGGTCACGGTTTCGTTGCATACCATTTGTCGATTCTCCAAAAACAAAGGTTTGATGTTTTGGATTCCATCTGGTATCTAACACTCAGATGGGTGGCCAACTGGATTATCCATCGCCTTGTACGATGCTCGAAATACATCTACACAGTACCATCTCATCGCCCATTAACTGCAATCCGATTGATTATTGTTTCTTAAGACAGATAGTACGTGTCCGCATGGTAATCCAGATAATTGTCATACTCGACATGCACACGTAAACTGACGGAAGTCGACGATACCATTTTTCTTACCATCGACCACATTAAAACGAACGTCAAAAATTGGTTGTACTGTCCAAGTATGACTTTTTGCAATACGTTTTTCAATCTTTGCCTCCGCCCAAGGAGTATTTGCATTTTTTAGGTCCGCTGCATATAATGTTGCATATCATTTTAAATTAACTATATTATTGCATGTTTAAAAAACATAGTAAATACATGTGTTTACCTCCAGTATGCATCCTAGTAAAAAACCATTGCTGAAGAGTGGATCGGAAGAAGTCTACCAACATCGTTATCTTATCGGTAGTTTACGTGCATAACGAAACAATGCATTGATCGATTCAGCACTGTTTGATGTCATTACATTGTAATGCATAGCCGGGCAGTGTGCTCAGCTCCATTTCTCATACCCAATATCCTGTAGTTGGGTAATGATACGAGGAATGACGGAATGCAAATTTTCCATTGTTTCTTCAAAGTCCGACAAGCGATACGCTTTGCATGTTTTCCATAATAGCCCTTCTTTATCGAATACTCATTTTGATTTAACACGTAGATTCAATTTAAGATGACGACAACATATCCTGTGAAATGCTTTTGGAAATACTTAATTTATCGCCAGCTCAATAGATATTGCCCTGTCAGATATGATGACCAGGTTTTGAACGTCCCCAATGCACTCACGGAGCTTTTCCAAGAACCAAGTCCATGCCACTCCCATTTCTGTCTTTCGAACTCCATACGCAATCGGGAGTATCTGATTGTTACCTCCATGGCAACAACTAAAAACATAGTTCCTAAAAAGTTTCCCTTTAGATGTGCACCATCGATAACGATCAACGGACGAAGATACATACAAAAGTGCTTACCTGAAATTGTAGTTAGATTAATGAGAAATGTATGGAGATTCCTTAAAAGATTTCATAAAAAACAACATTACTCTACTCACCACACATCCAATAGTGACAAAGAATATCTCGAAAGGACCTAATGCATAGGTTTCTATATGAGCTGTTGTATCCTCGTTCGTCATAATTAGGTTATGGAAGTATATCGGTAGTCGAGCAAATGACTCGACCAGTGAACCCCTCAATATTTGTGTGAAACACTTCAATGCTCAAACGTTGTTGGTAAATTTTTATAAATAGCAAATACAATACATATAAGAATTTTTGATATTATTTATAAGACATAAAAAGGACAATCAAATGAAGTTTCTTTGTTATAAACTGATACACAACTTCTGTTTCTATTTATAATACATTTACTACTCAATATGCGATGATCATTACACATTATCTATTGACATGACGTAATATCACTAAAAGATTGCATAAGAATACATGAGAATCTAAAAGATTACATAGATATACGTGTGATTCTAAAATGTTGCATAAAAATACGTGAGATGTAAGTTGATATAACATAATATTCTCCTAAAAGATTTGTAACAACCTAACTTTTAGCCGAACATGTAATAATGAATTTTGAGATAATAATATAATTTTGCTATATTAATTGTATTTGCAAATAATGATTAAGAATGAAAAATTTATTAAGTAAATATAATTTTAAATTATATTTATGATTTAATTGAGTAAAATAAAAGAGATGTAAAAATACAAAAGTTTAGAGGGTTAAATACACAAAGTGATAAATTTATATATATAAAAACAAGAATTTATGATCAATTAAGGTCATTAATCATCAAACCTCTCTCTCTCTAATCTCTCTCTACACTCTCGGCCATCTCAACAAATTCACAAGAAATTCAAGAATTGCTCAAGTAATTGAAGATTTAATATAAGAAGGAGTTACAAGAATCAAAGATCAACAAGAATCTGCAAAAATTGAGGTAAATATTTCTGAAAATCTTGAAAATTTTAAGTTCGATTCGGTTTTTATAGAAAACCGAAAATACAAGAATTATAACATGAATTTGGGGTTGCATGTTTAAAATTTTGACAGATTATGATAAATATATGTTAATGATGTTTAAGAAACATAAATTTGAGGATAGATCATTCAAATTTAGCAACAAATCGGAAATTCTTGACAAAAGTGTGTTCTTGACAAAAAGAGTCATATTTAGATGATTTTAATCCATATATGATGTTATTGATGGGGAAAAATACATAAAAACAACCCAATAATCATAATACAACATAATATTAATTTGCATGTTGATTAAAATATGTTTTTGTGAATTTTATGTGAAAATCCGTATGAAAATAATGAAGAACATCAAGAACAAATCTGGGAAAAATGCTAAGTGTATAATCCGAATTCGGGTAGGACCGAATTCGGATGGTGCACCAATTCGGATCCCTAGTCTCGGACTTTATGGTTCGAATAATATGCCATTTCGGACCCATGTTTCGGTTCGGATCCCATGATTTCGGATATCCCAATTTCGAATGCTTCCAAATTCGGACATATACTATTTCGGATGCTCTATTTCGGATCTTTATAATTCGGATGCTACTTAGAATGAGTCAATTCGGGTGTTCAATTCGGTCACATCCGAATCCGGGCTGAATCCGAATTCGGATCCCCAATCCGGATGACCCGGATCCGGATGGTCCGAACTTGGGGGATCCGGATCCGAATAATTGATTTTAATATTTTAATTAAATAAATGATTTATATTTACTATATATAGAGAAAGAGAACTT